>QEPC01008452.1:2948641-2963912 GCA_003113815.1 Sphenodon punctatus | reverse complement strand
GGGGGGGAGGGGGTCCCGCTGTGCGCTCTGCATTTTACAGTTTGTGTGTGTAATGTGTGTGTAACATGGCGAAAATACACTTTGCCATGTGTTTTTGTTGGTGGGTTTCCTGCTTTGCCATGTGGTTTTTCTGGGTGGGTTTCCTGCTTTGCCATGTGAGTCGCAGAATTTTGCCATATGGGTCGCAGAACTTTCCATTTTGGGTCGCAGAATTTTGGAAAATATTTTGCAGAAGAATCGGGGCCCTGCTTACAAGTCACAAGAATGACCTGAACATGTTTCCCATACATTAGCACATGCCAGGAACGGCTTAACTCCCATGTCAGAAACGGGCCTCCCTTAAGAGGGTTTTTGATGGAAGACTTTGTAGAGTTGCAATCTTGAAATCTCAATTGTTCTTGATGGGATTTCTTTCAGAGCTGGCCTCGGAGGTAGTGTTGCACTCCCCCAGGACCGTGGTCCTTGGGGACTTCAACACTCATGTCGATGCCGGCCTTGTAGGAGCGGAGCGGGAGTTCATGGCCGCCATGGCAACCATGGACTTGTCCCAAGTGGACAACTGCCCGACTCACGTGGGGCGACATACCCTTGACCTGGTCTTCTGTTCTGGCCTTGAGGCGGGTGATCCGTTAGTGGGGGATGTGAGGGTCATGCCCTTGTCATGGACGGACCATTATCTCCTGCAGGCCAGTCTCTCAGCGCACCCCCTCCAGAAGGGGAATGGACCAGTTCGGTTGGTCCGCCCTTGGAAGCTGATGGAACCGCAGTGGTTCTAGGAGGCTCTGAGGGAGTTAACCCTGACGGCCACTCTGTCGATGTGCCGATACAGCATCGGAACACTTTGCTGGGGGAGGCCATCAACGGGGTGGCTCCGAGACATCCCTTGGCTCCGTCCTGTCACTGCAGGGGCCCCTGGTTTACTGAGGGGCTGCTGTTTATGTTTAGAGCGACACTGGCGTCGGACTCGCTCTGACTCTGACCGATCTCTCCATAGGACCCATTTGTGGTCATATGTCGAGGCTGTGAGGACAGCAAAGAGGGAATTCTTTGCTGCCCTCACAGCGTCTGCAAGGTCGCATCCAGAGGAGCTGTTCCAGGTGGTGCAGGGGCTGGTCAGTCCAACCTCCCTCCACCTGGACGGGGACTTGTCCCAGGCCCGCTGTGAGGACTGGACAAGATCGCTCAGATCCAGAGTAACTTCAACACCGGGTTGGATGCAGTAGGTGAGGAGCATGAGGTTATGGAGGCACCGTCTGGTCAATCCTTCAGGGAGGAGTTTCAGGAAGTGACGCCGGCTGATGCGTGGATGTCCTGGGGTCTGTTCGAGCCACAAGTTGTGAACTAGATCCGTGCCCGTCCTAGTTGGTGAAAGCCTCCAGGGAGACATTGGGGTCTGGTTCTGGCGAGGGTGGTTAACGCGTCCCTTCGGCAGGGGAGGTTGTCGCCCAGTCAAGGAGGCTGTGGTGTGCCCCCTGCTGAAGAAGCCTTCGCTGGATGTGGACGCACTCACCAGTTAGCGCCCTGTCTCTAATCTTTCCTTTTTAGGGAAGGTTATTAAACGGGCAGTGGCTTTACAGGTCCAGGCGTATATGGACAGTATCGGTTTCCTTGACCCTTTTCAGTTTGGATTCTGCCCCGGCTATGGTACCGAGACGGCAATGGTGGCTTTGGTGGACGATCTCTGCCGGGAGATGGATGCAGGATGTTCTACATTCTTGATCCTGCTAGATCTCTCGACCGCTTTTGACACCGTGGACCATGGGCTGCTGCTGAGATGGCTGCGAGACCTGGGGGGCCTGAACGGGACTGTCCTTGGGTGGTTCCGCTCATTCCTCTCGGAGAGAAGCCAGTGGGTGGTGCTGGGAGCTGAAACATTGAGCCCCCAGGCCTTGACCTGTGGCGTTTCCCAGGGTTCAGTCCTGCCCTTGCTTATATTTAATGTGTATGTGCAGCCCCTGGAGGAGATTGTGAGAAGGTTCGGGGTGCGATGTCACCAATATGCTGATGATACTCAGCTGTACCTCTCTTTTTCAACCGACCTAGGCCCTGCCGTCTCACTGCTTTCCCAATGTCTGGAGGCCGTGGCGGATTGGATGCGGCAGAGCAGACTGAAGCTTAATCCTGATAAGACAGAGGTGATGGGGGTGGGTAGGACGAGCGAGGTGCTGGCTCCTCTGGTGTGTGGGGGGGGGAAATCTGCCCTCCTGTAGCCCAACAGGTTTGGAGCCTGGGAGTGGTTTTGGATTGGACCTCCGTCTGGATCGACAGGTGGAGGCGGTGGCTAAAGCCGCCTTCCGCCAGCTGTATCTCGTACAGAGGCTGCGCCCATACATTTCTGGGCCCGACCTGGCCACTCTTATTCACGCCTTCATCACCTCGAGGCTGGACTACTGCAATACGTTCTACGTGGGGCTTCCCTTGGTTCTGGTTCGGAGGTTTCAGCTGGTGCAGAAAGCGGCGGCCCGTCTCCTCACAGGGACGAGGCGGCGGGAGCATATAACATCTGTCCTCCACACTCTGCACTGGCTACCTATAGTGTACCGAGCCAGATTCAAGGTGTTGGTGTTGATCTATAAAGCCCTATACGGTCTGGGCCCCCCATACCTTGGGAACCACCTCGCCTTCCGCGCCTCGGGGCGATCCCTGTGGTCTGCCGGGGGCGCCTTCTTGGAGGTCCCCCGTGTTAAACAGAGGGCCACAATGGAGAGGGCATTATCGGTGGTTGGGCCGCAACTTTGGAACTCCCTCCCAGAGGAAGCTCGCCTGGCCCCAGGTCTGATGGCATTTCATCAAGCCTGTAAGACCTGACTGTTCACCCAGGCCTTCGGAGGGGAAAGGAGGATAGGTTGGGGGGGGGGGGGGGGGNGGGGGGGGGGGGGGGTATAGTAAAAGTTAGGGGGATCAATCTTTTTAATTATTTTTATTTTTTGATGTTTTTTTTTTAGTTTTATCTGTTGTGAGCCACCCCGGGATGCCGTGGGCATGAGGGGGCGACCAATAAATGCATATAAATAAATAAATAAATTTCTTGTAAGTGGTTTCAGGATTGCAGCCATAATTTTTATTTTAAAATATAAAATTGCTCTGCATGGTCTTTGTCCTGTGTGAGCAGCGTAGGTGGAACTTATTTGCAATCGGAGGAATGTTTGCCGTCAACCTTTCCACCAAGTTCTAGGTTTGATTTTTCCAAAAATCACAAATATTAGAACTCAGACTTTATACTAGTGGCTGTAGAAGATTGTGTCTGTGGAATTTCCATTGTCGTCCTAGGTCTTCTTTTAACATCTTTATTCTTTGCCTCCTTTCACCTGTTTTCTTCCTCCTATCAGGTGTAATTGGTTTGTGGACCTATCCTACTACTGCTTCTCTTTTGACTTTTTCTCTCTCTCTCTCTTTTCTTTCTCTCTCTCTCTCAGCTTCCTTCTCTCCTGAAAATAGACACAGTCCTTTTTCAGAAGTGGTAAGAGGTCAGTGTTACGCATTCTAAAATATGCATTGTTTATGCATAAAATAGGTCAGTGTTATGCATTCTAATATATATATATATATTATATATATATATATATATATATATATATATTAGTTTAGATTTACAGTGGTCTTTGATAATCTGTTTTAGCTGGAAGGGCTAAACAAATCAGCAAAATTTTTGTTCATTTTCCATAACCCAGGAGTGAAAACACGTTAAAATGTGACTGATTTTCTTTTAACTACAGGCTGTAAAACTCACCTCTGTAAAGTAGGTGCATTCATGCCAGCTCTGCTTTGAAAATTCTGCTGTCCAATGAGACACCTTGGCATCCTACAGCCTGTGCTGCAAGATTAAGTTCTACACAGCTGCCCAAATTGCACATGCATATTAAAAATATAGAAACTGATTGAATGCAGAGCTGTAGAGTGCCTTAACATGCATTTTTATTAATTCCTAGTCATCATAAAGCCATCAGTTGGCAAGATTATTAATTACTAACATACCATCTTTATTCTAAATAGTTAAATGGGTTTGAGGATATCATTCTGGCTTTAGTAAGTTAATTAAGAAACAACAAAAAATTGAACTGTCTAGAAACCTTAAATGAGTAGAAGTACTGGGAATAACAGCAAGGCTTGTTGATGTGGGATGGAATACCTACTGTGATTATATGCCCAAAAGGAAAACAGTAAACAGCTTCATTAACTAGAATTTTAAAAAGATTCTGGGATGTGGGCACTGTGCTGGGGAAAGTAAATTCACAGGCCATGGGACAGTGGAATTCAGAGTTGGGTCAATGACTCAGAGACTACCTCCGTTTCCACTGGAACCGCACGATTTTTGCAAATTTAGAATGGCTTGTCCAAAACCTTGAAATAGGGTTGGTGATGGGAAAGCAGATAAGGCCTTGTCCCTCAAAGTGTTCTATCTGGACAGGCCAGGATCAGGGCAATCCAGGATCAGCACAAAAGTTGGCAAACAGATCTTCCACTTGTCTGGATCTAACTTTAGATATATAATGAATGTTGTTCCGTTTATGAATGTGTAGTGTATCACAGAGTTCTAGTTCATGTTCTAGTTTGTTTGGGATTTTGTTTTTTGCTGCTTCTAAAAAGTATTATCTTGAGCTAGAATCATGATGGTTTTTCCCTAGATTTTATACCGGGGTGGGAAACCTTTTCCCTGCCGGGGGCCACTTTGAAAGCTTGCACAAGCTCCAAGGACCGCACAGAAGTTGGGGCGGGGATGCTTAAGGGATGCAACTCAAGGAAAGGAGGGTTCAAAGCATGCAGTGCCATGGAACTGTCCCCTATTCTTGTTTGCATCACCTCATCTCTGCTCCCTTCCCGTGAGCTCAGTTTTTCAGTGATTGGAGGTAAGAACTGGATCCAAGGGCCAGATCCAGGAAGTGCAAAGGGGCCACAGAGAAACTTGCTGTGGGCCGCATTTGGCCCCTGGGCCTGAGGTTCCCGCCTGTTTTATACACTCAGCAAAATTCCCATTAATTTAATGTAGTGGCTTTGAGCAAGGACAAAGAAGGAAAAAAAGCAGAACTTCAGGTTTTAATCCAAAAGTCTCCTATTTTAAAATACTCAGCTTGGTGTGTACAGTGGACAGTATAGCCTGGTTCTCCAACTCATTTTTTATTTGATTGTCTCTTTTTCTTCTGCTTTTCATGCCAAATCCAGTTAATTTTCCTTGGGTTTCCTTCCCATCTCAGTTGTTGGAACATGCCTTTCACATGTTGCCATGAATACTTTCTTTTCCTGGCTACAGCAGCCTCCTTCTCTCTGGTCTCAACCTCTGCAGCACTAATCGCAGCCACTCAAACACGCTTTTCCCTCGGACATCTCCAGCCATATCAGTCCATACCATCCACTCCGATTCCTTCACTGGCTTCTTCATCATGTACATATTCAGGGCCTTGTTTTCACAAGGTCTTGTGTCCAGATTCTCTCAATGGGTGTTCTCAGTCATTATGTTTTTGGTTGATACAATGACAAGCTACAGGCTGTCTGTGTGTGCAGCCATGCATGCTGTGTCTCTGCCCCATGCTGGAGGCATGGATGTTCTTCCTGCAACTATTGCAGGTGGAGGCCCGGATCCAAGGTGTTTACACACGGGGACCAAACCTATCCTGTGTGCGCACAGTGTACACACGCATGGTGCCATAGCATAAGTCCATCACCGTCCAACTGTGCTGCCACCAGCAGGGAGAGGCAGGGCTGCAGAAAGGAGTCATGGCACGGTTGGGTCGCAGCAGATTCAGCTGTGGCACTATGCACGCACATGGGGTAACGGCAGTCTGCACACACGAGCACTTCTGATTGGGGCTGCAACTTGAGTGGCACGCAGCAGTTACACCTAGCTGTTGTCACATCTAGATATGCATCCCAGGCTCAGCACTCAGCAAATTTTGCCACTGATTGAGCTCTCACTTTCTGCTGGGGGAAGAGTTGTTGTGGAGAAGTTGATTCAAACTGGCACAGTAGGGAAAAAAGTGAATTGCCAGCAAAAGCATATTAGTAGGAGTGGTTGAGCACAGAGAGTCAGCACTCTGCTCTCCAGAGGAGCAGCTGCTCATAGTCACAGGTGTTCCAGCAACGGCAGGGCTTGGGACTGACTTTAAGGGCACCTTGCTTGCACTTTGTAGCTAACTCTCCATCTCAAAACCGTTGCCTACTGGGCAAACCATTTCCCCCTATACAGACAGAATAGAATTGCACCAGGTTGCGAAAGAGCAGCATACGAGCATGCGGCTTTATGGTGAAAAGTGCCCTGTAGGCATATCAGTCCAGGCAAGATGCCTTCCCCCCACCCATCCCCATCAGCAAAAGAATGTAAATCAAAGTTTGCTCCAACAGACAAGATTGAAGGTGTGCTGTATTGGGGGGGGGGGGGGGGAGGATTGTAGTTCTGTACATTCACCCACTCTCCCTCGCTCGCCAGTGAATAAAAGTGTTTGAAGGGTCTGGACTAGTGCTGCAGCAACAGAACGTTAATCTTCCTTTGCCTGGCTATTAGGCAGCCATCGGAACAGCTACATTCCATGGGGCCCCATTGCAGACCGAGCTGTGAACAGAATGTTTACAGCAAGATGTGAGGCCAAGACTCACTGTATATATGAACTAGCTCAGTATGCCAGACGGCCAGGCTAACAACAAGTGCCAACTATGTATTGCAATGAAAAGCAACATAAGCATTCTCGGTGTAAAACAGAGATTATCGGACAGGTGGCTCATACTGACATAGTGTGTTTTTGCCACCCAGAAGCCACGGAGCTCGCTGCCTGCCTGCAGGTGGAACGGGAGGGATGCGCGCTCCCATGAGTCACTGAGCATCTACTCATGGCCACGCACAGAGCATTGCCAGGAAAGCCAGACTGCTCCATGCAGGGCAAACTAAAGAGCTCCGAGCTCCTGCATGTATGAACTGGGGCAGCCAGCCACACCCGCAGCCCAGTCCCACCGGTCATAGGCACTGTGGGCAGGGGACACAGCCTTTGCAAGTCACAGGAACTGCTCCAGAGCATTGGAGAAAGAACCTGGGTTCCCCAGAGCTTATGCTGGGGACATGTCAGTTGGAAAGGCCAGCCTGGGGTGCCCCCTCCCCCATGGTCCGTGACAGAGGGAATGCACGGCAGTGGCTGAGGTAGCCGCTGGGAACTGCCCATTTTTAATCCCTTCCCATGGGCGCCATGGCAGCACCACTCAGCAGCCGAGACACACACACCCATCACCTTGCTTGTTTAAAAACACCCATAGATGCTCACATCATTATATATACACAACATTCTTCATAATAAACACTTTATTATTAATTATTTTTAATAAGCATTTATATAGCACAAGCAATATACCTGGCACTTTACAATTGTAAGAAAGAGACATGGTCCCTGCCCTAGCAGGCTTACAATCTGAGAGACCCGGAGTGGGGGGTGGGGGGGTGGGAGAGAGAGAGACCGAGGAAGAGACAAGGGTGAACTCATGAGGTCTCAGGTGCATGTGCTTGGCATCATTACAAAGGTGTAGTTACACATTTAATGTTAAACAAGATATGATGATTCAGGATCAATCAGCAAGGGGAACACGGAGCCAGGGAAAGCTTTACAGAAGAGGTGAGATTTGGAGGGAGGAAGCCGAGCGAATTTGTTTAGGGAGGGAGCTCCAGGCATGGGCGCTGCCAAGGAAGAGGGATGGATGCGTTTTGAGGAGCAGGGAAGCCGTGAGCAAGTGAGGGTGGTGGCAGAAGAGGAGCAGAGCTCCCGGGCAGGAGTGCAGCAGGAAATTAGTGCTGAGATATAGGGGGGAGCAAGGCCATGATGAGCCTTGTAGGTAAAAATCAGGAGTTTGTGCAGAATGCGTTCAGGAAGAGGGAGCCAGTGGGAAGAGGAGGGGCTGTACGTGGTCAAAGCGGCAGGCAAGGTGGATGACCTTGGCAGCAGAGTTATGAACAGAAATGAGAAGAGCAAGGTGAGGGAGGAAGGCCAGTGAGAAGGAGGTTGCAGTAGTTGAGGCGAGAGATGACCAGGGCATGGATAAGGGTTTTAGCAGAGGAAACAGTGAGGAAAGGATGGATCTTAGCAATGTTGTGCGACAAAGACAGAGAAGGAAAAGAGGAAGGATTATGAGGGGAAGTGAGGAGTTCGGTTTTAGACATGTTACGTTTGAGCTGGCGATGAGACACCCAGGCAGAAATGTCAGCAAGGCAGTTAGTGAGGGGAGACTGGACAGAGGGAGAGATGGGGGTGTGGAGAGATAGGGCGGTTTTAGACAATCCCGCTCACAAGCAGGATCGTTCCGTGCCGGCATCGGGCACCCACCTTCCTCTCAACGCCGTATCTGATGTTCAGAAGAGCATCAGACACGGCATGGAGTGTTTGTGCGCATGTACAACCTTCTGCGCATGCGCACTCGGGCAAAGAACCCAGAAGTACGGCATGAAGCCGGCACAGCAGCGATCCGCCTTGACGGGCAGGATCGCCAGGCCGGCTTCACGCGGCAGAGATCCGGCGTTCGCGTGCGCCGGGATTTTAGACGAGCGGCAACAATGGCGGCTGATAGCTCAGCCGCCATTTGCATCTTGTCTAAAACCGCCCATAGAGTTGGGTGTCATCAGGATACAGATGGTACTGGAAGCCATGAGATTCGATGAGTTTGCCTAGGGACAGGGTGAATAGAGAGAAGAGAAGAGGGTCAAGGATAGAGCCTTGGGGAACTCCAACCAAGAGGGGAAGAGAAGTAGAGGAGGCATCAGCAAGAGATGCATTAAAGGATCGGTCAGAGAGGTGGGAAGAAAACCTGTTGAGGACTGAGCCACGGAAACCAAGGGAGTGGAGGGAGTCAAGTAAGAGAGAGTGGTTGACAGTGTCAAAAGCAGCAGAGAGACCAAGGAGGACAAGGATGGAGTAGAGGCGATTGGATTTGCTAAGAGAAGGTCGTTAGTTATTTTAGCAAGAGCAGTCACAGTAGAGCGGAGGGGGCGGAAGCCAGATTGGAGAGGGTCAAGGGAGGAGTTGGCAGAGAGAAAGTCAAGGCAGCGGGTGTACACAGCACGTTCCAGAAGCTTAGAGACAAAAGGGAGGCCTTAGAGACAAAAGGGAGGCAAGAGATGGGGCAGTAATTAGAAGGATTAGAAGGATCAAGGGTAGGAGCGAGGGACAGGGGATGAGGATGAGGGGTGTGGTGGAAGGGCTGCCTAGGGAGAAGATGGGTTGGAGCAGGACTGGGAGTTATGAGGGGGTAAGAAAGAAATTGGGTGAGGAGTTGAGGTAGAAGGAAGGGGACAGAGAATAGAAGGAAGGCAGCAACTGATGGGCTGGAAGGGAGAACACAGAACAGCCATGATAGCAGAGGAAGGAGCTCCTGTAGAGCTGGGTAGAGGTAAATGTAGCAGCAGAATTAGACTGAAGCAAAGTGAATTACCTGAAGTTGCTGGCATATCATGTTGAAGAATAGAGTGATCTTCTGGCCTGGTGGTCATTGGAGCTCGGGGTGGCAGAGTCCAAGCCCCAGGAAGGTCACGGCGTCTTCAGGAGACGACAGCCAAGGCAACTGAGAGAGTGTGCAGATGAAGTGCAACCCCATAACACTTAAGGTTATGGAAAGTAATCTTTTGGCCAGGCCTTTAACAGAAAAAAATAAGGTATGAGAATTTTATATAATATTTTTAGGTTTTATTTTTGAATATTTCATACATGTCTATTCGATATCCTTTTTGTCATTAACCACCCTGAGCTTTGGGGGAATGGTGGGGTAAAAACCCAAACAGATTAAGAAGTTTTAATTGAAGTTAAAAAAAAGTTTATTTTATTACACATCTATGCTGCTCCCTCATGCTGATGGCATCTCGGGGTGGCTTCCAACAAACAATCTAAAACAACATAAAACCACATTAAAATCTAAAAAATTCCAATATTATTATTTAACAAATTTAAAACATCCCCCATACAGCAATTTAACCCACCCTCAAGTTCAAAGGAAATGTTTAATTAACCCATAGGAGTGAGTGCAACTAAATACTTAAACAAGGTTTTAAAACTATATAGTATCATGCCCAACAGAAATAAAGAGGCTAAGGCAAAAAAAACCAAACAAACCTGAAATGTCTTCTACTCTGCGAGTTCAGCGTCAGCTCTCCAGCTCCACTTTGTGCTTTTGTGACTGTGTTTCCTTGCACTTTTAAAACTTTTCTCTCCCCCCCCCCCCCCCCAGATACCGGCAGCGCAAACGTTAAAGGGGATCGGCTGAATCCTAAATTGAGGTCACTGCCTGGAACAAATGAACCCTATGAAAGCAGCAGCAATAAAGAAATAGGCAAGTGGAGTGTTACTTTCTCAGCGGCTCAGTTTCACGTACTTCTGATGGAATCCCAAAGCGGATAGCGGCAAGTCTGGAATGGTGGGAGCATTTCCATTTTGAAGGGGGGGTGGGGGGGAAGAGTTCTAGTTTTGTTGCTCTACTTTCAAATCACAACTGCACAAAAAGGAAGATTAAAGGGACACCGTTAAATTTAAAAACTTAGCAAAACCTACTACTTCTGCCCACTGAATCCCCCTGCCAAGTGTTATGGGTTGACAGTCAGATGTTCCTATTTTATTGGCCTGGGATTTTCAAAAGAGCCTTTGGAAAGGACTTCTCATGTTTGTAAAATATTAAACAGCAGGTGCTACTTTATGGACTTACCATTAAACAGGAGCATTAACAAGATTAGGAATAAGAAAATTAGGTGCCCAAACACCCGACTGAGATTCAATGGGACTCAAGTCTACATTAGGAAAAAGCATACACCTGTAGGTTCCAAAGTAGCTTTGGGATTCTGTGGAATAATACTTCCATTCAAATTCTGTTTTTCCAAGAGTCAGCACTTTGTGGCTCCATGAAATCATTTCCAGCTTAATTTACATCCTGTTTTTTTTAAAAAATAAGACAGTGACTCATTGTCCAGCACTAATTTTCACTCAGGTTTTGCTTCCCCCTACCCTCTTCACATATCCATGTAAAACAATATTGAAGCCAAACAAATGAAAAATCTGTGAAGCAAAACAACCCCCAAAGTTTCTTCCCATAAACAGAGAATTTTGTTGGCTTGTACGGTGGCCTCCTAGGGCCATCTTAAGGATTTTGGAGGTCCTCTGTGCGGTGTTGATTAAGGGCTGCTACCATGGGAAATAAACAGAAAAGATTTTAATTATATGTAAGAACATAACACAAGAACATAAGTACCACCATACTGGTCAGACCAGTGGTCCATCTAGCCCAGCATCCTGTCTCTGACAGTGGCCAATAACAGTGGCTTGGGAGAAGCACCCAACAAGTCACAATGGGGGAACCGTTCCCTGTTGGTTTCCCCCAGCTCCCGTCTGGCTAATAGATCTATCTTCCAGAAACTTATCCGGTTTGGACAAGTTTCTTTTAAACTCAGCTATAGTACTGGCCCTTACCACAGCCTCTGGCAGTAAATTCCGCAACCCAATTATAAGCTGAGTGAAAAAATATTGTCTTTTATTTGTTTTAAACTTGCCACCCGTGAGTTTCATGGAGTTTCCCCTAGTTCTAGTACTAGCTGAGAGGGTAAATAACTGCTCCTTGTTTATTAGTTCCACCCCACTCATGATTTTATAGACCTCTATAATCCTTTTGCACCCAAAATGTTACAAGTTAGAAAGAGTTACACACGTGTACAGGCTACACATGCATGGCTAAATAATTTAGCAAGTGTCTTCCTAGATTTGGGGGCAGCAACGCTGCAAATTCCATATTTAAATGTGTGCACTCATGGCTCTCCATTTGCCCTGTAAGAGGTCACCTTTCACACAGACCTTGTTTTGGCACTGGCTGAAGTGTTTTTGGGGCCCTCCCTTGGAGGCTGAGGGTTTGGGCTCCTCGGGGCCCATGCCTTAAGTTAACACTGTTCTAGGTTTCCACATTTAGGTACTGCATTGAATAGGGTATTGGATATTGCAGCTGTGAAGAACAAAAGTATGCCTTAACAATGACTTCAGAATGTGTGCACATTTTTTCAAACTTGTGAGCCCTGCAATGAATTAAGTCTCACTATGGATTTGATAACACTGAAAACAGTCAAGGGAAACGCTTGTTTCTTACTCCATAAACTGCTGCCTTCATGTTTTCTGCCTTCCTTGCTTTGCCCAGTAATGCCTGGAACTTTCCAACCCCATCACTGAGTTTTGTCAAAAGCCCCTGACTAGTGGGACTCTCCTCCTGAATATGAAAGCTCTAGCTAGTAAATCCAAATGCAGGATTGAGGTCCAAAGTCTCTCCCATGTTCAGGACCATAGTGAGTGGGTCAGGAAGGGACAGACTCCGATCTCTACCTTGTCCTTTTGCCAGAGATCCAGGGCAAGCTGGCTTTGTTAGGTGGCTTGGAAAATTCTTGGATTAATTCTAGGCATTAATGGTCATGTAAAGAAAGGCAATGAGGTTATGAAGAGAGCACAGAAAATGAGAAGAGTACACAAGGACCTGTAGTGAGAAATATTTTCTTTTACTGTTTTTCTCAGCATTAAGTCTGTATCTGCAGCTATTAAATCCATAGTGAGAGGTTATTGAAAAGCTGGCCTGCTCTGGATCACTGGAACATAAGGCAGGGGAAAAGGCAAATCTATACCAGCTCACCCCACTAATGCACGGCAGGTTCCTACTGCGGATAAACCTTAAGCTCCGCTGGGCAAGGAATTAGTATTTATGTTTCCTTTAAGGCACATTGGCCATCTGAAACACAGTATAAATTCTTCTTCATTTCTGTTTTTGGTAATTGTTACAAACTAGGGGTTTATAATTTTAAAATAATTATATTTCTCTTTTTCGGTTGAAACGTAGATGCTTCTTATGTGGATCCGCTTGGCCCACAAACAGAGAGACCAAAAACTGCAGCAAGAAAAAGAATGGAGGAAGACGAGTTTGCTGATGAAGAACTAGGGGATGATTTGCTCCCAGAATAACATACCCCCTATAGCTAATTTAAAAAAACAAGACACTTTTAGCAGAATAAGCAATGACAATTTTATATTGTTTTTGAGAATATATTTTGTGAAAATTTCTTTAATACTTTTATTATTTTATATTACATATAAATACTGTAACCGTTTCTATTGTTATCAGTAAAAAATGGCAAATAATATTTTGTTTCAGTCACAGAAAAAGACTCAATATTTTTCTAACAAGAAATTATTATTTTTTATGAAGAGTGTCTTAAGAGAGCTGTTAATCAGTATCAGCTACCTCAGAGGGTCATGTAGTCCAGCTGCCCGGTCCTGAGTCTATTCCTAACGCATCGGAGAGATGCCTGTCCAATCCTTTCTTGGAAGACCTCCAGGGAAGGAGATTCCACAACTCTCTTAGGTAGCTTTTGCCTCTCGAAGTGTTTTCCTAATATTTAACCTAAGCCTGCCTTTCTGTAATTGAAACCCATTGCTTCTTGCCCTGTCCTCAGTGGCAATGGGGAAACAATGGCCTTTTTTTACAGAAGATTCTCCCATGCATGGACACCCATCATCCATGTGGGGGAGCATTTTGGGTAAATATGGGGGTGCTCCCGTGACCCACACATCCTCCCACTCCCCCATGCACAGCGCAACCAGCAAAAACGCAGGTTGCTCCATGCGTGGGGATAGGCATGCGCCCATCTGCACCCACCGCCAGCAGCGTGCACACTGACTACCACCCCCAGCAGCGTTCCATGTAAAAACCGCCAATGTTTTCCACCTTTTTTACATCATTCGTTTGGCTATTTGAAAGCTATCAAAATCCCCCACCCCCCTTCCTAATCTTCTTTTCTCCAGGCTAAACATGCCCAGTTCCTTCAGCCTGTCCTCATAGGACTTGAATTTAAACCTTTGGTTATCATTGCTTTCCTCTGAAACTTTGAGTTTGTCAACATCCTTCTTGAAATGTGGAGCCCACACCTGAACACAGTGCTCCAAGAGAGGCCTAACCAAGAATAGGCGATATACTCTGACTTCCCAGGTCTTGGACACAATACAACACAAAATGGCATTGACCCTTTTTGCAAGTGTCACAGTTTGTTCATGTTCGGTTTGTGATCTACCATTAAGCCCAAATCCTTCTCAACATTATTGCTATTGTGAGTGGATTAGGTCTTCGGAACCCATATAGAGCCTGCTAAAGTCACTGAAAGCTTTTTCATTTATCTTCAGTGAGTTTCAGACTGAGTCTTATAGGAATTCCGGTTTTCTGCTTAGATTAGATAAGGTTAGTATTGAACAGGGTTATTAGCAGAAAGATTTAAGATAGCTGACTAGTCATAAACTGTATTATGGTTGTCTTCTTTCGCTTTTCCAGCTACCTCAATCATTCTTTCAAGACAGTGTAACCAAAAAGGTGCATATTTTCATCTGTGCTTACTAGAGTGGAATTGTACAGAAAACTGCACTGTGGTCAGAACCCAACTCGACAAACCATTGCGGAATCATAAATTACACATTTGCCTCACATTTAAGTAACAACACACCTTTCAGCTTGTGGAGGCCCCTTGGTTTCTTTTTTGAGCCTCTTAATTTTAAAAAAAAAAATCACTTCTAAAAAGAATTCAGACAAGGGACCCCAATACCCCAAAATTAAACTGTTAGCATCTTAATCCTTTACAGCAGGAATGGGGAACCTTTTCCCTCTGGGGGGGCCACTTGGAAAATGAGTCCAAGTTCCGAGGGCCGCACAGAAGGGTTGCGTGCAGGAAGAGGAGGCTCCAGATCCTGGCTCTGTCCCCTATTCTTGTGCGCACGCCCTCCTCTCTACTCTTAGACTGAGCTCAGGTTTTCAGTGCTTGGGGGTAGGAACTGGATCTAGAAACTGGAAAGGGGCAACACAAAAAGTAGCCATGGGCTGTATTTAGCCCCCGGTGCCTAGGGTTTCCCACCCGTTTTACATGGCATCTTTACTTGCTATGAAATTAAGCTTCTACCATCATACATATTTGACACACATCATAAAGCTCAATTCACATACTCAGTCCAATGACTTTAGTATATGCTTAATCCTACGGTGTATAAAAGTGGGGCTATCACATGCAGATTGCACCACAGCAGGAGAACGGTGTATAATTTTGCATGCTGTGCTAGGAGAGAGAAATTTGAGCTGTGCCCACAGAAAAGCAATTAGGATTATAAAAGGTTAGAAACAGAGCAAGTGTAAACACTTAGGGTGATTTCAGACGTTACGAGATCACGTTCAACCACAGTGAACCACGCTCAACCCCCCTGTGGGGCCAAAGGGCCCTGAACGGCGCGCACCAGATGTTCATCATGCTCAATACCCACAT
>QEPC01008452.1:2928377-2948541 GCA_003113815.1 Sphenodon punctatus | reverse complement strand
GGCGGCAGGAAGGCCAAGCCCCAGGAGAGTCGTGGTGGTCCTCGAGCGATGACAGCCGAGGATGCTGGGAGCGTATGCAGACGAGCTGCAACCTTAGTAAGATACGGGCAGGATTTTCAAAAGGGCACCATATTGGTCTAGTCTGACTCTTGGTGAAGTGAATGGGAGCCGTTTGCCTTCCAAGGGAGAAGCTGCTAAGTGCTTTCTGAAAGTTTCTTTAAGGTGCTGTAGAGGTAGTAGCCCAGATGTTTCAGTGGGTGTTCAGGGGCTCAACACCGCTCCGAATTGGGCCAGTCAATACATCAGTCTTCACCATACACTTGGAGGGTGAACAAGGGTGTAGCTATAACCGGGACAGACGTTGCAGTAGCACTGGGGCCCATAAGCCAGAGGGAGGTTAATACCCCCTGGGGCAGCTCCATCCGTTGCTGCTGGGAGGGTGGTTCTGCACCAAGGTCCATTGCAACCTAGCTACCCCTCTGATGGGGAATACATTTAATTAGCCTTTTCTTAGCAGAGAGCGAGGGCGTCAATGGGATTTGCACCAGTGCTCCAGCACGATCTGCTCAGAAGCTTGTGCTCTAAGTGACCTTCACAAAGTCTATATATTCGATTTTAAGCCCAGCTTGGAAAAACAGGGCAATGTAACTCTTTCCCATAATTACAGAAAGGATGGGCGTAACCATGAGCAGGAGAGTTTGGAATTTGGTGCTGGTAACCATAAACAGATTTATATTAAAACAAGAAATGTCATCTGATAATTAATGGAGTCTAGCTGTAACAGACTCCCAGCCATAAATAAATGGACTCTCATATCACAGTCAGTTCCCGTTTTTCTCTCCTGCCGACCCAGCAAGGCTGGCCCTGGAACTTCCCACTGCTCAGGGAAGTGGGCAGAGCAACATATGGTTGGGGAATTAGCTCCTGGTAAGGATAGTCCCACCATGGGCCTCCGCTGGAGCTTAGTTGTCTCAGGCTGTGGTTCCCCTCCCGGAGGGATGGTCTTCCGCTGCTCTTGGATTGAAACAATTCAGAGTCCTGAGCAGCTGGCCCATGTCTACTCAAGGTCCCCCTAGCCTTCCATGCCTCCCGTCGATCCAGCCCTGTAGGCGTTTCCCTCTCTCCAGAACGCTATTCTCTCCTGGGGCTCTCAGGGACCTGTAGCCCCAGCCCTGGTGCCTTGAAGGTCCCTAGTCCCTTGAAGGTTCCTAGCGTCCCAAGCAACTCCTTCCTGCCCTCTCCTGCAGCTGGTCCCCATCTCTCCTGAACCTAGAGGTTGGGCATCCTCCACCTCTCTTTTGGGGGGGGGTTTCCCAGCTTGGGGGTACTCCCTTTCAGTTCAGCTCTCCAAGATCCTTCTTTGGACTGACTTCAGGTGCTTCCACCTTGAGCCTCAATATGATCCTGGCTCACCCTATGCCCGCAGGGACTGAACAGCTACTGTCCCCTCCTCCTTCCGGGATTGCTTGCCTTCTAAGCCTGGGCCCACACCCTCAGAGCATGCAGGTGGAACTCGCCAGCCTCAACACTTCCCCTCAGGCCCCACTTTGACCCTTTCTGGTATACTGCCCCAGCCCTACCTGGCTGGACTGCCCCCTCATTTCCAGAAGGCTACTAGCTGTATCTTGGCCTGCTCCCAGCAAGCACAAGGGGTTGCCCCACCATTAGCTAGGAGTGCCCCAGGCAGCTTGCTTATTTCCACGCACCTCCTGGGGCAGACCCTGCCCTCTAGGGACTTCCTGATGGGGCAGGGGTTCTCACCTACCGCTCCAGCCAGCTTTGGAGCACCTCCACCCAGCTGTCACCAACGTAATAACTTCCCTGGGCTGGTTGGCAAAGGCTTTCTCCATATAGTCCCCAGCCCAAGTCTCTGTTGCTATGGGCCTGCTCCTGCAAATACCGTGCACTTCTCCAAATAGCAATAAGATCAACCAGGCACTCCAAAGAAGGTGGGAGTGAATCAAATCTTCACATCTCCACTTGCAAATCAGTCTTGGAATACTGTTGGGGAGGGTCTCAGAATCCTTCTGTTGCAAGAGGAAGAGAAGCATGTGCTATGGCACTGGTTGGATGCTCTGTGGTCCTGCCACCCATCATAGGAGAATAGGAACTGGTTTCACAGAACACTGTGAAGTTTAAAATATGATGATGGGCTAGCTCTGAGCTATAGCGACTTCTGTCCGCAAATTCTGTTGATTGATAGAAGTTGGAAGACTTTCCATAGGGTATTTATCCCTACAATGGCGTTGCCTCCTGCTCTTAATGGCTAGGCATTTGTATTTCTTTGCTGATATGCAAACACCCATGGCCTAGATCTGCAGCTCAGTTTCATGAAGTCTTCCAGCTTTATCTGGTCTAAATGCTCCAGTCACTGCAGTGGTGAGTACTGGATGGATTGCCACATCTTACTGTTAAACCTCTGGAAACATTAGCTCAGGTTAATAAAAAAAGGGGTTAATAATAATAATAAACGCTGTTAAAAAGGAATCAGCTACATTCTCAGAAAGAGTCCTATTTTGACACTTCCATTACCTCTGCAAGATTCCCAACTATGCCTTTAGGCAGATAATCCAAACCAATATACTTCAGAGCCAGGTTTGATCTTTTCCCAAAGTATGCTCAGACCCAGGTTTTTGCAACAGCCCATTAGAGGCACATGTCACTGCCAAGCTCACGTCCAGTCCGGAGGTGTTTGGCTGCGGAGTGTTGGTCCTGGCCTGGAATCTTTTAAATTATTCCAGTCAGTCCCGTCAGGCTTGTAGTCAGTGGTTAAACACACACACCCCTACCCCTGCCCATATGTAAATGTTTAACTCACCAAATGTTGCAGTGACACGATCTAGGTGTTGAAGCTGCCTGTTCATTTCATGTCTCCCACATGAATTTGGAGGGAAAGTGATTCCAGCCAGTCCCTCCTCCCATCTGGAAAAAAATTAAAGCTGGATCTACCTGGATCCTGTCACTTTTTTTTTATCCTACGCTAGGGGTTTTCAGTGTTTTTAGACAGTATTTGCTTTGATCTGTTGTACTTACTGCGCTCTCTCTCTCCCCCATATACACATATAGCTTCCAAACTGTAAGAACTGTCAGACAATGGGACAAATTGCCCAGGGAGGTTGTGGAATCTCATTCCCTGGGTGTTTTCAAAACCTGGCTAGACAAGCATCTGTCTGTGATGCTGTTAGCAGAAGATATCCTGACCTGAAGCTGTAGGTTAAATTACATAACCTTTGAGCTCCAACTATAAAATTCTATGATTCTATACCTTGCCCCCACTCCCTCTCTCTCCCCATTGACCCCTTTCCTCCTTCCCCCTTATGTAGAGTTGCCACTTTTCAGTTTGATCCTGAGAATCCCATTTTAGTCTTTGGGAGTCTTAGGGTCAAACTGTGAGAGATGGCAACCCTGCCCATACATCTCTAGCTGCTGCTGCCATAAATCCCTAACTCAAGCCTGCTGAGATGGGGAACTTTCCCAAGGTCACATATCCTCAAATCCAAACTCTGTTGCAAACTAGAACAACACTGGAAACATGTAACTGGATCCTGCTAGGGAACACTCCGTGTTCCACCCTGTAGAGGGTGCTGTCAGGCTTGGGGAACTTAGCTCACGTGCCCAGAGCACATAAAACCCCACAATAGTCCTAGTGGAAATACACCATCCAAGACTCAAAGAGAGCTCATCAAGTCCCAGTCCTGTACAAATGTACAGTACTTCAGGGAAGCTTAGGAATCTGGCCTCCAAACCCCCCCTTTTAGCCAACCTTTCTCCACCAAGGTTTTGAGAGGCTTCCTACCTTCATCAGGCTCTGGGGAACATAGTCTCTTATCAGCTCTTCTCTCTGGGGTGAAAGAATAGGGGTGATCCCACCTGAAGCTCCAGCAAAACCATTCTTCCGCTTATTTCTGTGGGTTCTGCTGTGTCACGGCTAGAATTCCTCCTCCAGCTTTCCCATCCTTCCAGCAGCCAATTCCATCTGCCAGGAGAAAAGCTCTTCCCAGCTTTTTCCTCTTCTTCAGTAGCAGGTTCTAGTCCCTTCAAAATAGGCACAATCCAGCCCAGGTTCTCTCCTCTCAGCTATCCCCTGCAGACTGAGCTTTCAGCTCTTTTATCCCAGCTGGGCCCTTTACACAGCTCAGCTGAGCCTAATCAGACTTTCTTTAGGCTAGGTCTCCTTGTTTTAAAGGGTCCACAGTCATTTTCCTGCTACCTCTGTTTCGCCTCCCCTGCCTTGCCCCCCCAATAAATTCCTGCTCCATATTCCTGCAAAGGCACGTACCTCACACCTGAAACCTGCTGGATTTAACCACTTTTGGACCTTAAGCAGGGCTTCTTAGGATTTTTGCAGGCCTAGGACAACTAAAAAGTGAGAGTCACTCACCTCTTATGCTCTCCGGCACTTTTCTGCATTCTAGGTGGTAACAGATAGGGGCATGCAATTGGTTTTTGTTTTTTTAATTACTAAAACAAATGGAGCCCCATTTGTTTGAGTAACTAAAGACCCAAAAACAAATGAATAATTTGTTTTTATTTAAAAATAGAAAAAAATAAATAAATCACTGTGCATGCATAAAAATGGCCACTGGGCTGTTCTTCACATGCACACCCTTTTCCAAAATGGTGGTGGCAGTGTCGCTGCCATTTTGGAAAAGACAGTCCATGCATGTGCAAAATGGCCACTGCACATGTGCAGACTGGCTGCCCTTTTCCAAAATGGTGGCAACGCTGCCACCGCCATTTTGAAAAAAGGCACACATGCACAGAATGGTCTGATGGCCATTTGCGTATGTGCAGTGATTTTATTTTTAAAGTTTAAAAATGGGGAGGGGGGGCAGGTGGGATTTACAAAAATGGGTTTTAAACAAAAACCTGAAAATGAATGGGGTGCCTTCTGTGGATCAAGGCTGCTCAAACAATCCCCGGAGAAGAACAACTGGGAATAGGTTGTGATGGATGACCAGATTTCTTAACCACCTCCTTTGAGATTGGGATTCAGTTTCCTCCTTCCTAATCAGATGAACTCAGCTCTGCTCCAAACACATTTCAATAAAGGCTGGGGCAGTGCAAAACCAAGTCTAGGGCACTTTCCAGAAATGGGTCTGGATCCTCAGCCAGCTCGCTAAAGTTTTACCTTTGAGCTAAAGAGTGTTATCCGATGATGAAACCCACAGCGAGGGCAATGTCTGTTTGTCCCCTGCTAGGTGCCTGCCATAGACCTGCTTCCCTCCCGACAGTCCCTTTGGGTGCTCAACCCCACCGTCCCTCTTTCAAGGAGAGAAACACACAAAGGCTGGGATTCACGTCTCAGGCCCCTCTTTCCTGGTTGCCTGCCAGGAAAAGGCAAAGCCCTTGAGAGGATGATGGGGAGATAACGGAATGACAAGAAACTAAATGGGATGATGAGCAGGAGGCATTCGGGTCCTCTTGGAGTGTTGGGAGGGGCGTGCGCGCATGGCAGTGTGGGAGAAAGTGCAGCTTATTAGTCAGACGGGTGAGGCTTGTCCCTCTTTGGCCACTCAAACTATTGGGAGGAATGCACTTGCTCTGCACAGTTGGCCCCAAACGCTTTCAGGCCCACCACGCAGACCAGGCATCGCAACGTAGCTGCTGTTACATGAGGTACGAGCAGCTGCATGCAGGACCCATGGGAGGTCACAAGAAGTAGGGGACAGGTCTTACCTGGGCCCAAGGAGAGGCGGGTCTCCAGGAGCAGCCGAGCCTGTGGCCAGTCCCTGAGAGCAGTGGGAGGAGCAGGACTCAGGAACAGCATCAATGCAACCACTGCTCCCACACCACCACTCCAGCTGCTGCTGCTCCCAGAAACCTGTCGCCACTGCTCCAGCCACCACTTCAGCTCCCAAGAAATCCTCTAGCCCTCATCAGGCCAGCCACTGGGGCGCTGCTGTGTGGTTGAGAGCTGCTGCCCGCTATGCCTCTTCAACAGGTGTTTGCCAGCATGGGCTTAATTTGACCCACAGCTGGCACAATGTCTGTTAACACCCACAGAGAAAGCCAGTCATTCTTTCAATTAGATCAATCCCTACCCAACACACTATCTTCCAGAGAAGCCATAATAGCCTATCCCTGCTTATGTAGATGATTTCAAGGTTCACGCCAGTTTTACTCCTGCATTATAACTTTTAGGGATGTGCAGAAAGCACCCCATTCATTTTTGTTTTCATTTTTTTTAAAAAACAAAACTTTGTTTTCTGGGGCTTTCATAAACAAAACATTCATTTGGGGTGGTTTTCTGCCCCCCCCCCCCCTCATTTTTCCAATTTAAAATAATTTTTAAAATTCTCACTACGCATGTGCAAAATGACCACTGGGCTGTTCTGCACATGTGCAGACTTTTTCCAAACTAGAGCCAATGCTGCCGGCACCATTTTGGAAAAGGGTACACACATGTGCAGAACGCGCCCAGCAGCCGTTTACAGCTTACCCATGCACAGTGATTGGGTTATTCTGATTTTTAATTTTAAAAAAACCCATTGTGCATGTGCCAAATTGTGCACACAAAGTGTGCCCTTCCCCAAAATGGCACCGGCAGCATCAGCACCATTTTGAGAAAGGGCGTGCATGCACAGGACAGCCCTGCAGCCATTTGCACATGTGAAGGTTTTATCATGTGAAAGTTTTATTTTATTTTTAAACAAAAACAACTGAAAGCAAGCGATGTGCATTGTGTACTTATTCATCCATTTTTGTAACATTCGTTATGAACACAAATGGGGCTGCATTCATTTTCGTAACTAATAGAAAAAGTTATGGATGCACACCCCTAGAAGTGGAATCAGTCTAGCGGAGGTGGAGAGACAAGCACATTATATGCAGAGCCAGCGTGGTGCAGTACTAGTGAACAAGGTGCTGGACTTGGACCTGGGAAATCAGGTTTAGATCCTGCTCTAGCCATAAACTCACTGGGGGGCCCTTGGGCAAGTCACAACCTCTCAGCCTCAGTTCTTCATCTGTAAAATGGGAATGTGTGTGTCTGACCACATTCACACCTGACTGTGGCACGGCAGGGAAACTGCCGCAAGCCAAGGACATGGCGGGGGGAGGAAGGGGGATGCCGGAAGTACCGCCGGTGCGAATGGGGTTCCGCCACGATTTTACTCATAGATGACAAGGCTTGAACCCTGTCAACCGCAAGTAAAATCGCTGCTGAACCCGGTTCACACCGTCAGTACTTCCAGCATTCCCCCTCTTTCCCACACCACTTTCCCCGCCGTACCGCCATCAGGTCAGCGTGAATGTGGCCTCTGTGTTCCCCTCCCTCTTGTCCATCTTAGATTGTAAACCCACTGGGCAGGGAGCTGTCTCTGAAAATCTGTGACTGTAAAGCACTGCGTACGCTTAGTGGCACTATAGAAAAGATAAGTAGTAGTCAGCTGATCAGTTCTGGAGTGAGATAGTCAAAAAGCCCAAAACCTGGTGGTTCCCAAACTTTTTAGACTAACAGACTCCAGTATCGATCCTGACTGACAGGGCCAGACTTACCACAGGGCGACCGGTGCAGCCACTCTGGGCCTCGTGCTTTTCTCTATTTCCGGGGGGCCCATAGTGGCCCCTGGAAATAGGGGGCCCTGCCTAGAAAATCCTGCCCCCATTTTCACACGGGCAGGGTGTGAGGGGGCCCTGCTCCTTCCCAGCAAGGCCCCAAACACAACCACCTCTAGGGTCCCATGGCCTGCATTTTATCTTCACCCTGGGCCCTGCAAATCCTAGGCCTGGCCCTGCTCACTGACCACCAAGCACTTGCAGGAGGAGATAACAGCCTGAAACAGGGTCACTGTGGACTTTGGCTTCCATCAGCATCATGAGCATCTCGGGGGGAAGTTGGGACAAGCAGGGGCAGCGTATGCACATTACACTGGGCCCCTTCTCCCAGGCTAGCACAGAAAGTCTGCGGTACTGGAGCCAGGGCTTGTTTCTCAGACCTTTATTCACGATCTGTTGTAGATCTGAGTTTGGAATCTGCACCGCTGCTCTGGGGCATTTAGCTAGTGTCTATTAAGTTAACCTCATCACAACACACTTGAATGGAACAGGAGCTGTAGCCAATCCTGCCTTGGCTAAGGACACTGGGAGGCCTCGGGATCCAGAATCCCCAGGACAGAAGATCCCAAACTCTGGGTCAAGCCCCCATGTGGTCTCCCAGCATCTGTGCACGAGGTCACGCTTAGAGCTGAAAGGAGTACCCACAAAAACGGTATTCGACGTATTTCCAGAACCCAAATCAACTGGACAACATTCGGTACAATCGGCACCCAATTCAGGTACCCAATGTCCCAGAATGGCAACTTCCTGGACCAATTTGTCACCTTTCGACACCTCGTTTGTGATTTTCCATACCCGATAGTTGACTTCTGGTCCCAAAGCCGACTTCCAGTCCTGGTTTTTTGGTTTTACATTCCGATATACCGATTGGTAATCAGGCCCGGGAGTTTAGGTAGCGATTTTTCTAGGCAGCAGGCCCAGGTGCAGGATGGGGGGCGGGTGGGTCCAGTATCACATGGGGATTCGGTGCACTGGGAGCAGCTGGCCGGATGGTTCAAGCTGGGGCTGAAACCTGGCAGCTCCAGGTGAAATCCGGCTTTTGCCTTTCTCCACGCAAGCTGAGCTGCGTCCCTATCCCCGGGGACAGGCAGGCAGGCGAGGGAAGGACTCCTCTCCAGCCAGTGTCTCCGATGCGCTTGGCACCGGGGGCACGTTCCCAGGCAGCGCTTGCTCCAGCCCCTCCACAGGCAGAGCCAGCCCGTGGCACCAACAACCCATCGAAGCACTAAGCACTCGCCCCCCGCCGCCGCCGCCGCCGCTCTCCCGGCTGCAGCCTCTGCCCCGCCCGGAGGACTCTACAAGTGGCCGACGCACCATGCAGCGAGGCACGGTAAGGGCTGGCGGGAGCCGATCGATCAGCAGCCGCACACGGGGCCAGACCCGCCGGGAATGCAGCGTGGCTTTGCCCCAGGCGGGTGGGGGAGCCGGGCTCCGTGCAGCCCGAGGCTGCTGCTAGGAGGGAAGCCGGACAGCTCTGCTCCCTCCCAGGGACTCAGGTCGGCGAGCTTAGCTAGTCAGTGCTAGGGCCCGGGGGTACCCAGCTTCACTGTTGTGGCTCTGCAAAGATGAGCAGCCCAGAGCTGGCCATGCCCGTAAGGGAATCCAAGCTCCCAGTCCCCGCAGCGCTAGTGCCCTTTAGCAGCTGGAATGCACTGCCCCCCCCCCGTGCTGCCAGGCAACGATCAGGCGGGGAATGCATTGCCCTGTGCTTCAGTGCCAGGCAAGCATCGCTCACCCGACCAACCGCACTTTGCTGCTGTTCCAGGGCTGGCTGGTGCTGCTGGCGGGGATTCTCCTCTGCGCACTACTTAACCCCGGCTACGAAGCCGTCAAAGTGAACAAGCGCCCGGTGAGGGCTCGAACCTGCGCTGACCGGCCCGAGGAGCTGTTGGAGCAGCTGTACGGGAGGCTGACCGCCGGCATGCTCAGTGCCTTCCACCATACCCTGCAGCTGGAGACACTGGAGAAGGAGCACAACGTGAGCTGTCCAGCAGGGGGCAGACCAGCCATTGATAAAAAGTACCGGCTCCCCATCAACCTGAACAGCGTCTCCCCCTGGTCTTACAGGTGAATAGCGCTCGCTTTATTACTTGACTGTAGGGTGAATGGCCGGGATTTTAGGCCCTCTGTAGGTAGCAGGTACCTCCAGGAGGCTGAGTTTCTTAAGAGCTGTTTCCCTGAAACAGAGAGAGGCAAAATTCACTAGGTGCAAGAGCCCAAGATCCCTCCTTAAACAAGCATGCACCTTCTCTGGCACAATATTTATTGCCTTTCCTGGACTGACCAACAGGGAAGTATTTCTGTTCAGGCTCCCCCTTCTGCCCTAACCGTTAAGGAGATATCGTGAACATCCCATTCTCTAGGCCAGAAGTTTCCAAACTGTGGGTCTGGAGGATCCCAAGTGAATGAGACTGCGATCCCAATTGATACTGGAGATCCTGTGAATATCTTTGTTGCTTTGTAAGACTGTGGAATGAATGTATGTTTTAGCTTATTTTTTGTAAAGCGCCATTACTGGCACTATATAAATGCTCATCATCATCATAATAAATAGGGTTACCCACAGGCAAAAAGTTTGGGAATGACTGCTGCTCTAGAATCCTAGGGCTGGAAGCGTCTTTCAATCAAGCGTCATCTAGTCCCCAAGCCTTCTCAAAAACCCTTCTTTTTTAGCAGGGGCTTTTTTTTCCACAGCAGACCCTCTCCACAACCTCCCCGCCTTCCCCCAGGACTCTCCTCTTGGGCTTAGCAATTTATAGTTGCAATTAGAGCTGAGCCGAACTGGAATTTTGATTCAAAGTCTTAATATTGGCATTTCCAATATGAAACTTGATTTACACAGTTAATCCCAGCCCTACTATACCTGTTTGTGAGCCCTTGCAACAGGCAGCCTGAAACCTGCATTTCGTAGCAGCATGAAAAAATGCCAGATTTCACCATGCCCCTGAAACCTAGTCCCCAGAGATCATTGGGGCAATGAAATCACGCCCCGCCCCCAGGCCTGCTGTTATTGCCACAGGTTGCACCGTTGCACATGGAACAAAACTTGAGACAGGATCTCCATTTTTTTTTCCTGGATGTGTGCCTAGGTGCCCCCACCCCCGCCCCGCATCACTCTCACTTACTTCCCCTTCTGCTCTCCTTTGATGCCCCATCCTGTGCCAGAGGACTGGCCTGCTATCCTGCAGTGATAGATGAAGTAAGAGTAAGTTGAAAGCCTGGCCTGGCTGTAGAGGCAATGATTTGCATGAGGTAGCAGACTGGGATTCAGAGTGATGGTATTATTATTCTGAGGTCAGACTCTAAGACAGAAATTCTGAAACTAGGGGCCAAGACTATATTCAAGTCTTAAAATGGAATCACACAGGCAAGAAGCATGGGAGCCTTTGATCTGGGAAGAGATAGAAGAACAGAAAGATGATGGAATGAGGGTGGAAAAAGGTTGAAGAAAGTAATCTTGAATCAATCTCCTCCTTAAGAAAGAAACAAAAGAACTTGACAGTGTTAGAATCTGTAAGCTAAAAAGAGAACTATGCATAAGGCAGAAAGCAAAAAGAGATGGAGCTACTACTGTGTTTCAATTGCAGTTTGTGCCATTATCCCAAAATTAGCTGTTTGTTCAAGCTGCCCAGGCAGAATCAACTCTATGCTATAAAACTGTGATACACAAAATGAAAATCCCTCAGCATTTATTATTATTATTATTAACAAACATTTATATAGCGCCAGCAGTGTACCTGGCACTTTACAAAGTAATAAAATAGACAGGGTCCCTGCCCCTAGGGCTTACAATCTGAGAGACAGGAGCTGGGGGAGAGACTTAGGAAGGGGAACAGAGGGAGAGACAAGGGGTCTAGCATTCCAGCATCTAGCCTTGTCCCCTGGAGACAGTCTCTAGATGCGTGTATATGGGTAATGTGGGAATGCCACAGAACGGTATGTTTCACAAACTTTACCCAGTGAAAGGAGGTATCTCATTGGCTGCTGAATCTTATGACAGCACAGCAATCTGATGCCACCACCGAGATCAGAGCTATAGCGCTGTAACCCGGTCAGTGAAGACACAGAGATTGTCAGTCTACTTATTTTTTCAATCAGGACAGGAAATAACAGTTTCATGAGAGAAATATGGGTTGGAAATATGACTCACTCACCTAACATTTCACTCAAGAATTTCAAAAACAGTAAATCCCATCCAGGAGGAAAGTTAAACATCCAGAAGGCTTGTTGCCTGTAGCGCAGCGGGGGACGGGGGAGATTGTGGAGTAAGGAGAACAGAGCAGCATAGTTTAAAGAGAAATGAATCAACAGTGGGAACCACAGCAGCTTTCAGTGAGAGAAAAACATGATCAGAGACTTGATAATGTCTCCATTGGTAAACAAAGAAAAACACAGATTTAAAATGTGCTACTATTGGGAAAAGGGACTCAGTGCCTGCGAGGCTGATAAAAGTCACCAGGCTCATGGCTCATAATAATAATATCTATGTTGTCGTACCTGCACTTGAGAAGGGAAGAGAGGGCTTGCCAGCCCTAGAGACCCAACCTGGCAGCTGAAAATCAAGCTGCAATGAGGAGTCAAACCACCCCATCCTCGTGCAATGGGATTCCTAACCCTGCTTATAGGGGGGAGTGAGGCAAGAGCTATGCAGAAGTGATTCGTGTATAGGAGCTCGGCATCACAACTGATGAGTCTGCCCTTCCCCTGACAGAAAGAGGTTTGTCCCCTGAAATCCATAGATTTGGGGAGGCCCAACCATGGAGCGAAGGGGCCCACGCCCTGTAGTCTGAGGGGGGCCCGTTGCAAGCAGTGTGAAGTTCACACTGGCCCCACTAGACTGCAGGGAAGAAGGAGCAGCAGGGCCAGCGCTCTGTCCCCATCCACTCTGAAAATTCCCTAGCAGCGCTCTGGCTGCTTGCAAAGGGCCATGCCAAGGAAGTTTTAAGAATGGTTTGGGGGGTGGAGGGCTGCCAGCACCTTCACCCACTCTTAAAACATCTTCCCTGCCAGGGTTGTCGCCGCTCTGGGGTGACCTACTTTGAGCTGGGGTGGCATTGCCTCCAGGGGTAAACCTTGCCCCCATGCTTGAGATCCCACCCCTTTTTTCCGGGGGGGAGGGGCAAAATAGGCACATGAGCCAAGGCCCGCCACCGCCTTGCTACAGCACTCGGCCCAATAAAGATTGGGACTGGAGTCCCTTTGCCGCCAGACTATGTTAACGAATGGGAAATTCTGTTAGTTAACAAATATAGCTTTGGAAAGTGTGTGGGTTGGGTTGGGTTGTGTGGATAAAGGAGAAAACAGCAAAGAGAGAAAAGGGCTTTTCTTGGGTCAAGCAGCAGATAGTCTGTAGGTGAGATCACTGTAGGGGCATGGAGGAACCCATTTACCCCACTGGAGGACAGAACTGGTCATGAGCATGGCCCTTTATATTCTATGTTGCAAATGGGAAAAATGCAGACTATGCAGGGCACTGGTCACGGGGGGCAAAAGTAAGGAGGGAACTGTCCCTGCATCTGAAATTTTGGGACATGGGTTTGTCATTCTCCCACCTGGTTTTGCATGAGAAGTCAGAGGTTGGGGCTTCAGTGGTTTAAGGAAGTGGGACTGTAACTTCCCTGCCCCACACACACACTTGGGGCTGCTGTTACTTCCCTCACTGAACCTCGTTCTAGAATGGGTCAAAGTATATATGTGCCATCAGTAGGGTGGCCATCTTCGGTCGTTTTTTACCTAACACTTCCATTTTGTCCTATGGGAGTGTCAGGTAAAAACCCACCACAGGTGGCAACAGTAGCCATCAATACATTTGTGAGTGTTTGGAGGGAATTGTGCCTTTATGCATGCGCGCTCTCTCTCTCTCTCACACACACACACCAAAAAATGCTCTCTCCAGGGCTTTCTTCCTCCCTCAGCCAGTGGCAGGGCACAACCAGGAAAATAAAAGAGCCTTTTTCTCAAGCACTGAACACTCACAGGACCTGGTCAAGTCATTAGTACTCAGGTATCAGTGGTAGTTTTGCTTCACTATGGACTGCTGGCCTGGGACCCTTACTTTCAGTCTTCTGAAATGGCAATGAGAGTTGAAAACAAACCCCAAAATCTGAAGTTTGTCTATAAGCATCTTCTGTGCTCCTTGTGATACTGCCATGAACAAATGGCAAAGTCACTGTTCATGCAGCATGCCGGAAAGTCCAAATATCATCATATTAGTGGCCACCAATAAACATTTGCTTTGTGGCTTGCTTTCTGCCTGTTTTTAGCTTAAGAAATAATCCTGAGGTAAAAACAGAACATTTTCTCAATCAGGCTTTTCTAGACAAACTAAAAATGTTTACAAGAGAAGGTAAAGTGTTAAAACTATATAAGAAAGCACAGACTGAAATACTGAGAATAGCACCTACCACTAAACTCAGTAACCCACGGCTGTTTATTCTTCCATTATTGGAGAATCAAAGTGTTGATCTTTCTGGTTGGATAACCACAAAGCACTGCCTCCATCTAGTACACAGATGATGAACTCTTTCAACATCAATAAGGTGTACAGGTGTCTGCCCACTCGGAACCTGTTGGATCCTGAATAATCTCAGTTTTAAATCTCAGATTATGTTAACGCTCAAAGAATATTTATTTTAAAAATAATACACAACCAATGGTGCAGTCTGAGATCTTGGCTGCAGTCCACAAACTACTTACACTAGAGGAGTGGGCTTCTATGGGACTCCTCTGGAGTAAGTGGTTGTGGATTAGAGACCTTGTTGCAAGCAAGAGCAGGGAGAAATTGGTTCATGCTGCTCTACCATGGGATGATGTTTTAGTAAGTACCACAGAATTGATTTCCCCTGTGGTTAACGTAAGGCGTAGAGAGTCACCCAGTGACTTGCAATAGTAAAGTTAATCAACCACAGTAAGCTTTTACAGGATCAGATTTTTCTCCCTCGTTGACATTTGCTGCAGCAGCTCCCAATGTGATATTGACTGCAGATGTCATTAACGTCCTGTTTTATACTCGCTGTTCCAGATCATTAACAATGATGCTGTTAAACAAATCCAGGCCCTGCAGTACCTCTCTAGACACCTACCTCTAATGCACAATGCTTGTTTCTCACTGCTTCTTGTGGACAGTCTTTGAGTAAAAGCCATTTGGAGTTAGTGAGAGAGAATTGTTTGCTTTATTGAAATCCAAATGTCTGACCCAAATCCCAGTCCTCCTTGCCCAGCCCCTTTTCCCTCTGAGATTGTGGGTTTTACATTAATAAAGCAATCAAGTGGGGCTGACAAGATGCATTCCTGATGCATCTTCTGCTTCTCTCTTTGTCTGTGCCTATTTTTATTTGAGCCATAATTCACAAACCACACAGAGCTTCACTGGGGCTACTCCAGAGTAAGTGATTTGTGGACTTAATTTGCCTGTCCAAAGGTCAGGACTTGCGTCACTTTTGGCTTACTACAGAATTTGCTTTATGGATCAGTCCAGCTGGTCCAGAATCCTACTGTTGGGAGCCGCTAATACTTGCTGTTTTAGGGGAAGGTTGGAGCAGAGGAGGGAAACTTAATACATCTGTCTGATATTGAAATTCCATCCTGACAGTCACAGGAGATGCACATATGAGCTGAAGCCTAAAATGTAATGGCCCGTATCATCATCCTGCCTCAGAGCCATAAAGAGGCACTAAACTGAGGTCACCAGACTGCAGACAGTGAGATTAACATGCTTAGGCACTGACTGACGGGGGTTACTCAGCTCCTTGCAAGACTGGGTCCAGAGTTATCCAGGCTTTTTTTAAAAAGGCAGCCAACTATGAGAGCTTCTGCAATGAGCCCGGCAGTTATTCAGTGGTTCCCAAATGCTATATAGGCTGGCTGCAGCTCCATAAGGTGTGGGTCAGCTTCAATAGCCAGTCATGTGCATTGCCGTTGCCTTCCAGATAGCCCTCTTCTTCCTAGCAATGGCTGCAAGGTCCCAAGCCCTTGCAGCTGGATTAGCTGCTGTAGCTGGATTAGCAGCCCTGGGTGTGCTAACTGGAGGGTTAGCATAGAGGTACATAGAGGAGCCCTTCGGGGACACAGCAGAGCAGTCCCACGATCCCTTGGACAGCTTCTGTGCTGCCTTGGATGAGCAAGGCCTCCAGGAAGGAGAGCATCAAACTAGAATGGCAGGAAGTGATCCCGTAGCTGGTACCTGCCCTCCAGGCAATGTGTTATCCTCTCACCCTGAACATACATCTCCAGGGGTATGTGCCTGGGGGGTGGGGCTAGGAATAGGATGGCCATGGTAGTTGGTGATTCGGTTATTAGAAATGTAGATGGATGGGTTGCTGGTGGCCATGAGGACCGCATAGTAAATTCAATGCCTGCCTGTTGTGAAGGTTGCAGACCTCACGTGCCACCTAGACAGAATTTTAAAGAGTGTTGGGGAGGAGCTGACTGTTGCGGTACATGTGGTTACCAGTGATGTAGGATCACGTAGAGGGAGGTTTTGGAGGCTACATTTAGGCTTCTAGGTAGGAGATTGAAGTCCAGAAACTCCAGGGTAGCATTCTCAGAAATGCTCCCAGTTCCACGCACAGGACCCCAGAGGCAGGCTGAGCTCCAGAGTCTCAATGCGTGGATGAGATGATGGTGCAGGGAGGAGGGCTTTAGATTCATTAGGAACTGGGGAACCTTCTGGGGAAGGGGGAGCCTATACTGACAGGATGGGCTACACCTTAACCAGAACAAAATCTGGCTGCTAGCACTAAAAATTAAAAAGGAGATAGAGCAACTTTTAAACTAGGATTCGAGGGAAAGCTGACAGATGCTCATGAGTGCATGGTTCAGACCGAGGCATCTCCAAAGCATGCTGTTAATTCAGGGAAATTAGAGTATCTTAATATAGAGGATAGGAAAGAGGCTGAGGGAGCACAGGTGGAAATCAGTGCAGGCAGACAAGTATAAATGATTATTATTATTTATTATTATTATTATTATTATTAACAAACATTTATATAGCGCCAGCAGTGTACCTGGCACTTTACAAAGTAATAAAATAGACACGGTCCCTGCCCCTAGGGCTTACAATCTGAGAGACAGGAGCTGGGGGAGAGACTTAGGAAGGGGAACAGAGGGAGAGACAAGGGGTCTAACATTCATGAAGATGCGAGGTCTCAAGTGCACGTACTTGGCTTGGTTACGATGAGAATGACAGCAGGCAGGTCCATGTTGCAAGGATAAGGGTAAACCGATCGTAGGTATAGGAATAGTGGCTCAGCAGGATAAAGAGTCAGACAGAGCAGAGCGAAAGAGGTGAGTTTTAAGGAGAGATTTGAAGGTATGAAGGGAGGGGGCAAGGCGGATGTGGACAGGGAGGGAGTTCCAGGCATGGGGGGCAGCAAGTGAGAAGGGACGAAGGCGCTTAGGGGAGCAGGGAAGGCGTGGAAGGGTGAGAGAAGGGACAGAGGAGGAGCGAAGTGCACGGGCTGGAGTATGGAGGGCGATAAGTGCAGAGAGGTAGGGGGGAGCAAGGTTGTGAAGAGCTTTATAGGTGAAGACTAGGAGCTTGTGCAGGATTCGTTCAGGAAGGGGAAGCCAGTGAAGCGAAGAGAGGAGGGGCTGCACATGGTCGAAGCGACTGGCGAGGTAGATGACCCTGGCAGCAGAGTTTTGGACAGAGATGAGGGGAGAAAGGTGAGACCGGGGAAGGCCAGTGAGAAGGAGGTTACAGTAATCGAGGCGAGAGATGACCAGAGCATGAACAAGAGTTTTGGCAGACGAGACAGAGAGAAAAGGGCGAATCTTAGCAATGTTATGGAGGGAGAAGCGACAGGATTTAGCAACAGAGTCAATGTAGGGTTTAAAAGAAAGGGCTGAGTCAAAGATGAAGCCTAGGCTACGGGCTTGGGGGACAGGCAGGATGGTGACTCCATCAATAGTTATTGACAGTGAGGAAGGAGAGGAAGGATGAGGGGGGAAGATAAGGAGTTCAGTTTTAGCCATGTTGAGTTTGAGTTGACGTTGAGACATCCAGGTAGAGATGTCAGAGAGACAGTTGATGAGACGAGCTTGAACAGAGGGAGAGAGAGAGGGAGTAGAGAGATAGAGTTGAGTGTCATCAGCATAGAGGTGGTATTGGAAGCCATGGGAGGCAATGAGTTTGCCTAAGGATGAGGTATAGATCGAGAAGAGGAGAGGGCCAAGAACAGAGCCTTGAGGAACACCAACTGAGAGGGGGAAGGAGGAGGAGGCGGAGTTGGAGAGAGACACATTAAAGGAGCGGTCAGAGAGGTAGGAGGAGAACCAGTTATGGACAGAGCCACAAAAGCCAAGGGAGTGAAGGGAATCCAGCAAGAGTGAGTGGTCAACAGTATCGAAGGCAGCAGAGAGATCAAGGAGGACAAGAATGGAATAGAGACGTTTAGATTTAGCCACCAGAAGATCGTTGGTGATCTTAGCGAGAGCAGTTTCAGTAGAATGAAGGGGGCGGAAGCCAGATTGGAGGGGGTCAAGGGAGGAGTTGGAGGATAGGAAGTCAAGGCAGCGGGAGTAGACAACACGTTCAAGCAGCTTGGAAGCAAAAGGAAGGAGTGAGACAGGACGATAGCTAGAAGGGTCAGAGGGGTCAAGAGTGGACTTTTTGAGAATAGGTGATTCCAAAATACCTCAAACTGTTACTTATAATGAGCAGACTAAGACTAAGAATAAAAATAAAAATAATGCATTCTATATGCAAATGCTGGAAGTCTAAAAAGTAAGATGGGAGAATTAGAGTTTATGGCACTAAATGAAGATCTAGACAGTATAGGCATCTCAGAGACCCAGTGGAATGAGGATAACCAATGGGACACTGTAATAGCGGGGTACAAAATATATCAAAATGACAGAGTAGATCGAGCTGGTGGGGGTGGGGGTGGCTCTATATGTTAAAGACAGCACTGAGTCAAGTAGGATTAAAATTTTACAGGAAGAGAACTGTATTCTGCAATCTCTATGGATAGAAATTACATGCATAACAGGAAAGTATATAGCAGCTTGACTGAGAAACTGAAGACCAGTGGAAAGAATCCCAGATTAATTATTGCTTTAAGCTCTGAGTCTGACCTGTTAGTTGGTTTGTTTGAAATCTGGGCTAGCTGTTAAGATAATCCTACCACTGAACACATTGCCTGCTGGTGGCTATTGGAGACAGGTGCCTGCCAGTGGGCTTAGAGTCTAAGAAGGACAAGGGTGAGGGAAACACAGGAGAGACAGACACACACACATTCCCAATTTTTACAAATGGGGAACTGAGGCTGTAAAATTCCATAGTCATTTCAAAATTCTCCTTGGGCCCGCCTACAATTGGCTTCCCGCCCCTCACTACTGGCCCCACCCACTGACCCACCAGCCACCACTTGCCTTCCACATTGGTAGCTTTCAACGTGCTCCTTGAGATCACAAGAAAGAACAAGCCAAAAAGCAGTCGCGTTTTACAGTCTAGGCCAATAGGAATGTACATTCAGGCAATTACAATGAAAGACTCAATTCTCCCTGTTACACAGCAAATCTCTGCATTACTCAAGCCATTAGCATCAGGAGAGCACTTTTGTCCTCAGTACATTTGAACAGCTGTTGGAAAGCCCATTATAATTGCACAGTAGCAGTGTGGTAATACCACGTCATAGTTTTAACCAGGCATAGGGGGAAAAAACCAATGGGTCCAATCCTGACTTCATTGAACTCCAAATCAGAAGTAAGTACAAGCTCTCCTGGTTAGATAGGAGTTGGAAGTGGGGGGACTTAAGGGGTGTGATTGGGATGGGGAAAGAAGAGGCAAGTCCAGATCATGGATCTGTTATTATTTATTTATATATATAATGCCAGCAATGTAGCTGGTGCCGTACAATAATAAATCAGAGACAGTTCCCTTCCCCAAGGGTCTTACAATCTAGTCATCATGCCATAGATCCTCCCCTATCCCTGTACACTGGCCACGAGGTCACTTTTTCAGCACTTAAAGGCATGGACTGGATCCAGGAATTGGAAAGGGGCCGTGCACCCAATTTCACCTGTGTGCCAGTGGTTCCCCACCTCCACTATAGATCTTGCTAAGGGACAAGGATGCTAGGGTTGGTCATACTTCACTCAGGCTCTGCTGACACCTGCGGAGAACAGAAAGAACAGACAGACCGCTGTGAATCCCGGGGGGCGGGGGGAGCATAGAAGCCGGTTGAGAGGCCGGCTGGTCCCCCTTCCCTACCCGGAAGTGAGCCGGGGGCTTAAAGCCCCGCGCCCAGCGGCTCCAGCCGCAGGCCGCAGCCATAGGCCGCGGCCAAAGGGCACAGCCCTTTGGGGCGCTTCGGGGTGGCACGGGGTTATTATTGTTTTTGTGGGTCTTTTCTGTACAGGGCTAGGGTGGTAGGGTGGGGGTGTAGGAGGGGTGGGTAAGAGGGGAGGGTCGATTCCAGTGACTGCCCCTGGTGGCAGCAGGAGGAGCACTGGGAGGGTTAGTGGGGGGAGTGGCGGCTCGGGGCCCTGTGAGAGAGGGAAGTCGAGGGGTAATGGGGGGGTATGGCTTCTACCGGCCCCTCGTGGCAGCAGGATGGCCGGGGGGGCAGGGGGGAGGTTGTGGGAGGATGGGAGGGAGGGG
>QEPC01008452.1:2895434-2909436 GCA_003113815.1 Sphenodon punctatus | reverse complement strand
GGCGGTAGATGACAGCAACACGAAGGTGTAGGGGGGAGTATAAATGCACAGAATGGGCCTCAAAGGATGGGAAGGAGAGGGAGGGAGGAGGGGAAAGGGTTTGGAATTGACAGAGATTGGCAAGGAGGAAACCCACGCCACTCCCCTGGCCCTCAGGGCGGGGTTGGTGAGAGAACGAAAGGACCCCCGAGCATAGAGTGGCTGGGGTAACAGAGTTGGAGGGTGAGATCCAGGTTTCTGTAAGAGCAAGGAGTTGAAAGGGGCGAGAGAGGAAGAAATCATGGATGAAGGGGGCTTTAGCCACGGAAGAGCGGCAGTTCCCGAGGGAGCAAGAGAAAGGTAATTGGTTTGGGGGAAGGCATGGGATGCGGTGAGATTGGGGGATGTGGAGCGGCCAGGTTTGGGTCTCGCACTGGCCTCACACCGGCTACAATGGACTGTGGAGTGTCTGGGTGTGCAAGGTTTGGATGAGGGGGGGGGGGATGAGGGCAAGGAGGGGGAATGGGCATGGGTGTGAATAAGGGGTAGGTTGGTTGGAGAAAGGCCACTGGAGGAGGTAGAGGGAGAAGGAGGGGAGCCAACAGCAGGGTGAGAAGGAGAGGAGGAATAGAGGCCGAGGGAGATATGGGGAGGCATCATAGGTGTCAACAGACCGGGCAGCAGAGTGGGTAACCTGGCCTGTGGGTGGCACAGGAGTGTTCACGCGATGTTCGGCGACGATGGACGGAAGAGGCTGCGTGGCGTGGGCGTCGTCAGGGGGGTGACTCCTCGCAGACCTCGCACCAGCCTCATAACGGCCACAAAACAGCCAGCGCCCTCTTGTTGCCGCCCTTCGGGGGCAGCCCTCTGGGATTAAGCTGGCTGGCAGGTTTCCTTAGGAGTGCAGGAGGAAGGGGCTGGTCAGCTGCAGCCTCTTACCTGGAGGGAGCAGAAAAGCAAGCTGGAGTCACACACATTATATACTGGTTGTACTCATTCTCCAAATATACTTCTGAATTTGTATAGGAACATTATATATATTTTTTGAAGCAGACTGTTGTTGATTCTGACCATCACATCTGAAAACATCCTGTTTCAAGCTCTATCCAAAACATCCTCTAATCCAGACCTCCTTGTAGAAAATTCTGAAAACCTAAACATTTATTTCACATGATATGGTAGAAATAGACTCCACCCTCTTATAGTAGTGTCTCTTAGTGACCATAATGTTTGTTGTAAATTGTGGAAATGGGGAAATGACCTGTTAAACCTGTGGTTTTCAAACTGAGGAGCCACAGATGGTGTTCTGGGGACACAAGGACCCAACTGGCCAACACCTAACTTTCATACTCTTACTGAACTGGAGGAATCACCAAAATAATTGGGTGGTAAGGGAGAGAGAGGTTAAGTAATAGGAGGGTGAGAAAGGGGAAAGGAAGAGAGGGAGAACAAGAGGTGAGAGAGGGAGAGATGGGGAGCAGCTTGAGAACTATTGTGTTAAGCAACTCTCCAATATTTAGTCGCACCACGCCACAACAGCAGTTTTAAACTTTCCCATTATATGAGTGTAATTCTGGGGAACCATTGGGAATAGCCAGCTGAAGGAAGAGCAGGTCAGTGGAACATGATCTGCTGGCCAATTCAAATCAGAAGAACGTTACATCTTGGCTTGCAATGGAGAGCACTGGGTATAGGCCAAAATCAGAGGAAAGTATGAGACCACTGCAAAATCTCAAGAGATCAATAAATAATGTATACTGGAGGCCTCTGCCTGTTTGTGCTGTAACAGGTGGAAGAGGCTGCTGGTTGTGGTTACAAGCGAGCTCATGGAGAACACTGTCACTCTTCCCCTTTCTAAATCAAGTCTTTGAGCACATTCCCACATACAGCAAACCAGCGCTTTTTTCTTTCCCCCACATATTTCCTTGAAATGTGAAAGACTCTATGCGCTTCTTTAACTGTCTTTGTGGTTGTTTTTAAGTACATTGCAAAGCGGCCAAAACCTACCTTTACAAGTGCAGGTTTGAAATGACCCGCATAAATCCTCCTGTCAGAACGTCGGTGTCCGCATGCCAGTTACACAGCGCCTCGCTTCCCGGCTCCACTCCACTCCCCTCTCCGGACCCAGGCAAGCAAGGCGCTGTGTAATTGACACACCGCACCTCGCTTCCCCGGCTCTCTGCGCAACTGACACACCGCCCCTCGCTTCCCCGACTCTCTGGGTAACTGACACACCGCACCTCGCTTCCCCGGCTCTCTGCGTAACTGACACACCGCCCCTCGCTTCCCCGGCTCTCTGCGCAACTGACACACCGCACCTCGCTTCCCCGGCTCTCTGCGCAACTGACACACCGCCCCTCGCTTCCCCGGCTCTCTGCGCAACTGACACACCGCACCTCGCTTCCCCGGCTCTCTGCGCAACTGACACACCGCACCTCGCTTCCCCGGCTCTCTGCGCAACTGACACACCGCACCTCGCTTCCCCGGCTCTCTGCGCAACTGACACACCGCACCTCGCTTCCCCGGCTCTCTGCGCAACTGACACACCGCACCTCGCTTCCCCGGCTCTCTGCGCAACTGACACACCGCACCTCGCTTCCCCGGCTCTCTGCGCAACTGACACACCGCACCTCGCTTCCCCGGCTCTCTGCGCAACTGACACACCGCACCTCGCTTCCCCGGCTCTCTGCGCAACTGACACACCGCACCTCGCTTCCCCGGCTCTCTGCGCAACTGACACACCGCACCTCGCTTCCCCGGCTCTCTGCGCAACTGACACACCGCACCTCGCTTCCCCGGCTCTCTGCGCAACTGACACACCGCACCTCGCTTCCCCGGCTCTCTGCGCAACTGACACACCGCACCTCGCTTCCCCGGCTCTCTGCGCAACTGACACACCGCACCTCGCTTCCCCGGCTCTCTGCGCAACTGACACACCGCACCTCGCTTCCCCGGCTCTCTGCGCAACTGACACACCGCACCTCGCTTCCCCGGCTCTCTGCGCAACTGACACACCGCACCTCGCTTCCCCGGCTCTCTGCGCAACTGACACACCGCACCTCGCTTCCCCGGCTCTCTGCGCAACTGACACACCGCACCTCGCTTCCCCGGCTCTCTGCGCAACTGACACACCGCACCTCGCTTCCCCGGCTCTCTGCGCAACTGACACACCGCACCTCGCTTCCCCGGCTCTCTGCGCAACTGACACACCGCACCTCGCTTCCCCGGCTCTCTGCGCAACTGACACACCGCACCTCGCTTCCCCGGCTCTCTGCGCAACTGACACACCGCACCTCGCTTCCCCGGCTCTCTGCGCAACTGACACACCGCACCTCGCTTCCCCGGCTCTCTGCGCAACTGACACACCGCACCTCGCTTCCCCGGCTCTCTGCGCAACTGACACACCGCACCTCGCTTCCCCGGCTCTCTGCGCAACTGACACACCGCACCTCGCTTCCCCGGCTCTCTGCGCAACTGACACACCGCACCTCGCTTCCCCGGCTCTCTGCGCAACTGACACACCGCCCCTCGCTTCCCCGGCTCTCTGCGTAACTGACACACCGCACCTCGCTTCCCCGGCTCTCTGCGCAACTGACACACCACACCTCGCTTCCCCGGCTCTCTGCGTAACTGACACACCGCACCTCGCTTCCCCGGCTCTCTGGGCAACTGACATTTAACTGACTAGGCTAGTCAATATCATGTCAGTTACACAGCACCCTGATTCCCGGCTCCACTCCGGGAGCTGAGAGCCCAGGAAGCGAGGCGCTGTGACAGCCGCTCCTCCTCCTCTCCCCTGAGGAGCTTGTGGGAACGTGAAAGGCGTAATTGCTTGAACGAGCAAATTAAATGCTGGTGTGAATAAATGCAAGTGCATTTTTAAATTGCCTGCATTTAGAAATACCAGCATTTTTCTGTACGTGGGAATGCGCTCTTTGTCTTATGTGAATAATTGGCTGCCTGAGCCAGTTTGTCCAGTTCCACTTTCCAGCTTGGTTTCTGTGACTCAGAGCTGGAGCAGTGGTTTTCTAAGCTGCTCCACAGTTTTGGAACTTTTTTCCCCTGGCGGTTCGGCTAAGTCCTAGGCCATTTTTAGATGGACACCGAGAGGAGGGGGGACACACAGGGGAAGCAGATCCATATGTGGTCAGTGAAGCACACAAGCACTTCTGGTGGGGGGGGGGGGGGTTAGACGGCAGTGGATGGGAGTGCGCTCAGTGTGCACCCCCATCCACCCGCCAGCCACCCATGCCCTTGCACGGAACAACCCAAGTTTTTCCCATTTGCTCTGTGCGGGGAGATGGGTGGAGGTGCATGGGTTGCAGGAGCACACGCCCATCCACTGCCACTTTTAAATAGGTGGTACCACACATGTCCACTGAGTGGATTTGCACAATACCGTCTTGTCCTAAAAAAGCCCTAGTGTGAGCCGTGTATGACCTATATATTCGACCAGGCATTTAACAAGTAGGGGGGAAGGGGAATGTATTATTAGTTTAATTGTTTTATTGTTGATTTTATAGATGTGTCTATTATAAATATAAAATAAATAAAATAAAAAAATAGTAGTATTAATTAACATTAAGTGCATTTTATAGTTCCAGACCACACCATCCTTGTGATGCAGGCAGTTAGGGCTGCTGGGACTTTGGTTTGGAAAGCTATTGCTGTAGCATGAGTTTATCTTAATCTGATTTTGCTGAGATGTGACATACTCCAGCTCTGGTAATAAAACATCCCTTTCCTCCCATTTATTCAGAATTGCGGACACTGCAGTCCTGCCTTAGATTTGCATGGAATGGAGGGGTGGGAGGCATGAAGGTTCATTGGAGTCACTTCAAGGCTCACCAACTGTTGACATAAGGCAGGCATGAAATGCATTATTGAACCCTATCCAGGCCTCATAAATGCAAACAATTCAGGTTGAAACGATCTGGCAGCTGGAGATAATCTGAGAAATTTTTTCTTGTGCCAAGACAATGTGTTCTCTTTATTGATGTTCTCCCTGGAATACATGAAGTGTTTCAAAAGGTGGAGATTCCTACTTGGTGGAAGCAGTGATGGGAACACCTCTCTCACTGAGGGCCATTTTGTATTTAGTAAATGCTGGTGGGCTAGACAGGGACTGAGGAGGTTGCTGCATGGGGCTGTGGGTTTGTTTGGCAGGGATAGGGCCTAAAGGAGCATTCTTGGGGGGGAAAGGGACCAGAGTTGAGGAGGCCCGCTCAGACGGTCAGGAGGCTGATATGTGATCTTGGGGCAAGGATGTAGCTGAGAGTGTGTGCTTGAAGACAGGATCTCCATTCCTGAATTAGGAAGGGAAGGGGCCATATCACAAAAGGCCAGGAAAGGAGCTGCATTTGACCCACAAACGAGAGGTTCCCTCCCCACCCCTGCTGTACAGAGGTTCTACTCTTTCTAGTACAGTCTGAGACAGAGAAGTGTAGAATCTTAGCCAGGTTTCCGATGTTACCTGGGAGGGGCGGGAACTTGTGCAATTGCTAGAGCAGCTCTGTAATTGCAGGGATAAGTGCCTGTCAGAATTCACTAATCCCCTTTTATCACGTGAGAACACGCGTCCATTTGGGGACCCAGTAATATGCAAGTGTTCTCGTGTGATAAAAGGGGATTAGTGAAATTCTGACAATTACAGAGCTGTGGTAGCAATTGTACCAGTTCCCGCCTCTCCCATGTAATGTCAGAAATCAGCCTTAAGAGTTGGAAGGGTCATGAAGGGTCGTCTAGTTCAACCTCCTGCTTGGATCCAGGATGACTACACCTACAACATCCCCAAAAGATGGCTGTCCAGGCTGTTCTTGAAAACCTCCATAGGGAGCCTACAACCTTCCTAGGCAACTTGTCCAATTGTTGCACAGCTCTTATTGTTAGGAAATTTCCCCTGATATTTAACCAAGCTCTCTACCTTCCTACAACTTGAACCCATTGTTTCTAGTTCTGCTTTCCATAGCAATGAAAAACAGTTCCTTGCCATCTTCTTGCTGCCAGTCTCGTAGGTATTTAAAGATTGCTATCATGTCTCCCCTTAATCTTCTCTTCGCTAGGCTAAACACACATACCCAGTTCCTTCAACCTTTCCTCACAAGACTCACTTTCCAGACCCTTTATCATCTTTGTCTCCCTCCTGTGAACTCTACTTGTCAATATCCTTCTTAAAATTAGGCTCTTAAAACTGGACTCAGATCTCCAGGTAACATATGGACACTGCTGATACAGTGAAATTATTACTTTCACTTCTATTAATGCAGCCTGAAATTACATTAGCCTTTTTTGCAGCCACATCACATTGCTGACTCATGTTCAGTTTGTGATCAACCACAATCTCGAGATTCTTTTCAAATGTGCTGGTGCCAAGACAGGTATCCCACACCTTATATATGCGCATTTGTTTTTTTCTTCCCGAAATGCAAAAATTTACATTTATCTCAGTTGAATTTCAAGTTTCCAACCTATCAAGATTTTTTTTAAAGTTCTAATTCTATCTTCCAAGGTGTTAGCTCGCTCTCCCAAGTTTTGTGTCACCTGCAGACTTGGTAAGTATTCCCTCCAGCCTCCACTCCTTTATCCAAGTCGTTAAAAAGATATTGAATAGTGCCAGACACAGGACAGAATCACATGGGGCCCCACTCGATACCTCTCTCTAGTTCATACTTGTTGAGTATAGTTCCCCAGCCAGCTGTGAATCCACTTGTCAGACAAATGAATCCACTTGTCCACACTGTGCAAGTCTGTCAACGAGGATCTCATGTGAAACGGTCAAACACTTTGCAGAAATCAAGTTTATATTCAGGTCCCTGATTCTCCTGCGGAACTTCCATGGGAGTCGGGACAGCCCAGGGCCTGATTCTGCACCACACTGCTCTGGATTTACTAGGCGGCGGGGGGGGGGGGCAACCAGGGCTCCCCCCGCGCTTAGTAAATCCAGTACACTGGCTTTCCCTCCCCCCTCCACCAGGCTGCATCGGATGGGAGGGGCGTCCAGGGCTCCCCTCCCCTCCCCCCCTGCACCCAACACTTCCCAGCCTGGTAAATTAACTGACCCAGCAGCTACTCCTTTCAGCACGCTCATCCCCATCCAGCTCCTGGCCTATTCCTAACCGTTCCCAACAGGGCCTCTCAGGGCAAGGCAGTCAGATGACACTCAGACACACACACACGGTCACACACTTCACACACACACACACACACACACACACACACACACACCTCCCTCTCACAGACACCCACACAAACTCTCTTCACTTCTCTCTCAATCTCTCACCCACACACGCATGAACTCACTCACCTCTTTCACACATACTCTCACCTACCTCCCTCTCACACAGACACACACTCAGACACACACACACACTTTTCTCACACAAATGCACCCACCCACACCCACACCCACACACACACACCCCTTACACACATACACACGCTCACCTCTCTCACGTTGAGAGAGGCAGCGGCAGCAGGGGCAGTAAACCCAACTCCCTGCCGAGCTGAAGAGCAGCGCAACCCCCTTGGGCATGGATCCTGGCACAGTCCTGTTTATGTTGAAAGAGCCAGGAGGAGCCGGCTCAGGAATGCAGCAGCAGCAGCTCTGGCCGGGCGGCAGGGAGAGGAACCCCTTCTTGTTCCTGTTGATGCTGCTGCTGCACACAGAAAGCTGGGCAGAGTGCGGAGCCTGGGCAGCCCAAAGTAAGAGGTGCAGTGGCGGCCCAGGCTGCATGGATCCCCTGCCCCAGGGCTCTCTGCAAAGTTAGGGAGGCTTGGATCCTTCTGCCCTGATGCTGGTTGGTGGCACCTCTATAGTAAGGAAAGCATGTTGGTGGGCAGGCTGGAGGGGGGGGGAGCGGTATCAGTTCCTCCCCCCTCTTACCTTTTGCTGCCACAGCGCCAAGCAGACGGGCTATAGTAAGGAAAGCAGACAGGCTGTATCAGTTCCTCCCCACTCCCCTTCTGCTGCTGTGGCCCAGAGGGCTAGATAGCGAGCGAACGGGAGTGGGGCAGTGGCATGGTTCAGGTTTGATGAGCTCAGCTTTGTTAAGCACGTATGCGTGACATAATTTTCCCCATTGACAGTAACAATATCCATAACTTTTGTTTAAAAGTCTGAATATTTGTGAAAGTCACACCAGTGATTAGTGTGCAGTGTGCTTGAATTTTCAGGCATTCTAGAGCCACGCACGTGTGCTTAACACAACTACCTCAAAGTGAGTCACAACCCAGACGTGCAGTGGCTAAAAACTTCCACGTTAAGTATAGGGGGAGAAACAACAAGATCTCTGTCTTGCCTTAACTGATAGAGGTGCTACCGTGCCTCTATAATGATCAGAAGCATGTGCATAGAGCTGTGTTGCCTCACAAAGAGAGCGCACAAAAGCATGGATGGACTTTTTCATTCACATATGCCACGGGGTGGGGTGGGGGATGCATAACCCTCCCCCTCCACCCCCGTTGAAAAGTACCTGTTATTGGAGTTAAGAGGTTGTAGCAGCCTTGCAGCCTGAATCACTTAAACCAGGGCTGAAGAAGCTTTTCTCCAAGAGGGGCCACTCTGGAAAATTAGGGCAAGCTCTAAGGGCTGCAGAGAAGCTGGGGATAGGGGTGCTTAAGGGGTGCACTCAGGGTGGGGAAAGAAAAAGAGAGTGTCCAGATTATGGATTCATCCCCTATCCTTGTGTACACACCCTCATCTCCAATTCCCCAGCCTGAGCTTAGTTTTTCAAACCTTAAGAACTGGAGCCAGGAGCAGAAACTGTTAGCGGTCAAATAAAACTAGTCATGGGCCACATTTGACCCCTGGGCCTGAGGTTCCCCACCATTGACTTAAGCACTTTGAACACTGGAAGCACTGTAAAAATGTTAGATAATGAGGCCATTCTCCCATAAAGTGTGTCTGTAAACTTCTGTGCAATTACAATCCATATTTAGCTCACCCTCATAAACAATCCTGCCAGGTAGGCTATTAGTGCTCCCATTTTATAGATGAGAAACTGAGGTGGAGAGACAGTGACTTGTCCAGGGCCATCCAGTGAGTTTATGGCTAAGATGGGATTTGAAGCCTGGTCTCCCAGGTCCAGATGTGCAACTCCTACTTTCTTGCCTATGCTGTCCATTTTGCCTGGTACACAGAACTGCATAGTACACAGGGCTGAGCCAGTTCCAAAATCATGAGCTGAATCCAGAGTCCTGTTTACTTCCCTTTTTATGGGAAGATGCATTCAGAAGCAACATCCATTGGTCCTGCCTGAGAAGATGCACAACACGTGCAGTGAATGGAGCTACTGCCAGTGCTCTGTGCCAAGAGCATTCCACTGACCACCTCCATGTCTTTTTACTTAATAAGACCATACCTTTCTCCTTTCCAATGGTTTGTGAAAATGCTTGAGGCAGCAGAGTTCACTGGATCAAAGGCTGGAAAAGTTTCAACTTCTCAGTTTTAAATGGTTGTTATTAATCACATGCCAGGGTTAGGGATGAGAGCTCTCTGGAAACATTGCAGTAATATTGGAATTTTTTAGAACCTGAAGCTCCAAGCCTACAGGACAGTTGGCAAAACATTATGGGCCATGCTGTTCCCAAGTCCCTATCTTAGAAAAGAATGGCATGTTTGAGAGGCCTTGTATCTATTTAGTAGCTATACAAACAGCCTGAAGATTGAAAACCTGATTTTTAGTAAATGGGGAGGTTGAGAATCTGTTACAAGTGTCTTCCACTAGATAGACAACCTAAGACAGGCCATAAGATCAGAAAAGCAGTTATCAGATGACACTGAAGAGCAGTATTTGGAAGCACCAAGGGTGCTTTTACGCACCATGGAGCCCCAGATATTTCTTGCATGAGTATATTTGTAGGATAATGGATAAGGTATTGAACTTGGATCTGGGAGACCAGGATTCAAATCATAACTTAGCCATGAACTCTCTGGGTGGCCTTTGGCAAGTCATTATCGCTCAGCTTGTTCCTCATCTGTAAAATTAGACTAATAATGATGACCCACCTCAGTTTCTGGGAGAAGGAACTAGATATGGATTTTAAAACACTTAGGGTGAAATCAAATGAGAAGATAGCCCACTGGAGTCTGCGTTCAGTTCATGGAGCCCTCATTCACAGGTTTAGCCCAACAAAACTAACAGACAGGGGAGGCATTCTTGCCTGCCACGTTCTGCCCACCAACCGCCCTCTTCCAGTGTCTACTATCCCCGCTTGCCCACCAGTTTCTTAGATCTGTAGTCATTGAAAATTTGAGTTGATTAGACCTATACTAGCTGAAAATTTAGCCAATCACAGTACAAACACCTCTTACTGGCAGCTAGCATACAATTATAAAGATGGAGCTTGTGATACAAAAGACAAGATAGTGCATGTTCCCTAGGGTGTTAATGAGCTTACAATTGCCCATTAAGCTCAAGGGAATAGAGTCCCTAGCAGTCTCTTACTAATGGCTATTTTAGTACTAATAGCTATTAGACAATGCAATCAACACCCAGGCACACATTTCTGGTAGCAGCTGGTGGCTAGAAGTAACCTTTTGCTATGCACACAATGCTGAGTTTATTTACTGAGCACCTATAATGAACATCGAGGATGAAAGAAAAATTTAGAGTGAAAGTAATAAGTCTTTGCATGGTGTTACCACCTGGTTTCTGGCTCACAGCGATGTACAGGTATCAGAGCTTGCACAAAGGGTTTTGGTGGAGTCAAAATGGCTGGGCTGCTATCAGTGCCAGGCAGCCCCACACAGCTGGAGGGGAACACAAGATTATTATTATTATTATTAACAAACATTTATATAGCGCCAGCAGTGTACCTGGCACTTTACAAAGTAATAAAATAGACACGGTCCCTGCCCCTAGGGCTTACAATCTGAGAGACAGGAGCTGGGGGAGAGACTTAGGAAGGGGAACAGAGGGAGAGACAAGGGGTCTAACATTCATGAAGATGCGAGGTCTCAAGTGCACGTACTTGGCTTGGTTACAATGAGAATGACAGCAGGCAGGTCCATGTGGCAAGGATAAGGGTAAACCGATCGTAGGTATAGGAATAGTGGCTCAGCAGGATAAAGAGTCAGACAGAGCAGAGCGAAAGAGGTGAGTTTTAAGGAGAGATTTGAAGGTATGAAGGGAGGGGGCAAGGTGGATGTGGACAGGGAGGGAGTTCCAGGCATGGGGGGCAGCAAGTGAGAAGGGACGAAGGCGCTTAGGGGAGCAGGGAAGGCATGGAAGGGTGAGAGAAGGGACAGAGGAGGAGCGAAGTGCACGGGCTGGAGTATGGAGGGCGATAAGTGCAGAGAGGTAGGGGGGAGCAAGGTTGTGAAGAGCTTTATAGGTGAAGACTAGGAGCTTGTACAGGATTCGTTCAGGAAGGGGAAGCCAGTGAAGCGAAGAGAGGAGGGGCTGCACATGGTTGAAGCAACTGGCGAGGTAGATGACCCTGGCAGCAGAGTTTTGGACAGAGATGAGGGGAGAAAGGTGAGACCGGGGAAGATGTGGAGCTTCCCAAACCAGGAACAGGGAGATGGGCCAAAGAGAGCAGAGCTGTGGTAGTACCCCAAGAATCCCCTCATAGCCTGAGCCAGATCCCTCTCCCAGCACAGAACCAGTCAGGAGCGGGAAGATGCTGTTCCCAGAAAGGACCTGGTGGAGATGCCTATGGGGAACATAGCGCCCCAGTCAGCAGCACAGGAGCGGAGCGGATCCCTGGGAGCCCCAACTGTTGAGCTGGCCAGGACCAGTCCCTGAATGCCCCCTATTGGCTTATGTGCCCAGGAGAGAAGCTGGGTGCCCACTTAGGTCAGCTCTGTGCTGGTGATAGCCAGAGTGGCTCAAGCCTTGCACTACGCACCAGGTGGCCCTCGGCTGCTAACCTGTGGGAGGAGGGAAGTGGCTGGTTTGCTCTGTGCTGTAAGGAGGCTGATATTCTCCTTTCCTCCCACAGAGACTCTATGCAAACAGGGATTCCCTGCCTAACAGCTGATCATTTTATTTTATTTATTTATATTTATAAGCCGCCCCCTCATGCCTATGGCATCCCGGGGTGGCTCACAAGTTAAAACAATAGTAAAATACATAAAACATCATCACTATAAATAATTAAAAACTACCACACACACCCCCAAAAAGATTCCCCCCCTACCTTCCCCCCCCCCCAAAGGCCTGGGCGAACAGCCAGGTCTTACAGGCTCGGCAAAAAGCCATCAGACCCAGGGGCCAGGCAAGCTTCCTCTGGGAGGGAGTTCCAAAGCTGCGGCCCGGCCACCAAGAACGCCCTCTCCATCGGGGACCTCCAGGGGACCTCCATGAACTCCAGCCCTCCTATCCCACCCCTCCTCTCCCCTTAAAATACACAATCAGTGGGGATTATGGAGTCCCCGGGGGCTGCTGTCAGAAGACCCACATGAACGGTTTGCATCTCTTTGTTACAGGAATGGAGAACATGTGGAATTGCCCCCAAACAGCAGCTGTTAAAATTCTCACTGTTAAATACTAATCCTTTAGAAAGTTGATGTTTAATAGCAGGAAATCCCACTCTTCTCCCCCAGGCTTTTGTGATGCATTTCTTCCCAAAGGCACATTCACTTTCTTATCATAATGGTACTACATACAGCAATATCTTATTTGCATAGGCCATCATACTTGAGCCGTATGGTCAATGCTTTTTCCCAAACTTCAGGCTAATCTTCAGCAAAATAACATTAATCAGAAATAGCATGGAAGCTGGAGACTCCTGAGAAACAAGGGCAACCCCTTTTTCAAGAGGGTAGGGACAAAGCTGTACTTCATCAAACTTTTCAGGCTCTTTAGAAAAAGGGATACAAATGGAGCGGTTCCGCAGGACATCCAATGCCTTTCTAATCAAGTTGCTTGCATCATCATGTTGTTGGTTTTTTTGCAAAGCACAAACAACTCACTTATACATAGCAGGGGGAAATCCTGGCTCCACTGTAAACAGTAAAATTTCCATCAACTATAACGGGAGCAAGCTTCACCAAGAAAGGCAACTCTGCTTTTTCTTACAAGCAAAGCAGTATGAAGTTTGACTCCATCAAGAAAAGAGAGGGCAAAACAATGTTCTACTATTATTATTATTATTATTATTATTATTATTATTGATATAGCACCAGCAATGTACCTGATGCTGTATAATCAATAGTTATAGACAGGTGCCTACCCCCAGGGGCTTGCAATCTAAGAGAAACAAGGAAGGGGAGTCAAGGGAGAGGGGAACATAGGGAGAGACAAGGATACATTCATGAAGTTCAGAAGTTGCAGGTGTACCTGCTTAACTTAGTTACAGGGAAGAGAAGACAATCTCCTTCTCATGAGGAGCTGGGGAAAGCCTGCCAGAAATGATAGTTTTTCAGGAGGGATTTGAAGGTTGGGAGGGAAAGAGCAAAATAAATGTGCCCAGGGAGGGAGTTCCAGGCATGGGGAGCAGCAAGGGAGAAGGGGCAAATATATTTTGAGCAGCAAGGGAACTGTGAGCAAGCAGGGGTGGGGACAGAGGAGGAGTGAAGCTCCTGTGTGGGAATGTGGTGGGGGAAATGTGGATAGAGGGGAGCACAACCATGAAGAGCCTTGAAGGTGAAGACAAGGAGTTTGTGCTGAATACATTCAGGCAGAGAGAGCCAGTATAGGGCAGAGAGGAGGGGCTGAACATGGCCTGAAGGTGATGGTGAAGACAATTTTCAATGTAATGGAGCCCAGCAAGACAAGTTTATATTAAGAAATTGAGATTAAAGAGATTACAGCAAATTAAGGACCTAAATGACAACATTATTATTATTATTATTATTATTATTAACAAACATTTATATAGCGCCAGCAGTGTACCTGGCACTTTACAAAGTAATAAAATAGACACGGTCCCTGCCCCTAGGGCTTACAATCTGAGAGACAGGAGCTGGGGGAGAGACTTAGGAAGGGGAACAGAGGGAGAGACAAGGGGTCTAACATTCATGAAGATGCGAGGTCTCAAGTGCACGTACTTGGCTTGGTTACGATGAGAATGACAGCAG
>QEPC01008452.1:2881661-2894771 GCA_003113815.1 Sphenodon punctatus | reverse complement strand
TGAGTCAAAGATGAAGCCTAGGCTACGGGCTTGGGGGACAGGCAGGATGGTGACTCCATCAATAGTTATTGACAGTGAGGAAGGAGAGGAAGGATGAGGGGGGAAGATATACAACATAACTCAGACATCTCATGATTTGAGGAGCTTATATTGGGATGGAATAAGACGACACTGACAAACCACTGATTCTGGAACAGAGACCTGTCCCATTTAAAGAAAGGAGTAGCTGGTTACCTATTGGCAGAAGCAAGGTATTAGATTGTCTCAGTCAGAGACAATGTGAGGTAAAACACAAAGCAGACAGCAGCACTGAGGTAGAGCACCGTGCCAAGGCATGTGTATTTAATGTTCTGTTGAGCTGTCGCGCTTTGAAACTTTGCTCATCTTAAAATAAAAGTTTAAACCACTGGAAAATAACTAAAGCCCAGCTGGATATCATCTGTAGGCTATATCATGTAGAGTAAAGGTTTCCAAAATTCAGCCTGACACACCCTGAGATAAGAATCATTGGGTGTTAACTAGGGATGGGCGTTACGGTTTCAGATTAATCCATTACTGCCTGTAACGAGCCGTTACAGATTAACCCATAAGCAATTAAGACCACCAGGCTGTTTTTAATCGCACGCCATCTAAACGCCAAGGCATGAGCCAGATTAGCAATCTTCTATATAGATGGATCATGCTCAGTAGCCAGAAGAAAAACAAGGCGATGCTGAATATCCCAGTACTCCTTTCCCACCAAAATGGGGGAGAGTAGTTTACACCTTACCTCTTCAGTATGCTTGCCAACACACAAACAGTGGGGGAAATTTTCTACCTGTCCTGAACCACATGAACAAAACCTAAGCTGCTCATAAGGGATCCGATTGTATCTTCCTTCCAATACACCGGAGGGCATCAATTGGAAACGCAAGAGCGTCAGAGCCCTACGTGCTGTAAAGTTACTGACGCTAGTAAGGTATTTTTCTAATGTATGTATTTGTTTAAATTTACAATACCAAGGGGTCACCCTTCATAGAGATAAGGCTCCCACATCCATCTGGGCATAAATATCCTTCAGCCTGATTTTTAAAATCCTCTTGACACATTTCATGGAGAGACTATCAACGTTAGAGGGTGAAAACCCAACTTTACAGTCAGGTCTCGCCTCCATAGTGTGCCATATCTGGCATACAATTGTTCTGACCAACATAATTTGGGAAGGCGGTAGTCAAGCATCGTCCGTATCTGAAGCCAGTATGAGAATATATAACAAATTTGTTTTGCCTCCACCGGGAGGGTACCCGTCTCAGCCCTAATCACACAGGCGGGTGTATGACTGGGAACCCCCAGGATAGATCATAAATACTTGTTTTGAAAAATCTCAAGTGCAGTTGCAAACAAATATCCCCAGATTTCAGCCCCATCAAGGCTTGGGGACATAATTTATGTCCCAGCAGACTTAGGGCAGGTTTCACCAATCTTCCCCCATCAGATCTCCAAAATCTGAGCAGAATGTTTGAAGATTGTACCATCTTTAATTTGATCAAATCAACATGCTTATGCCAGAACCCAGAAGAAGAGAAGGTAAGTCCTAAATACCTATTAATTAATAGGTGATTGACTTTGCAGAACGTACCGAGCCCCTCATGTAGCCGTCTCATACCAATTTCTGCATTAGAGAACAGCACCATATCGTCTACATAAAGCAATATAGAGAGCCTTCTGCCAGCTACTGATACAAATAATCACCCTGGAGCTCCTTCACTATGGACGGATTCACACATGCGTATAAATCGCACAGAAGCCTCGGCGGCATAGTGCGATTTAAAAAACCCTGCACTTCCGGGCTGGTGTGAATGCGCTGAGCGCGCACATTTCCACTTAGCCCGAATGTTTGGAGTGCAGATTGAAAAGTTGCTCCGAGCAGCTTTTCAAACCGCGCTCCAAACATTCGGGCTAGGTGAAAATGTGCGCGCTCAGCGCATTCACACCAGCCCGGAAGTGCGGGTTTTTTAAAATCGTACTATGCTGCCGAGGCTTCTGTGCGATTTAAAGACGCGTCTGAATCCGACCTATATCATTTATAAAGAAATTCAATAGGAAGGGGGCCAGCACACAGCCCTGCTTGACTTCGTTAGACAAGGGGATATTATCTGATAACTGGCCAGCAATTGTTAATCTAACTCTAATACTGGTGGTAGAATATAAACGTTGGACTAAAAAGAGCAATCTGCTGTCTATTTTACTTGCAGCAAATTTTTTCCACAAAAGATTTCTGTCAATAAGATCGAATGCTGACCTGAGATCCACAAAAGTGGCAAAAAGCTCAGATTTCCTGACATTCATATACTTTAGTGTGCAAGAACATAGCAGTGGCCAATAGTCAAATGACCCATGGGGAAGTCAGCTTGTTCTTCTGCAAATAGTGTTCTCATTTGCCCAGCTTTCCAGCTTTCCCAAAAGGAACTTAGCATATAGTTTGGCCACAATACTGATCGAGCTAATGGGGTGATAATTAGTCCGATTATTTCTATCCCCCTTCTTATGAATGGGTACTATGATATGATGTTCCAGCCTGCCGGAATCACCCCACAGCTATTTATAGAATCAAACAGTTTGCATATAAAAGGGACCCACCAATCTACATTCTCTGTTAACAGTTCTCCAGGTGGGCCTCCTAGTAACAGATCTGGAGTTCCCCCATCACCTGGAGCCCTGAAGTGGCACTTACCAGCTTTGGAGGGGCTTGGCTGAAGCACTGCTGCTATGGGGACTCTGGAAGGCTCCCTCGAGTCGCCACGGCATCCTTCCTGCTTCTTATTGTGCATGTGCAAAATGGCTGCCGGAGCCCCCACGGCAGCAGCAGTGCTCCAGTCAAGCTCTCCGAGGCCAGTACCACTCCAGGGACCCAGCGGATGGGGGTGGCGTGGCAAATCTGGATCCATAATTTTGGATTGGCTGCCCTTTTTCAAAATGGCAGAAACGTTGCTGGCACCACTTTGGAAAGGGGAGCATATGCATGGAATGGCCCAGTGGCCATTTTGCATATGTGCAGCTATTTTAAAATTATTTTGTTTTTAATTGATTTAAATACAAATCCATAATACCAATCTGTATTTAAATCCAGAAATTCACAAAAAAACAAAACAAAAAATAAACAAAATTCCCTCTGGCGGACCACCCCTAGTGTTAACACATGGGCTGGGAGTCCGCTGCACCTTGGGGCTGCTCTGCGCACCCCTACCACGGTCACTTCACGCGGGCTCTGTGAGGACCCCAGTAGAAGGGCCAATGGTTTCCCTGGCCATGGTCTGCCCATGTGCTGTCTCCACCCCACCCTTCCAACATAGAGTTGTGGTAGCTCCCATCCTGTGACAAGTCTAGACGGCGACTGTGATTCTGTGATGGAGAACGCAGCCCACCCAATGGCTCCTCTCATCAAACAGGAGCCTTTGTTTGTCCCAGGTTACCCTGCATGGCATGCTCCACCTTTCTGGGAATGACGCTGTGCAGAGCTGCCCCAGCCAAAACCAGGGCAGCCGCCCTTCACACAGGCAGGTAAATCCAGGGCAAAGGGAGACCAAAGTGGGGCCCTGACTAATGTGAAAACACCCATAGACTGTCCAAGTTGGAAGGGAACTTGTCAATTAGTCCAACCCCCTGCTTCAACGCAGGATAACTACAGGTACATTCAATATAATTCCGTGACTCCGCACGGCAACAAAGACATGCAGGGTAGCGCAAGACTCACGCATGATCATGACCCTATCTAAAGAAGGCCTAAGACCACTTGAGTCCTGACCCACCTGTGCTGTAGAGGAGCCTGAGCAGCTGGCGGTGCTGTGGCTTGGGGGTTTCCCCCTGCTCCTCCTTGCAGCAGGTTTCAGATAGCAGTGGCACTTCGCTGTGCCTGTGGGCTGCCTTTCTGAGACGCCTTGCAGACTCCTAAATACTTTCTCTGGCCAAGAATCCCTAGAAGGGGAACAGGCAACATTAAAGCCCAGACACCACATGAAAAGAAGCGAAATCCGTGCTCTTGAGGAAAATGAAGGGGTGTGGGAGGAGATTCTGATACAGTCAGGAGGACTGAGGAAGATGCTTTAGTTGCACAGGAAGTGAGTAGCACTCTTCTCCTCTAGGGGCGCCATCTTACATTATGGATGTTTAGATTCCATCCAAGTAGCTCCCATTCATCTGGGGAGAACTGGAATCCTGAAGCAGCATCAAGCCATAAGCTGCTTAAAAAACCAAAGGCATTACTTTGAACCATTTAAAACCACTTCATTCATAAATGTCACTGTATCCATTTGCATCTGCCCCAGATAAAGATTTTGTTCAATCCTAATTTCTTCAGTGAATGCCCTCCCCCCCCCATTGCAGCATACCAATGTTACATCTGCTCTTACCATTATAATATATACACATAGCCAAAGGCTATGACTTGGTGTATATAACACTGGAGGAACTCGAGGAATCAATTTAATCCATCGTAACCACAGCAATAATTCACACTTGTACCACGATTGTAAAAGTACCAGTATCTAGGTACCCTAGAGCTATTCTTTATTATTATTATTATTATTATTTATTAGAAAGAGCTATTGTACCTCAACAGAAAGACACATCAAAATGTTAATCAGTAAATGACGTCTGGCTCAAGGCCACTGAAAGGGGACAGCCAGTCACTTCGAAGAGTATAGTAAGAGCTCAGCACAATATTACTATATATTTGACTGCTATCGCTACACTTTCAATATATGACTTTCATTTTCTACATTACCCAAACTCACCCTACTGCAAAAATTATAGATCGCTACACATGTGCAAAATGACCACCGGGCTGTTCTGTGCAGACTTTTTCCAAACTAGAGCCAATGCTGCCAGCACCACTTTGGGAAAGGGTACGCACATGTGCAGAACGCTCCCAGCAGCCATTTATGCATGCACAGTGATTTTTAAAATTCTTTTTAAAAAACAAACACACACATTGTGCATGTGCAAAACTGTGCACACACGTGTGTTAGGGTGGGGCGGAATAAAGGGGTAACACCACACGTTAAACCTATAATCCCAACCCTTCCCTCTTCCGCACACTCCTCACTCTCACAGGGGTGCAGGAACATGAAGGGGGAAGGACTTCCACGCTCACACAGACACTGATGTTATTAACTTAACGCACTCTCATTCACCCACACGCTCTCACATACACTCTCCCCTACGCTCTTAAGGCACTTGTCAAAACCTGCTCTGATACATTCGCCACAAACTGTTTCCAGGGGCCAGCCTCTTGCAACGGTTACCGGTGGGGAAATGAATCCCCGCCGGCTGTTTTATCTTGCTCCCTAATGCCTTCCCCAGGTGTTGCCATTTCCTGATTCCCCTGGCCCCGCCTTCACCGCTGTCATGGCAAGGCGGTTCCCAAGTCCCGCAAGGCCACGTTGCTGCAGCCGTGTGCTGCATCGCGGCTGGGCCTCTGGTTGCATCGCAACCTGCGTTCTCTGCGGAGCGTGCGATCGGCCCCCTGTTGGTCCTGTGCCGCCAAGCTGCATCCTCCTGGCCCTGCCTGCCGGCGGCGCCACCCTCCGAACCGCCGAGCAACCCGGAGGGCACTCACCGACACAGACCCCTGACAGTAACCTCCCATCCAAGCCCCCCACCCAAGAGGGGGGCATGGCCTGGATTTGTAAGGATGGAGGTGGTGAAAGTGTCGAAGGAGCCTAGGGGCATGAATGTTGTCACAGGGCTCCCATGATCGCTCAGCCGGCCCAAAACCCTTCCAATCTACTAGGTAGCAAAGGCGGTCTCTGCGGATGTGGGAATCAAGGATGGCCATGACCTCATATTCCAGGAGGCCGTGAAGGAGAAGGGGCGGGGGTGCATGATCCAGACCCATGGGGGGATGCATGACCTTCAACAAGGAACCATGAAAGGTGGGGTGGATACGCAGATGCTGGGGCAAGTCTAAGGTGTAAGTGACCCATATAAGCATCACCTAGTTTTGTAGAGGGGCGTAGCGATGGATAGTGCTGCCATTTAACCCATACTAGATAGTTTACCTTTAGATCCAATGTCGCGTGTCATCGTTGATTGGCATACTGTTTATATTGCTGTCAGGCTGCCGTCAAATGTTTGAGAGCTTCCTGTTGGATAAGTCGAATCTGCCGGACTATGGCCCCGGCTGCTGGAACATTTGTGGTAGGAAGATTGGTTAGGCATAGCTATATGAAAGCCATAAGTAACATAAAAGGGTGACGTGCCTAATGCCACATGCGCATTATTATTATACGTGAATTCCGCAAGTGGTAAGTACAAGGTCCAATCATCCTGAAGATAACTGAGGATGCAATGAAGGTATTGCTCCATGTTCTGATTTACCCTTTCCATCTGTCCATTAGCCTGAGGGTGATAAGTGGTGGTTGGGCTTACCTTAATACCCAGAATCTGAAAGAGGGCCTTCCAAAATTTGGCTATAAATCAGGGCCCTCTATCTGACACTATTTCTCATGGAAACCCATGTAGACAAACGATGTGGTGTAGGATTAGCATTGCCGTTTGCTGCAAGGTGGGTTGTCCCTTACAGGGGATAAAATGGGCTAGTTTGGTAAAATAGTCTACCACTACTAAGATGGTATCATACCCCACAGATGAGGGTAGGTCCACTATGAAGTCAGGTGCTATTTTCTGCCATAGGCCTTGTGGTAATGGGATCAGTTGTAAGAGTCCCACTGGGGGGCGGCGGGGCTTCTTAGTGTGTGCACACGTCGAACACACCTTTACATATGCGGCTACGTCTTTATGCATGCTGGCCCACCAAAACCGCCACCTTATTAAAGTTAGAGTCCTTTGCTCCCCCGGGTGCCTGGCTAATTGGGAGTTGTGGTGAGCTCACAGGACATGGGGTCTATATCTGGGAGGAATAACAATCTTATCCTGATGGTAACATAACCCATGTTTCTGCTGGTAAGCTTCTGTCGACAATTCCTGGAGACTAACCTGGCTCAATTGTTGTCGGGAAGGAAGGGTTGCGGCAAACACTGTGGGACAGGATTGGTCCTTCTGTTTTTTCAGGTTCTTCCCTCGTAAGGAAACATCTGGACAAGGCATCTGCTAACACATTACTCATTCCAGGTCGATATTTGATCGTGAAAAGGAATTGCAAAAAGAACAGTGCCCATCATGCATGCCAGGCATTATTAATATGGGCTGATTGCAGGTACATTAAATTCTTGTGATCTGTATAGACCAAGATAGGATGTGGAGCCCCTTCAAGATAATGCCTCCAAGTCTCAAAAGCCACTTTGATAGCCAAGAGTTCGCGATCGAAGATAGTATAGTTCCTTTCAGCGGGGGTTAGTTGATGGGAGTAAAAGACACACAGAAATTGTTTGGTGGTGGATGTGGGTTGTTGGATCAAAACTGCTCTGATGGCTTGATCCGATGCATCGGCTTCAATTATAAAGGGTTTGGTGATATTAGGGTGCTGGAGGATAGGAGCAGTAATAAACACTCGCTTCAAAGTTTCAAATGCCTTTTGTTGTGGAGGACCCCAGACATAAGCAACCCCTTTCCTCAGTAACCGAGTTAGGGGAAGAGTTATCATGGCGCAACAGGGAATGTATTGTCAGTAGTAATTGGTACTACCCAAAAATCTTTGAAGCGGCTTAACTGCTGCAGGGCCTGGCCACCGTTGGATGGCCTCAATTTTCTGCGAGTCCATCTCTATACATTGGGTGGAGATGAACCCCAAAAAGGGGACCGTAGACGCATGGAACACACATTTCTCCAATTTACAGTAGAGTTCATTTTCCTTTAATCGAAGGAGAACCAAACAAATGTTGGATAAGTATTTCTAATGACGGGAAGTATATTAGTATATCATCCAGGTATGCGATGATGAAAATATCCAATATATCCCAGAAAATGTCATTTATGAAGTGTTCGAAAGTAGCTGGAGTATTAGCCAATCCAAACGGCATCACTAGGTACTAGAAATGTCCATACCGCATCCGGAAGGCTGTCGTCCATTCATCCCCTTCTTGGATTCTCACTAAATTGTAGGCCCCATGAAGATTGGGGTTTGGTAAATATGGTTGCCCCTTTCAGGCAATTTAACAGATTGGGGATTAGGGGCAAGAGGTATCAATTTTTAATGGTGAGTGCGTTGAGTCCCCTGTAATTGATACAGGGTCGAAGATCTCCTTTCTTAGGGACAAAGAAAAGAGGGGTCCCTGCAGGGGACGTCGAATGACGAGTAAATCCTTTTTGTAGATTGTCATCTAGATAGTCATGCAGGGTGGTCATCTCTAGGGGGGATACAGAATAAATTATCCCGTAGGGGGGTTCGCCTCCGGGAACCAAATTGATGGGACAATCATAGGGGCGGTGTGGTGGCAGTCCTTCCGCGTTGGTCTTGCTGAACACCTCGGCCAAATCCTGGTACTCCCACAGAATAGACAGTTCGGGTGCGATTCCCAGAAGTGTCCTTGTGGAACGAGGTTGGTCGCAGTTCTGGCAACAGAATGGAGAAGGAAACTGAACCGTTGCTTGCTGCCAATCTACGACAGGGTTGTGAACGAGGAGCCAGGGGTGTCCCAACACCACCGGGAACAGCAGAGAAGAAATAATATCAAATTATACTTGTTCTGAATGGGTTCCTATGTTGCAGGTAAGCAGGGGGGTACAGTATGTGATAGGACCGGATATCAAGGGACATCCGTCTATCGTACAGAGTGACAGACAAGTTCCTTCTTCTCCTTTGTTTCCCATGGGATTTTGTGCCTGGTGGCGTAATGGCCGTCTATAAAATTACCAGAGGCCCCCGAATCTAGTAAGGCTTTTACAACCACTGACCTGGCCTCTGTTAGTCTTAAGGCAATGGGAAGCTGCATGTGTAATGGCCCTATACATTACATTATTCCCAAGGTAATGGGGGGCAAGTTAGAGGAAATGCATGATTCACCCGGGGCGTGGGGGATGTCACAGGGTTGGAGGTCACTACCCCACGTTTCTGGGTTAGGTGACTCAGTTTCCCTTACTTGCAGCCCGTCTGAATCAGTTCTCTCTCTAGCTGATTCAGATTTGCAAAGGGCAATACTTTTGTCACCCAAGTTCCAGAGGCTTCCCATTCTCAGACTCTTTCTCTGGATTCGCAAGTACCTGAGGGCACAAGATACTCAGACTGTGTTCCCCAATGTGAGACGTCAGAAAGCACTTCTTAGTAAAAAAGAAAGTTTATTGATTACATAAACAAAGATAGTTTGAACGCAGAGTGGCAAATAAAACAAAAGTAAAGACTCTCCCCCCTCTTTATATGTTTCCAAGTCTCTGACTTTCCCGCCTGGAGGACTCTGTGCTTCTAGTCACCTAGGCAGGAAGAGATCCATTTACAACTGAATAGTGTCTGTCTGGTTTCTGCAGAGGTGTTGTTAGGCTTTTCTGAATACACATTCAGCCTGGCTCTGTCTCTCTCCGTTGCATGAAGTGAGTTTCCAGTTCTCAGCTTTTACATTACATACATGTTTATCCTTTACTTTTACATATTTGTTAGCCCTGTGGTCCAGTATCTCCTTGTGACAGGGGGTTCCTTGCTCATCCCGTTGCACCCAGTTTCCCGGACTCCCATATTTTGATGGTTTTATAGGGCATTCTTGGGCAAAATGCCTACCCTGCCCACAATAAAAACACAAACGTCCTTGACGTCTCCTCTCTTTTTCCTCAAGGCTGAGAGGCCCCCTAACTGCCCCAATCTGCATGGGTTCTCCTGCTGGCATTTCTGGTAACGGGAGGTTAGTTGGGGGAAGTCTTATGGGGCATGGCATTGTTCCCCAGAAGTGATCCCGTAATCTCTCTCTTTTGCGTTCGGTCCCCTATTGGTCCTGCACCACCAAGCCGCATCCTCCCAGCCTTGCCCGCTGGCGGCGCCACCCTCCAAGCCACCGAGCAACCTGGAGGGCACCCCGCTGACCCAGACCCCTAACAGCATGCCCTTTCCTGAAATGGCACCGGCCGCATCAGCACCACTTTGGGAAATGGCGTGCATGCACAGAACAGCCCTGCGGCCATTTGCGCACATGAAGTTTTTATCATCTGAAGGTTTTATTTTATTTTTAAACAAAACCAAATGAAAGCAAAAGATAACCGTTTGCTTATTCATCCATTTTTGTAACATTAGTAAATGTTAAAGAATTAATTTCATACAGGTAAGGTAAGGTAAATTTTATTTGACGTGACCGTAGGTCATTGTCAAAAACTCAAAAAAATACATATAAACATATAGATATACAAACTAGAAATTATTGTACAAATATAGAATGCAGTGTCTAAGTACAAAGGAGATTTTTACCCAGCAATATCTCCTAATCCTGCTGCCCGGTCGCATGTCCGGATCAACCGGTGTGTCCTTCATCAGGAGCCAAAGCCCTTCGTCTCTCTTTCTCAATTGCATACCCCACCGAGGCCACCACCTGGGTGATCTTGGGATTTCTATCTGAAAGTAGAATTGTTATTTTCCTCTCTAGGGGGAGATATTCTAAAATATGCACCTTGCTAAATAGTAAATTACGCATTCTTACATACAATTTCATACAGACCACTAGGAGAGGAGGACTTAATTGGTCTGTAAAATGGAGGCCCATTAAAACTCTTGGATCCCATAAATAAGGTAGAGGGATATTGACTAATCAACTATCCGCTGCCTGCTAGGCCACCTGTAATTTTAGCTGGGTACAGTACCTTTCACTCTGGTTAAAAACAGACATGACGGTGGTTTGCTTTGACCACCTGTGGCCTAGGACGCACCAGCACATCTGTTTACGTGCCACCAGATGTTAGTCCAGGACAGCCCCAGCCAAGTAGGTGGCTAGCCCAGGCTATGTTCTGGGAAAACCTCCAAGGAGGCAGCCCAGGCTAAGGGCCACCCACACAGGCCAACACGGACTACCATGTTTGTTCAGTCCCACCCTACCAGCCTCAGGACAGGAGACTCCATGGCTGTCTGTATGGCAGGGGTGGCCAGGCTGGAAGGATGGCTCTCTGGCAGTTTGTTCAGTGCCCCTCCCTGACCCGTGTTGCCTGTGGTTTCCCACCCCAGGTTGGGGAGCCACCATGTCACCCACACATGTACTTTACCCTATCTGTCCTGAATTGTTACAGGGCACAGCGTTGCTGTGTGCCGTTTAAAAGTTTTTAATTTTCTGGCTACAAAAGCAGCCAGAAAGTTAAAGGCAGGACCACTTACTGTTATAAACCCCGAATTGTAAAGCCCTCATATAGAAAATACCACTTGAGCTGCATGTCTGAAAATTTTACCATGGGTTATATTTGTGGGGACCATCATATATGCAAAACGTGATGATGATCAGAAAATCAAGTTATAGGGATTAAAAAGTTAATTACTAGTGGTTAAAACTCACCCCGTCCCGAGGAATTGTTGCAATTCATATTTATTTAATTGCATTTCTTAGCCCCCTCCCCCCCATGCCCATGGCATCTTGGGGTGGCTTACAACATAAAAAAATAAATAAGTAAAATAACTCTAAAACACAAAAATTAAAATAGCTAAAAAGCCCTCTAAGAACAGCCACCACCACCCCAATCCCCTCCTCCGAAGGCCTGGGAAAACAGCCAGGTCTTGCATGCCCAGAAGAAGGCCAACAGGCTTGGGGCCAGATGGGCTTCCTCTGGGAGGGAGTCCCATAAATGCAGCCCGGCCACCGAGAACGCCCTCTCCATTGTGGCCCCCCACTTTACACGGGGGACCTCCAGGAAGGCGGCCCCAGTGGACCGAAGGGGTCACTCTGGGACGCGGAAGGTGAGGTGGTCCCTGAGGTATAAAGGGCCAAAACCGTGTAGGGCTTTATAGGCCAAACCCAACACCTTGAATCTGGCTCAGTACGCTATAGGCAGCCAGCGCAGCGCGCGGAGCACGGGAGTAATGTGTTCCCGTCGGCTCATCCCTGTAAGGAGACGAGCCGCTACATTCTGCACCAGCTGCAGCCTCTGAACCAGCACCAAGGGAAGCCCCACATAGAGCGCGTTGCAGTAGTCCAGTCTCGAGGGGATGAAGGTGTATCTCCTTTCCCCTAATGAATTGAGCCGCAAGACATCACAGTCATGGAGCCCGAGATATCAAAGAGCTGCTGTGAGCAGAAGGTGTTTAGTGAAGCTAATCAAGAGTTATGCAACATTAAAAATTCAGTTCTGCTGTACTGGCGCATGCACCGTAGCACCCATGCTTCTCAGCAGTGATCGGTAGTCCTGGGTTCAGGGAAGGATAGGTGAGCCAGGTGGTGAGTTTGGGCAGCATTGTGAAGGGAGAAATGGAAGGGACTAGCACTCCCACCTCCCTCCCACTTGCTCTGCTGCTGCTCAACCACTGCCAGTGCCCCCCGCTGCCGTCAGCACTAGCCACTCGGTGGAGACTGCCGCTGTTCCCGTGTACAGGAGCCTCCAGCATGGTTCTGCTTTGCCCGCTAGGTCAGAGCGGGGTGGGGACACACTCACCCCCGCCGCCTTCCTACCTGGCTGCTGCTGTTCCCATGTACAGGAGCTTCCACGACATCCCTGCCCTGGCTGCTGGGTCAGGGCTGTGGGGAGGCAATTGCTGTCCGGCTGCTGCTTCTGTGCACAGGAGACTCCACAACATTCCTGCTCTGTAGGGATGGGTGAACACGGTTCGGTAGTTCGGTGTTCGGCCCGAACTTGGCCTGTTCGGACAACCGAACCCGAACGCGAACATACCGAACGGAACCGAACACCGAACGGCGAAATGGTGAACACACCGAACACCGAACACCGAAATGGCCGAACAGTTCGTTAAGTTCGGATCGCGTTCGGTTGTGTTCAGGTGACTAAAACGTGGTCTGTCAGGTCACTGGAAGGCCAAATGTAGGGGGAAGTCATTTGACTCAGCTAGGAGCAGACTTCCAGGCACCAGGGGTGGAGGGTGGAGAGAGTGGCTTCGAGTAGCAGCCAGCCTGCCGAATCACCATCTCTTTTTGCCTCAGACCACTGGCTTGGCAGTCTGCAATTGGCCATGGGCTAGGCTGCACGGAGCCAATGGGGCTTGATTTGAGGCGGGCGCAGCAAGAAACAAAACTTTCTGCCTCCCCCATTCCCAATACCTTCTGA
>QEPC01008452.1:2848449-2859059 GCA_003113815.1 Sphenodon punctatus | reverse complement strand
CGAAGGGGTGGGGGAGGGGAATTGGGCAGTAGAGAGTGGAACTGGATAGAGTACCCACAGGTAATGATCTCTCTAACCCAACAGTCTGAGGTGAGCGAGGCCCAAAAGGTGGTAGAAGGGCCGGTGACGGTTACGGAAAGGAGGAGGTTGAAGAGACACTCCCTTGACCTGGACAGCCTCAAAAACGCTGCTTGGAAAGGGGTCCAGCAGACGAGGTAGAGGATGACTTGCCCCTGCCCCTCTATTTCGGGAAGCACCTACAGGGCTGGGCGGAAGATGGCTGTTGCTGCTGGAAATGGGGAGAAAACCTCCGATTGCCCTGAGAGGAGGATAGGTAGCGCTGTCTAGACTGGTAAGGGTGGTAAGCATAGGAGGTGGAGGAGGGGTAAAAGGACCTTTTCCTGACCGAGCGAATTACCCCTGTGGACCTGGCAGTCTGGCACATTTCTTTCACCTTCTTTAAGGTGTCATCAGTGGAGGATGCAAATAGACCCTCCCCATCGAAGGGAAGGTCTTCAATGCGGGCCTTGTTTTGGGGGGCTAGGGTGGTAGAGCGTAGCCAAGCGTGGCGTCTGAGAGTGACAGCAGAGGCTATACCTCTGATATTGGCATCAGCTATATGCATATTGGCTGTCAGTTGAAATCTGGCTATCTGCATTCCCTCTTGTTGAAGGGCTAAGATCTGGGCCAGATCGGAGGTCCTACTCAATTGGGCCCAAAGCCAGTGCTGGTACCCATAAAGGGCTGAGCCATAGTTGGCAGCTCGGAGAGAGAGAGTCTCAGAGGAGAAAATTTTTCAGCCTAATACATCTAGGCGTCTACCCTCCTTCTCAGCAGGGGAAGTTTGGAAGTCACCCGCCCTAGACTTTAGGGAAGCAGCTGCTATTACTAGGGAGTTGGGAACAGGGTGTCTGTAAAACATCTCGGCTCCCTTCCTGGGTATGGCATAAAGAGTATCCGCCAACTAATTGGTGGGTAGGGCGGAGGTGGGTTTGGCCCACACGGATTTGGAAGGTTCTAATAACTGATCTAGGATGGGTAGCATAATTTGCCCCAAATCCTCGGATCCCAAAGACTGGTCCAGATTGAGATTTTTTAACAATCTTGGTAGGCAGGTTGGGGAGAGCAGAGGTTAGCCTCCTAAGCATGCCCTGAAAGGCCTTGGTGTCCTCGGTGGAGAGGGAGGACATGGGGTCCGCTATAGCATCGGGGGGTGGCGGTGAGATCATTTCATCCTCATCCTGTAAAGAAGAGAAGGAGGACACAGAGCCAGCACTCTCGGACGAGACTTCGTGCTCTTGCTCCAATGGCACAGAGAAGGATGGAGGTGCGTCTCTCGCCGGGGCTAGCAGCGAGTCTAGGAGAGATGGTCCTCTCGTTGGGTCTAACCTCGGTTGCGAATGAGAGGTGTTGGGGGGGTGTGGTACTGGAACCTGTTGCAGCAGTAGAGGCAGATGAGGTACCGATGGTACTGTCAGTACCGGAGGCTGCCGGGCACTATGGTGGCGCGATGGTCTGGGAGAGTCTGGAGGAGGCCTGGAGACTGTAGCTGTTGGTGGTGCCCTAGGCAGTGCAGGCGGCATGAATTGAGATGGCGGCAGGGGGAGGGCCTGCTGGTCGAAGGTGGAAAAGTCCCCTTCATAGTGCGAAGGAGAATGTGATGGGTGTCCATGGTACCGGTATTCCAGGTGATCGTAGCCGTAGTAGTGGACTGGATTGGGCCAGCGGTACCTGGGGTTGAATTCATCATGGCGGTATCAGAAGTCATCCCGAGGGGAGCAGCAGGAGCATGGGAGTGATGATCCCGAGATAAGCGACGTGATCTTTCATAAAAGGAAGGTCCCGGGCACTGGTTAAGGTCAGTCTTGTCTCTATATATGGAGCCCGAGTGGGACCGGTGAGGCCTCTGAGATCCCTGAAGGAGGGGATGAGAGGCAAGTAAGTCGGAGTCATGACGCTCTGAGAGGGGAAGTGGAGAGGCCCGCTGTGTGGTCAGTGCCGTCGGTGCTGATACCGCCGGAGTGGATATGTCAGGTACCGGAGGTACGAGAGTCGTCTCCGCCCTAGTCAGGGTCGGACGAGCTGTGGTGACCATCAACGGTACAGGAGTTAACTCCACCCTAGCCAGGGCAGGCGTCAGGGAGGATGGTCCCGGTGCCGGTTGGGAGAACAGGGTCTCAACCAGGAGTGGACACAGAGCCGCTTCATCAGCGCTGTGGGACCGCTTCTTCTTTTTCTTATGTTCGCCCTGGCGCTTGTGGCGATCCTTTGAGGATATTACCGTGGTACTGGTGGAACCGATGGAGCCGGCGGTCACAGAGTGTGAGGCGGTAGTGGCGGTAACCAAGTGTGAGGGAGAGGCCGCTCGCAGTTCTGGAGAGATTCGTCTGGGGGCTAGGTCCTGGGGTTGCGCAGGAGCAACCGTGGGAGGATCCATTCGAGCCGAACGGGAAGAGAGCAACAAAGGCCCGTCTTTGCTGCCCTGGAGAGCCTTTTTTGTCAAAAGTTCCTGCAGCCACAGGGCTCTCTCACGTAGGGTGCGCTGGGTTAACTTGGCGCAATAGGGGCAGGTCCTCGTGTTATGCCCCTTTCCCAGACAGGCAAGACAGAGTTCGTGAGGATCACTCACCGACAGTGTGGCTGGGCACAATGCGCAGCACTTGAAACCCGGCTACCTGGGCATGCTTCGCCGGCCCTAGAGAAGGCGGTGAGCCCCGGGGAGGCCCCGAGAGCGGGCGAAGATAGTGGTGGAGGATTGTAAGTAAGAAAAACAAATCCTCTTCTATCTAGTTCTAATTACTTAAATTTTGCTAACTAACAGTGCTGAGAAGCACGGAGGTCTTCCAACGCAGTTGGAAGGAACTGAGGCGGCGAGGGCTCCGCCCCCCTTTTATAGCCTCTCGCACGAACTGGAGTCCGCGCTTTTCGTGCGGGAGGGAGGAGGGGTGGAGCCCTCACCTTATTCTAGTTCTTTCCAGGACATCTTCTGCCTGGAAACTGCTGACAAGAGGTTTTCCGGTACCTGCGGAGCAGGAAGTGAATCCCATTAGTGAGAATCACGGAGATCCTCGAAGAAGAACCAATATTAAGCCACAATGCTTAGATTTTTAAGAGCCTAAATCAATGTAAATTTAGATCCAGAGTTTAGGTTGGGACATTTAAAAAAAGGAAGGACATATTTGCAAAATTTAAGAATCAATATGACTCATGGGTTCGTCTCCAGATCACAACATATTTGCTTTTATTCAGATTACTATTCCATTAATGGTCATTTGTTGGGATTATTACTGTGCAACAAAAACTGTAATGAAGTGCTACCTTGAGTCAAATTTGCTGACAAATAGTATAAGATCATAAGAAGTGCCACACTGAGTCAGACCAATGGCCCAATCCACTCCAGCACCCTGTGTCTCCAACACTGGCCTCTGGTTGCTTCAGAGAAGAGTACAAGAAGTCATAATGGAGTAATCCATTCCCTATTTACTCCTAGATTCTGTCATAAGTTACTTCCTGCAACTAACTTGACTGTAGCAGGAATCCAAACTTGCATATCTTTATTAGAAGACAGATTTCCCATATAGATTTTTTTTGATGCTGTAGGTAAAGAAGTATCCTGCCTTGAAATAGGGTTGAACTAGATGGCCCTCGAGGTCTCTTCCAACCCTACAATTAAAGGATTCTTTCATAACTTTATGAAGCAGTTCAACACAGCAGTATAGATAATCAAAAGAAATGTAGCTATCTGCAGCACCAAGAAACCTAAAATTTACGGAAGTGCTTTTTAAATCAGACATAATTCTTCATGGTAACTCTACAAGGATAAATAAAAGACTGTAGCTCCTGCAATATGGTCACAACTAAAAAAAATAATCAAAGTTCTATTCAAAGGGGTTGTGGGGTGTTTTATATTTGATGTGCATTTTTATTTTATGTGTATATATTATGTGCATTTTTAGTATTTTGCTATAAGGCGGGAAGGACAGGGTAAGAAATATAAATAAATAAGTAAATAAATGGTCATTTAAGACATCAGCTCTGATGTTTACCTGTGCCATTTATAAATATTAAATCATCCCTGACAAGATTAATAGTCCCAAAAATGGAAATACTCAACTTTAACACTTGCTTTTGCTCCTGATCTATCCTACCTTTGGATGTTAACAAACAAGATGATAGCCCACAACAGGTGGGTGTCCTACTGCCCATTTATGAAGTGTTTGCCCCCACTGGCCACATGGCCACCACCCTCCAGATATGCAGCCCCCACTCATGGCAGGATCTCAGAGAATGTGGAGCCCGCCATGCAGGTGAATGCGGGCTAATGTGCGCCCATGTGTCTGTGTCCCAGCAATTAGGCTGCACTCAACGCCTTTGCGCATACAGGTCCGCCAGCAGCATAGAGTCATTGGTGAAAATCCTAGAACACCTGAGGAGCAACTGCTTCCTGCCCTTCTCTCTGATCTTGTTCTTACTGGTGCTGCCAGTGGGGCCTGCCTGTTTATTAGGGTGAACATGCTAAACATATGATTAGGGTCTGCATGGACTGAACATGGACTCCGGTGGGCTAGCGTTTCATTTGAAAACATACTTTGTCATCTGTACATTCCCTCTAACAGGCAGAGCACCAGCTGTGGCTATATGTAACGCATGTGTGCACACTCCATCCCTTTTGCTTTCCCCCTTGAGGAAACGGCACTGGAATTTACAAAACTCGAGATTGCAATAGCCTTCCAATAACCAGGACAAAAAAAAGCAGAGAACCAGGCCAAAAAAGATAAGCATTTATGGGAACAAGACAGAACCAATACTTCTGGTTTCAAGGCTCACCAGCTGGACAATGTCCTTTAAAAATAATTATATTCATGTGGTTGAATTTGCCTCACAGCACTGAATGCTGACAGCAGCAACAAGATAAACAAATTGCACAAAAATACTACAGTAAGCACAACAACATTAACTTGCTATAATTTTTGGCTTTGCCATCCCCAGCCCAAACCCATAAGTTACGGGATACAGTTTCACTGAAAAGGACAAAATGGGAAGTATTGTCTCCAAATTTTTTATTTATTCCACTTTGTATTCCAAGGATGCAATCCTCTCCTCATTAAAGTCAATGGCTCAGCTCCCAATGTACCTCAAGTCTTCTCTTTAGTGCAACGATCAAAGAACTACTGCTTTTAATTATCTGACATTGAAATAGCATGAACCTTAGGGTTAGAATACATGAGGTAGAAAAGGACTGTTTCAGCAACATATTTAATCATATGTCTAACGATAGGACATTGATGAATTTATGCCATTAACTGTAACTTTGGGGTCGGCTGGGGCATGGGGCTCCCAACTTGTTTGGCTGTTACCGTGAAGCAAGTATGGCGAGGAAAAGAGATCGCCAGGACTTTGCCCAGCCGTGCAACCAACTTACCTTGAAGCAACAAAAGCTGGACCTCTTTTTCGTAGCGTCTCCAGGTATTGATCCTGGCAACGAAGCTGTTATTATTCACCTAGACGTGGATAAGGGCGTCTAGGGGATTTGTTCTGTCCCTCAGGATAATTCCACCCGGGCACCAGAGGGAGCTCTGGGTGTGTTAGATCAGCCCACCGCTTGATACAGGCAGTGCTGTCACTCACCTGTCCTAAATATTTGTTCGTGGAACTGTGCTGGATGGTCAAGGCTTTCATGTTATCCCGATGTTAAAGAGTTTTTGAAGAAGTTTGAGATTATACTCTTACAGGTTGTCCCAGCCTTGTTTGGAAAATTATACCACCTATGATGTGCCAGCTTTGTCAACTTCAGCCAAGGGGTGTCCAAGCGGGGGCCTGATTTGTTTTGTCTCTGATGTACTCAAAGCTTCAGTGGTTGCGGGTTTTTTTAAACCTCCATGCTGTTTGGTAATGGTCCTCAATATCAAAGGCTCCTGCATGCTTTTGGCCACTGCTTACATTCCTCCAGCTAATGCCAAGTCCTATAATTCTATTTTTTGGTCTTTGACTAAGGAAGTGCTAGTGGAAACATTGCACCTTTATCCCAGTGCTAAGATTATTCTAGTGGGAGGCTTTAATGCCCGTTTGGGTCAGGGTGAAGAGTGTGGCTTGGTAACTTGTGGAACCTCAGCAGCATACAGCCATTTGGGCCCTAGAAGGTCCAAGGACCAGACTTTTAATAGCTCCGGCACCGCTTTTGCCAAATTGATAGTGGAACTGTCCTTTGCATCCTAAATGGTCTGGGCTTTGGGGACCAGGAGGGTGAATATACGTTTTTGGGCCCAGTTGGGGCTAGTGTGAGTGATTATATGGCAGTTTCCTTCGATACTATTAGCCTTATCCAAAACTTTGCGGTGGGTACGTGCCAGGGCAGTGACCATCTCCCTTTGACCCTGACTCTAAGCGCTTTTGGGCTGCCTTCCGCCCCCTTTTCCAACAAGAACCCTGCCCCCACTTTCGGTCCCTGTCATTTCTTCATGAAATCTCAGGACTCTGAGAAACTGGTGGAGTCCTTTATCATAGCCACCCAGGAGGCAAGTAGCGAACTTTTCTCCCCGTCGGGGGATGATCCCTTGTTACTCACAGACCAGTGCTCTCAATTATTTGAGAGCTTGACCAAGCTTCTACTGTCCTCCAGGCGGGGCCCGAGCCCACCTAAACACCACTCTAAGATCCGGTTTGATCACCAGTGCAGGGCTCTTAGGAAGCAGCTGGTTTCCCTGTATAGGGACTATAGAAGGGGAAGATCTGTCTCTTCCCCCCCAGTATTATGCAGTTAGGAAAGTCAGTACTCAAGGCTAAGAAAGCCTAGTACTGGGAAGATTACTGGGACTCACTGGTTGAAGCTGCGGATGGGTCTGATGGGAAAATTTTGGGGCAACTTATCAATGGAGTTAGTAAGCCATATCTGGGTTCTTCGCAAATTATGGTCCCGGATCAGCTGAGGATTTTACATTTCCAGTCTTTGTATGCCGAAGCCCAGACAACAGCTGACTTTCAGTTCCCCTCGGAGGACGAGCTCCACTTACCGCCTTGGGCACCTGTATCAGCCGCTGAAGTTGCGGAGGTTATTAATTCCTTTAAAAATGGGAAAGCCCTGGGCCCTAATTTAATTTCAATGGATCTGATAAAGCATTCGGTAGCTTGGTGGGCCCCGTTGTTGACCTCCCTATTTACTGCGGTTAACAGGACAGGCAAAATCCCCCTGCAGTGGGTGAAGGCGGTAGTGGTCCCCATCTTTAAAAAGGGGGACTGTACAGTGCCAGCCAACTATAGGCCCATCAGCCTTCTTTCTACCACAGGGAAAATTTATGGCAAATGGCTTTTACTTAAGTTGAATGCCTGGATAGCCCATGAACAGGTTTTTTGCTTAGAGCAGGCTGGATTCCAAAGAGGGCGCTCTACGATAGAGCACGGCTTGATTCTACAGCATTTGGTAGAGAAGTACATGACGACGAACGGGAAATTGTACGTGGCATTTTTAGACCTTCGTGCTGCCTTCGATTTGGTGAATAGGGCCATCCTGTGGAAAAGGTTGGCTCTTATGGGTATGGAAAAGCGTTTGCTCTTCCTTATAAGGCAACTACATGTAAACACCTCACTTGCCGTGAAAACTGGGCCTTTGGGGAGATTGACTGAGGAAATTCCAACCTATGCAGGAGTGCACCAGGGCTGTGTCCTGGCTACCATTCTTTTCAATTTATTTATAAATGGGGTTGCACCCCTGTTAGCTGCCTCTGCTTCCCCGACCTCTCCCCATTGCATGATCGTGCAGTCAGGTGCCTGCTATATGCAGACGACATTGCAATTATGTCCCAGACGAGGGTGGGCCTAAATAGGCAGTTAACTGCCTTTTCAGATTTTTGTCGCCAAAGTAAGTTGGAGATAAACCACGATAAGTCCAAAATCATGGTCTTCTCCAAATCCCGCAAAATTCATTGGTGGGTTATTGGAGGCCATGCAATTGTTCAGATCAACTCTTTCCAGTACCTGGGCTTACTTTTTCAAGCAGGTGGGGCCTGGAAGGGGCATTTGGAAAGGGCCTTGTCTGTTGCGAGGGGGACTACCCTCTCCGTGTCCAGACTCTTTAGTAGGTCAGGGAGAAGGGCGGTTCTTCCTGCAATTAAGGTTCTAAATGCCAAAGTCCGTGCCCAGCTGTTACATGGGGCAGAGATATGGACATCTTTAGATATCTTTAGTCCGAGTTGGGGAAACTGAATAGTATACAGTCCTGTTTTATCCAAAGGCTTTTGAGGATCCCCTGTGCCACGCCATTCACGGCGATCAGGCTGGAGGCGGGGCAGGGTAGATGGTCGACCATGGCTTGGCTGTCTGCCCTAAGATTTTGTGCTAAGTCAAAGTTTTTTCAAACTAAGGGCCTGGTGTCTTATTGGAAGAACGACCCCTTTAAGAGTACTTGGTGCCTGGCCATTGAGCGCTTTATATCCCAGTTGGGTTTTCATCCCCGACTATTGGGCGGGGAAGGAGTTGGTGGTGGTCTTGAAAGAACTTAGGTGTAGACTGGAAGATAGGGACGTTCAAGAAGAGATGGCCGCAATTAGATCTTCTCTCCACCTGACTGATTATCTATTTTATATAAAACCTCGCCCCTGCTTGTGTTCCTATTTATCATCAGCTATCTCGCCTAGGGGCAAGTACCTAATCATGTGTGCCCGCTTGAATGCCCTGCCGACAATGATCCTGGAAGGCCGTTACCAGGGGGTCAGTTTTTCTGATAGACTTTGCCCGTTTGACCACCTCCATGTAAAGACTGTTTCCCATATCTTAATACATTGTCATCTTTATGACGACATACGTTCACGTTGTAAGTTCTTGACAGATGTTTTCCACAGATTTCCCAATCGTACTGATCACAATCTATCTGTTTTGGTGCTCGCAGATGTTGAGCCCTCTATCACTCTGGCGGTAGCCCACTTTTTGGTAGCAGCTATTAATAAACGTACTCTGTTTCTTCAGTTCAAGAAGGTTTTAACAAGTGACACTTCAGTCATGACGCAAGTCCGCAGCCGTATTAATAAATTGAATTGAATTGACAAGTGACACGGAGTGATGGCATGGCTACGGTTTACGGTCTGAGAACTGTTTCTTACGGCGGTTGATGTACCTATTGTATCTTTTTTGGATTTTAGATTTTGTTTAGGGGTGTTAAGCTAATTGTTTTTGGATCTGTTTCCTCTAATGCAGGATTAGAGTGGTGTTGTGTTGTTCGATTTGTTCTGTTCTGTTTGTCTTTTGTATGTTTTTTTTGCTTCGGCCACAATAAACTAAATTAAACTAAATAATAGACCACGTGATGGTCTCGAGCTCCTCTACTATAAAAAGCACTCTTCCCCCTCAGAACAACAGTTCCTTCCAACCCTTTCTAAAAATATAAGAAAAAAATTCCATGCAGGGCTGGAAGGGTGGGTGTTGTGAGAATGTTTGGAGCCATCTCGAAGAATCTTGTGTAAAAGGCAGCAACCTTCTGTTCTTCTTCGACTGGCTCCTCACTTGCCCTTTTTACATGGCTCCGCCGGGTGGGGGAGTCCATGGGTGCGCTGGTGTGTGAGCAGGGCATGCACACGGTCACACACACATCCCCACTCACCCCCCACTTATCCGCACCCACAGAGCAACCTCCATTTCCCCCGGTTGCTCCGTGCATGGAGACAAGCGGGGGGTGAGTGGGATGCATGTTAGGCAGGCACATGCACGCACCCCTAGTCACCACAGGCGCGCGTGCCATGTCATTCACACAGAGCTCACCCACCCATGAACATGCAGCATGGGAGCGGGGCTTGGCTTGGGGGAAGCAGCATGAGAAGGGCCTAGGGGCGCAAAATTCCTAAGTCCAGCCCTGAATACGGAGCATACCATGCGTAATTTACAAAATACTCAATAAAACCTACCTGCCACCTCTTCCAGCTGCCATAACAGCTTCATCAGCCAAACGAGATGCAGTTTCATTATCATACCAAAATTGGCTCAGTTGCTGGGAAAATAACGTACAAGTGTTGTCAGTCCTTCCAACTGTGTAATGTAGGATAACAAAAGTGTGGCGTTCCACAAGGTTCTATTCTGCCCCCTCTCTTGTTCAACGTGTGTATGCAGCCTTTGGGTGAGGTCATGAGGGGGTTTGATGTTCGGTGTCATCAATATGCTGATAACACCCAACTCTACCTCTCATTTTCAGCTGACCCAGGCCCGGCAGCCTCGGTGCTTACTCAGTGTCTGGTGGCTGTGGGGGACTGATGAGCACGAGCTGTCTGAAGTTGAATCCTGACAAGATGGAGGTGATGCTGGTGGGAGGGGCTGTGGGGTTGGCAACTCCCATCATTTATGGGTCTGGGGGTGCTCCTCAATTCACAGCTTCGCCTGAATGCTCAGGTGACGGCTGTGGTGAAGAGCGCCTTTTGTCAACTACATCGGATACGGACGCTTCGGCTGTATATCCTCCAACTCCTCCCTTGACCACCTCCAATCTGGCTTCCGCCCCCTTCATTCTACTGAAACTGCTCTCGCTAAGATCACCAATGATCTTCTGGTGGCTAAATCTAAACGTCTCTATTCCATTCTTGTCCTCCTTGATCTCTCTGCTGCCTTCGATACTGTTGACCACTCACTCTTGC
>QEPC01008452.1:2831894-2846550 GCA_003113815.1 Sphenodon punctatus | reverse complement strand
AACGTCTGTTTGCGGGGCGCCAGATGTTCGCCACGGTGAATCCCCACATGGGGTCTGTTTGAACCACGCTTCCCGGGCTAGCCGGGAGAAGGTCCCGGGAAGCGTGGTCAAACGGATCCCGGGCCGGGACCAACGAAAAGTCACGTCTGGCCACGCGCCACGGCCTGGGATCCCCGGCGGGATCCCGAGCCACGGCGCTTCCGGCCCGACGCGGCGGCCGCAATGGCCCTGCCGCCCGCCCGTCTCCTCGGAGGGCGGGCGGCGGGGTGCGTGGAGGGGGTGGGGCCGTGTGGCCGCACGTTGCGCCGCGCGGCCCCGGCCCCTCCCAGTTTCCCCGCCGGGATCCCCCTGGCACGTCTGTTGTGGCGTTACGGGGTGACCCCGGCGGGGAACGAAGCCGGTGGTTTCGGTACGGGGCCAAAGGGCCCCGTAACGTCTGAAATCACCCTTTTCCTCCTTCTGCTGACAGTGACCTCTGACAGCTGTTTGTTGGGGGAGACAGGTAGCAGGTGGGGGGTTGGGATAGGGAGGGGGTGTTTATAGCTCCAGTGGTTGTTTTATGTGTTTTTATGCTGCTTTTATGTATTTTACCTTCGTCGGAAGACCCAAACCTTCTATCAAGACTGTACCTATAAATACACTTTTGACTTTGGGCATTTAGACACGTTACATGCAACATGGAGGCAGCAGAGAGCTGCAGCCATGCTCTCCCTGCCTGTTCCTGTTCCCACCCACTTACCTGGGTCCCAGGAAGCAGGGTGCAACTGGGGCAGTGGCAAGTACCTTGGAACATCAGCAAATAGCCACGGCTTGCTGCTCCCTAGAATCTGCCTGCGCTGCCCAGATAAGTGTCTGGTCCAAGGGTCCAAGTGGGGAGTGGCAACAGTAGAAGCAGCGGCGGCAGAAACAGGTACTGCTTATATTTCTGGGACCTTCCACCACCACCAGTGCAGCTCTCTGGGACCTACTGCCAGGCCAGTATGGCCCGGCTCCCTAAACAGCTCACGGACAGCTGCTGTGCTTACTAGGAGGTACTCACAAGCTAAAGTTAACAATAAATAAATAAATAATAATAATAATAAAGTTTATTAAGGCACCAGCTTTCGTCATGGCCCAAAGGAACACAATAAACTCACAAGCTGCTATATGTACGCAACCCAGCACATGCTGAGGATTGCCCATGTTGTCAATCCTCAACATGTACTGGGTACAATATGTACACATTTAACATGTGACTACCAATGGATCCAAACCCATAAACATTGTTTGTATCTGGAGTTTACAGATAGATATTTTGCTTTTACATTCAATGCTTAAATAGTGACAGAAGAGGAGAAAAAGAAAACTCAAATATTGGGAAGGAAAGAAGGAAGGAGAAAAAACAAGAAAAGGAGAACCAGAAAATCTCTGACATCACTTCAGCATGTCAGTCATAGGTAGGAAGTAGGGGTGTGCAATTTGTATTGTTTTAAGTTAGTTAAAAAAAAAGAATACAGCCCCACTTGCTTCCATGACTGTTATGAAAATGGATAAATCAGCAAGCAACTGCCATTTTCTTTTTTTGTTTAAGTTATTAAAAATAATTTAAAAAAACTAAAATCACTGCACATGTGCAAAACAGCCACCAGATCATTCTGTACATGCACACCCTTTTGTATGTACATGCGCAGACTGGCTGCCCTTTTCCAAAATTGCACCATTTTGGAAAAGGGCTATGCATGCTCAGAATGGCCCCAGTGGCCATTTTGTGCCTGCACAGGGATTATTATTTTAAATTATTTTTAATAAAATAAAACTGGGGAAAAAACAAAAAATAGCACAGTCATTTAAGGGGGAAAAAAACCCCAAACAAAGTGGGGTTTTGTAAATGAAAACGAATGTGGTGCTTTCTGCACACCACTAGTAGGAAGCCTCAAAAATTGTTAGAAGCTAACAGAAGTAATAAAGGGGCACAAACAAGTTATCTATCCAGAAAAGGTGTGAATATAAAAGATAAAGGCTAAGAACATCCTATTTCCTTAGTATTAAGATGGATCCTCAATTGTATCTAATTTTCACCTAGGGAAGAATCTGCACTACCTCTAACTTCCCAATATGGAAATAATACTTTTATAAACAAGTAAATTACTTCTCTTAATAAGTTGCCTCTTCCTCCCCCTCCAAACTAGTGCCCAGACGGAACCACCTCCTCATCTCCCTCAAACTAGCTTCTTGCCAGATCAAGGAAATCCTACAATGTTGGTTTCCACACCATGGGAGCAAACATTATTTAATTCTCCCACTCCTGGAAACCTCTTGCAAACATCCTCTCATTATTTTCCCTCTGTTCCTACAAGGAGTCTTACACCAGTGCTGCTCTGTAACTAGGGAATAGAGTTAAATAACATTCCAGTCTCCAAAGTTTAGCTAGCACCTTACCCAGTTCTCCTCTACTGAGCCAACAGAATATTTGTTAATCCCTTGGGGTGTCTTTGTGCCTTCTCTCTCTTGTTCTATATAGAACTCCTGAAGGGCAGCAAGGGCATGGGATGAAAGCCGGGGGACATCATCCTCATCACTCATTTTCTAGATGTAACAAGAAAAACACAAGGTCATTGGAGTTCAAAGAAGAACCTTAAAAATGTAAAAGATACACTGATTTGCTAGAGAACTAAATATTCCAGCCAGAGGCAAGAACAAAAGAGAGTTGTTACGTTCCAGCAGCAGATGAAGTTTAGATATGGGAGATCAAGGGGTTGTCAAATATTTCAGACTCCTGATTGTCAAAGGCCAACATGAAATAGTGTGCCCAGGCCAAGCAGAATCGAAAGACGCTACTCCAACAGCAGACCCACCCACCCTCCCAGCCGATACCAAGCTAAAGGCTGGTTGGATTTCTTGCAGCAGGGTTATCCTCAGATTTACTGATAGTCTGTCCTCTACCGGTTAGGATGGTCCACCTTCGGAGACCAATGGATCAAATAAGATTCTAGAAATCTCTGGGGGATTTACCCGCTGACTTTGACAGCCTATCTGTCAATGGCTTGGTTGATTTGTGATACGGTATACTGACTCGGGCCATCGACACAGTGGCACCTAGGAGTCTTGCTTGCGTCACTGCAGCAGCACAGGTCAGCTTGGTATACTGAGGACACAAGGCTGCTAAAGCAGGAGGATAGACGGTTAGAGTGCAGGAGGCACTCAACTCGCGCTAAAGTCAACCGACTACAGCATAGATAATTTTTGAATGACTATGCCATGGCAGTGGCAGCAACGAAGAAAGATTTCTTTGTTGCCACCATAGCATCCGCAAATTGCCATCCGGTGGAGCTCTTCTGGGTGGTGAATAGCCTGTTAAATCCTGGTTGTCTCTACCTGGAGTTAAAGTCATTAGTTGCCCACTGTGATGAGTTTGCCACCTACTTTGCAGATAAAGTCGCTTGTATTTGGCACAACTTGTGAACTGCCAGTTTGGGTGCAGAGTCACGGGCTGGGCAAAGCTGTCTGGTTTGCTTGGATCAGATTCAATTAGTCTCATCCACTGATGTAAAGGGTGTGCTTGGTACACTGGTACAGACGGCCAGTTGTGAATTAGATCCATGCCTGTCTTGGCTGGTGAAAGCTAGCTAGGAGACCTTGAGGCCATTGCTGGCTGGGGCTGTAAATGCCTGCCTTCGGGAGGGCAGGGTATCCGAGTCTCAAAACCGCAGTCGTCCAACCCCTGCTCAAGAAACCATCTCTTGACATTGACTCCCCTCCTCTGCCAGCTATCAATGGCAGAGGTGCAGCTTCCTTTTTAGGGAAGGTCATTGAACGGCTGGTTGCCTCACAGCTTCAGGCACATCTCAATACTATCAGAATCCTGGTCAGTCAGGATTTCATCCTGAGCATGGCACGGAGACTGAGCTTATGGCCTTAGTTGATGATCTTCACTTGGAAACCAACAGGGATAACTGTACCCTATTGATTTTATTAGATCTTTTGGCAGTCTTTGATACAACTGATGATGGAGTGTTGACAACACAGCCGCAGGACCTGGCAGGGTTTTGCAGGACTGCTTGAGTCAGGGCATGAAATTTCAGATCAAATGCCAGGAGGCAAAAAGAAAGAGATTCAGTCATCAGACTTTATTCTGATATTAAACTGTTCTTATCCCACCACAACCCTGAACCAGTCGCCAGTCTGAGTTTTCTGGACACCAATGGCTCCTAGGTGCCTGCAAACTTTGTGCCCAGGCTTGAGTGATTCCGCTCTTTCCTTTGGGGGGAGAACCCAGAGGATGTGTTGGCATGTTCTGACATGTCCAGGGCAGCCTGCAGCTCCATAAATGTAAAAAAAAAAAAAGGCCTTGTAAGAATACATCGGCTGGTATCCTTTCACAAGCCTGAAAGGGCAGCTCCTTAATAGTGGCCATGGACACCTCCTGGCGCGAGATGCAGAGCTTTTCACACTACCCAGGGAGCTAAGATTTAAATCAACATTCTTCACTCACCCTCTCCTCCTTTGGTCACCCTTCTTATTGCCTGAAGCTACCCTGGGTTGTATTAGAGACTCTTAGTTTGTACAGTGCTATAGCACCATCTTGGCTAGCCAGAAGGTTCTGTGTTGCTGGTTCTCCTGGACAAGGACAGATCTGGATCTACTGTCCCTGTTCCAGTTCCTAAGCAATAAAAGCTTACTGACCTAAATCCTGGGAGTGTGGTGTCTACCTTGTTTGTCACGTATGCACCGCAGCAATCCCTAAACCCTGCAGCGCAAGAGACTACAGGGTGGTGATGGTTGGTGGCTCGTTGTCTCCTCGGGAGGTCCCTTGTGGGGTCCCACAGTGGTCCTTCTTGTCTCCACTCCTGTTCAATGAGTATTTGAGGCCCCTGAGCAGGGTTGTATGGAGATTTGGAGTGAAGTGCCATCAGTATGCTGATAGCACCCAACTCTCTCTTTTTTTCATCTGACCCAGGTCCTGCAGTCTTAGTGCTTACCCAGTGCCTGGCTACTGTTGGGGACTGGATGCAGGCAGGTTCCTGTTATTGATGGGGTCCAGTATCCTTTAGTCATTCAGGTTCAAAGTCTTGGAGTGCTCTTGGATCCATCACTACACCTGTATCGCCAAGTGGCGGTGGTGGCCAGAAGTGCTTTCTTCACCAATTATATCTGGTGAGAAGGCTGCAGCCTTTTTTATTAGATTCACTTGGTCACTGTCATCCATGCCTTTGTAACCTCAAAGCTAGACTACTGCAATGCACTCTACGTGGAAATGCCCTTGATAGTGTATGGTGGCAGGCTTTTATAGGATAACAAGAAACTGGAAAGGGGAAATGAGTACACTGAAATGGGATTGGGAGGATAGAATGTGGAAAAATGTAACTATGGAAAACTGTAACTAGGTATTAGCAGAGCTTGGAGGTGATAGCTCCAATTTCTGCAGTAAATGGTCAGCAATTTACGAAGCCCTGCAAGAAGGGAACCTGGCCCGACAGAGAGTCCAACACCTGGAACTCTAAGCAATGAAGATATTGATTAATTACACCCTCTAAGAAAGTGGATATGAAGGAGGAATGCTCCGGCCAGAGTGCAGGTTTGGGTAGTTTGTTAGGGGGTTTGGTTGGGTGATTTAAATGTAAGAACTAACAGAGAATATGTCAAAATGTGACATTTGTTATTTTTGTATAACCAAATTAAAAATGTATGCAAATTTTAAAAATAATAATAATTTTAAAAATGCCCTTGATGATTGTTCAGTAGCTGCAGAATGCAGCAGCCAGTCTTCTGCTGGGGTCAGGTTGCTGGGAGCACATTACACCAGTGCTCCAGAGTCTGCACTAGTTACCAATAGCTTTCCAAGCACAATTCAAGGTGCTGGTTTTGACCTATAAACCATAAATGGCTTGGGCCCCAAGTATCTGAAAGACTGCCCTTATGTCCTGTCGTGGTCTCCGAGGTCAGCCAGAAGTGCCCTCTTGCATACACCATCGCCTCGTGAAGTTTCTACAACGAGGACATGCAGGGAAGTGTTCTCAGTGGCTGACCCACAATTATGGAACTCTTCCCCCCCTGGAGATTCGGCTAAGCCCAAGCCCAGAAACACACACAGGAGTCAGATTCAATTACAGTGTACACTATCTGAGAAATTTTGGTTCTTTTATAGATAACACATAAATCCTTCAGCTAAGTTGTATCACATTGCTTTACTTAATTTACTGTATTTAATGAAATGGGAATTGTGCCAGCTGGGTGCTTTAAAATTGGGCTTATCTGGAACTAAAATGCACATTACCGCTTCTCTAAGAAACAGAAATTCTGGATAATGCTATGAAAGTTAAGGCAATACTTGCCTGCTGCTCAAGCCAGCACCTCCAAGTGGAGTAGTAACAGGGAACAGAGGACTCCATGGGTAAATGAGGAAATGGGTAAACAAATTCTTTCTACAAATGAATTTTCTTCTCACCTCTGTACTAAAGAACTCCACAAAATCATGCAGTGTTAATATTTAAAGCCTTAATATGTATCTACATTTAATACAGATTCCCCAGCCAGCTATCAGCCTGTTGACTACCCGGCCAGCTATTGGCCTGTCTCTAACCTTCCCTTTCAGGGAAGGTTATTGAACAGGTGGCTGCCCAACAGCTCCAGGCTCATCTCGATATCACTGGATTCCTGGACCCATTCCAGTCAGGGTTTCGCCCTAAGTATGGCATGGAGACTGTGCTTGTGGCCTTGGTCAATGACCTGGGCCTGGAGGCTGACAAGGGGAATTCTGCACTGTTGATCCTGTTACGGCCTTTGATACTATTGATCATGAGGTGCTCTTGACGCGACTGAGGGATCTGGTGGGGGTGCGCAGGACTGCCCAAGTGATTTTGCTCCTTCCTGTCGGGGAGGTCCCAGAGAGTGGTGATGGGCGACTGCTCATCGTCTTCTCAGGACCTCCCATGCTGATGACACCCAGGGACAATGTAAACCAGAAAATATTGCTTCTCCCTCTTCTCAGCATTCCAGATACGATTCTGAACTCTCTACTCATTACTTGCCATTCTTCATTGAAGTTTCTCTTTCAGCAGAACTCACAGCAAAACATATTAAAAAAATAAAATTTGTTTTGCTATGGTTTCATGTGCCATCTGCCCACTTGCTAGGAAGAGGGTTATATTTAACATGGAATGTTCTGTTAGCACTGCTGCCCCACTACCCCATGAGACAACCAGTGTCCATCTGAAATGTTTACCCTGTCATTCCTTAGATTCAATAGAAGTATTTGTCTATGGGAAGAACGGGAACTCTGGTTGAATGCACAGGACTTTCAGAAAATCAATGACTACCTAATTTGCTTTTCAGAAGATTGGTTTGGCAGAACAGCCTGAATTTACAATCAAATTCAAGAAACTGTCTTTAATACAAACAAATCAAAAACCTGGTTCATGCAGGGAAGCAGTAAATTATACATTCATACAATTACAGCTTTGGGGAATAATTTTTTTCTTGGCATTTTTGTTACATTGACCAGCATGAATGCTTATAATCAAACTTTTTTTATATAGTTTCAAAAAGCTACATTAAAAAGAGCTAGAGTTCACAGTAAGTTTCAGTAATTTTTGAGGCATTATGCAGTTTACACTAGAAGAATGGAGAGAGTTGAATAGTTACGGCACCTGAACAACCTTAACATGCCAGAGGTGCAAATGAAACAGATATAAGCCAGTTTTAAGGCATGGTCAGTGTAAGCATGCCCATATGGAAAGATTATGTACTGTTTCACTAAATCAGTTTAACTGGGATAATTCTGAATAAAGATCTTCCTCAATAAAGATCACTTCCAGGTTAGACTATTGTAACGCGCTCAGCTACCCATGGTGACAGCTCGGAAGTTGCAGCTGGTACAGAATGCAGCGGCCCGGCTTCTGGTGGGGCTGGGAGCACATTACACCAGTGCTCTGTTCTCTGCACTGGCTGCCAGTGGTTTTCCAGACCTGATTCAAGGTGTTGGCATTGGCCTATAAAGCCCTAGGCCCTGCATATCTGTGGGGCTGCCTCACCCCCCGGGCTTTGGATCGGCCCCTGCGGTCATCCGGGGGTGCCTTGCTCAAGATCCCTCAAGTCTCCCGGGGGGGCCACACAGGAGAGGGCGTTCTCGGTGGCCGCACCGCAGCTGTGGAACTCACTGTCGGTGGGGGCCCGGCTGGCCCCTGATCTCCCCTCATTTTGATGAAGTTGTGAGACCTGGCTGTTCTGCCAGGTGTTTAGCGAGGAGATGGGTGGGTGTGGGTATTTGGTACCTCCTTTTATAATAAAATTTTAAAATAAATAAATAAATTTCTGTCTTTAATCCCCATAACAAGAACCCCCAAAACCTGGTTTGAAAACACACTCAGCTGGTCTCTCCCCTATCTTTAAAAGACCCACTTCTGACTGAACTATCACCCAGTCTCTATCCACCACGTTTAGAATCCTTTATAATCTTTAAAGCTTCTTGTATGAGCTGTCTACACCCTGACCTTCTCACCTCCAATTCTTTCTTCAACCCCCCTCAATCTGGTGTCTATCCTCCCCACTCAACTAAGACTTCTGTTGCTGAAGTCACCAATGATCTCCTCGTAAGCAAAGTCTAAGGACCTCTATTCCATCCTCATTCTGCTTAATGTTTTTGATGCCTTTGACACTGTTGACCATCTGTTCCCTGATTCTCTTCACTCTCTCTCTAACCACTCCTTCAGGGCATGTTCTAATGAACAATTTGTTAATCTGAAATAACTACTCCACTTTGATACCATTCTTACTGCAGCTGCAAACAGTTACTTTGCAATCACCTGCTAATGTTCATAGCAAACAATGTTACCAAAGCACCAAAAACATTCATACTACAGTTACTCGGAAATAAAGAGTGAAGCACGTTTTTCAGGAGTACAGACTTCTCTTCCTACTCCTGAATAACTTTGGTTTAAAGCTCCTGACATGTGAACGATTCAGAAATAAAAGTGGTTTAAAGCTTAACTACATCAAAGTAGTTGTTTGTTAGAATATGTCCCTAGTCAGAGTTTGGCCCTCTTCTTTTCTCACTTTACGTTCCATCCCTGGGCAAAATCAGAGTCTCACCAGGATCCACTATTACCTGTATGCGGATGACACCCAACTCTCTTTTTCCATCCTCCCTCTCATTCCCTCCATCCACCCTTACATCACTGTCTCTCTGACATCTCCACTGAATGTTCTATCACCTCAAGCTTAACATGTTTCCCCCTAATTCATCATCTCCCTCTTCACTCTTCATTTCCATTACCAGCATCAACATGCAGTCTTTCCCACAGGCACATAGTATGCATAGGATTCAGCCTCATATTCACTCTGTCACAATTACCATTTCATCTCCATGCATAACACTAAAATCTACTACTTCCACTGTCAAAATTCTAGTTCATGCACTAATCATCTCTCACCTGGACTACCAGTCTCCTCCTTACTGGTCTTCCCAACTCTCACCTTGACCCTCTGTTCAACACTTCGCTGCTAAGGTCATCCATCTTATTCACCACTCTGATCATGTTCAACACCACTTCTCTCTCCGCTGGCTCTCACTCCTCCTTCACACCCGCCACAAATTCCTCTAATGTTCTTCATGGCTTTGCTCCTCCCTATTTCTCTGCCTTCGTATCCCACTACATCCCCATCAAGGCGCTTCAGTTCTCTGCCACCCACTTCACCTGCCCTCCACATCATGTTTGTCCTTTCTCCTATGCTGTCCCCTGGAACTTCCTTGGGCAAATACACCTTTCTCTTTTGACCTTGAAATCCTACCTCTTCCAAATTCCTGCCCTTATCGATTGCTTGCTGATGCATCTCCTTATGTTGTCTTAACCTACAGGATTCCCTTCCCCCCTTTCTAACTATTAATTATTATTATTATTATAAGCTTTTATGTAGCACCAGCAATGTACCGGGCGCTTTACAGAGACTAAGATAGACACTAACCTAAGCACGTTCACCTGCAACTCATTTTATTGATATTTCTATCCCACCCCTATCCCAAGGGCTCGGCTCAGCTTCCTGAATATATCCCTGTCTCTCCTAGTGCTCCCCTCCCTTCTCCAGCCTACAGTGTAAGTCCCCCTGTAAGCGATCTGTCTAACAAGCAAAGGAGTACAACCCGCCCACTCTCCACCAGCTACCACTGTCCCCAAAATCAGGCCAGGGAAAACACCACTTTCCCCACAGCCAGACCCCAGCCACCCCTCACATCCCTCCAACCCCCCGCCCGCCTTTCCTAAACCCCCTCAGAGCTAGGCAATCCCTCACTCCCCCAGACTCCCCTCTCACAATCAGAAACCCCACCCCTTTCTCACAACCAAGCCCCCCCCGCTCTGGTTTAAGCTTCCCCGAACCTAGAGTCCGGCCCGCTCCGGGACTCACCAGCAGCGGCCCCGCTCACGCTGCCCTGACTCCTCGCTTCCTGTCTCGCGCGATAGCGGATAGGACTCGCGGCCGCTCTAGGCTGGGGTTGCTGCTCCACCTGGTGGCAGTTCTCGGCGCCTGCAAGGCAGGTAGGAGAAGCTGGAGGATTTTTCTCGCCCCGTAGTCTGCTTTGCCCCAGTGCCCACCCGTCGCTGAGAGAGCCCTCCGTTTCCTTGAGGATGCAGCCCGCCTGGGCGGTGGGGTAGCGTTACCCTTTAATTCACGCATTTATTCCATCACCTTTTCTCCTCCCTCAATTCCTGAGGGTGGAGCACTGGGGGGTGGGGGGGTATAAAGGCCCCAGCATCTTAGCCCAGATTGATGCAAAGCAACTACTCCCTTCGCTGCTTGCGTTCCACTCTGGCAGCCTAGCAGAGCTGCTCTTTCTCAAGGTTTCCTGGATTTTCCTAAATGTCAGAAGGGACATGGGGGCCGCTTTTAGATGTGCCACCGGGCTCACAGATGCCATTAGAAAAGCTGTGTGGGTGGCAGTTAAACGCACCACCGCCCTTCAAAACCACAGCTCGTGCTTGCTTTATAAATGGGGCTCGAGGGGCATTTTTACACACACCTTGACGTTCCGGATTTTTCAATCTTCGGGGTTTACAAGTCCACAAGTAAGTTCCGGATGCATTTTTCACACACACGCACTGTCCTGAGGCAGTTCCTGGATGCATTCTTCACACAAGCACTGCCCTGAGGCAGCCTAAAGTAGCCACAGCTGTAGATGTGACAGGCTGCCATGGAAACCAAGTGACCACAGCTGCCTGGAGCAAAGCAGTTTACCAGGAGAACATTTTACACACAAAAGTTCTGGGAGAAGTTCTACGCCGAAGTTCAATGAGCCAGATGTTTAAGATCTGAGAGTGATTTAGACACAGAAAGTTCAGGATGTAACAGCAAACATGCAGGAGAAATGTGTGTGTAAAAACACCCATTGTTTTACCAATGTAGTTTCAAAAGAATGCGCAAGCTGCTGTTTTCAATGGCGGTGGCACATGTAAACACCGCCCACATGATTTTTCTAACCGGATTATTTAAATTCATAAGCCCAGTGGCATGTATAAAAACAGACTTAAAAGGACACAAATGACTACAGGAATGCATAGACGTCTCTCAAGAGGGCATAGGAATGTATGAACCTTCCCTGAATGGTCATAAAGATCCATTACATTTTTATTTATTAAAATGTATGCCCCATCCTTCCTTGAAGTCTAAGGGTGGCTTACAGAAATAAAAACACAGGAAAAAAATTTATACAATAAAATCCCCTACAAATCCTTACTCTTGCCCCCACCCACCCGAATCCCTATCCCCACCTGCCAAATGCTTTGCCAGACAAGAACGTTTTGCATAATACTGGGGCAGCAACTGAGAACCTCTCTCTATGGGTCCTTGTATAGACAAGAATGGCAAGTGGTACCCACAAGCAGACACTCTCAGCCAACCCCAGGGGTCACAGTGGAACATGGAAGGAGAGGCATTATTTCAAATACGTGGGGCCCAAGTCATTCAGGGCTTTAAAAAGTTTAAATCAGCACCTTGAACTGTGCCTGGAAAGCTATAGCAAGTCAGAGTACAGAGCACAAGTCTATAGGGACACATGGGTAGACTTCATGGTCTCAGGGGTGCAGTGGGACCTCCCACACATACTCCAAAATAATATTGGGGAGTAAGTAGCCTCAGTTTACCCACTGACTAAAATGTTTTGGCCTTGCTAGGCTATGATGGGCCTGAGCTCGTCCCAGTTATGGGCCCCCCTAAGTGCAACATCTTCCTAAGCAGCGGCCTTCCCCTGCTAAGATTGTGGTGCTTCCCTAGCGCCCAGTGAGTCCTCTAGAGTAGCACCCTGCACCCACTCTGAAATTTTCTTCTGTGATAAGGCCCTTTTCAAGCAGCCTGAATGCCAGTAGAAATTTTTCAGAGTGGATGGGGGCAGAGCGTTAGCCTCGTCCCCCCCTCTACCCACGCTGAAAATTTACTAGTGATCCTAAAGCCTCTCCCAAAGGGTCCCGACTCTCCCTATAGAGCAGGGCCCAGTCTCAGCTGAGTCCCATCGCTCTATGGTAGCCAGTGATGTGGTGCAGAAAATTTTCCACTACCAAATTTCTCTGTGGAAAATTTTCCAGGGCTATAGGAAATTTTGCACAGGAAGATTGTCCAATTCAAAATTCTCTTAGGTTAATTTTATGCAAACTGATTTTAATGTACATCTGTTTATTTATTTAATTATTTATTTATATTGAAACTTATATGCCGCTCCCTCCTGCCTCAGGCATCTCGGGGCGGCTAATAACATTTTAAAAAAGAGAACTTGCATGGGAAATTTTTCCAATTCAGAATTTTCCAGAAAACCCACATCACTGATGGTACCTACGCCCCTGCTTCAGTCTTTCCAAATGGCCATAGGAATATATTGGGACAGGTTGGGTTCTAGCCAAATAGTGTTTGGGGCACACTGAGGAATCCCCAAATAGGCAAATATCCACCTAGAGCCAATAGGAAACGCTTCCCAACACCTCCCAAATAGTACTGAGGCATAAGTACCTTTACCAATGCATTTACTCCTTCTGGACGGCTATAGGGATGTATCAGAGAATGTTGAGATCTAGTCTAACAGTGTTTTAAACAACTTGGAAAACCTCAAAATACCCTCCTAAGGCCAATGGGAATTACCCCTATTAAAAAACAATAGCACTAACATAAGCAGGGACCCGAGTTGACTGCACCAAAAAATCTTAAATTCTGCAACCAGTGAAGCCAAATTCTGCAAATTCAGCCTCGAGCATTAATATTTGCATAATTAACTTGATTTGCATAACTATGCATGCTGGGAAGCAAATTTGCAATAGGTTTGACATATTCAATTCAATTCCCTGTTTTATTCCTTGGAAACTTAATCGTAACTTTTTATCATGTGTATTATTCGTGAGATGTAATATTACTTTTTGTCTTGAATAGTTTTTAATTTCTTCTTATACGTTACACTTTTACTGATTGATCCAGTTCATATAAGTTTGGCTATGGCCATGTGGCTACGCCTTAATAAATTGATCTGATTTGAATAGGTTTGACATAGAATCACAGCTTTGCTAATCAAACACAACTCAAATCCTCTGGAATTTCAGCACCTCCCTCACGCAAACATAGGGCCTTCAGACCCCACCCACCCACAATTCATCTCCCAGGGGCAGGGGCGTAGCAAGGTTGAGAAGGGCCTGGGCTCAAGCCTCAGTTATGGGCCCCTCATGTGCGCGTGTGCAAAGCACGCACCTGCTCCAAAAGGTCAAAGTGGATGGAGCTTAAGGGATGGGGCAGGGCTTTAGGGATGGGCGAACAGATCGCGGTTCGGGTTCGGTCGTTCGGTTTGGCTGCGTTCAGTTCGTCCGTTCGGTTTGGCTGCGTTCGGTTCGTCCGTTCGGTTAGTTCGCTGAGTTCGGGTTCGGCTGTTGGGTTCGGTCGTCTGAACAGGCCGTTCAGTTCGGCTGTTTGGTTCGGCCAGTCGGGAAATGTTGTTATGGGTGGTTTTTTGTTTTTTATATGGTTTTTTGGTTTTTTATTGGGTTTTATATGGTTTGCTTTTGTTTGTTATTTGGTTTTTTTGTTTTTATATGGGTTTTTTTAATTTATTTTTTTAATCTAATATTATATGTATCTATCTACACTAAATCTAACTGCTATTAAATATTCTAAATGCTATGAACTAAATGGATTATCTAATAAGTACACAGGCCTAATCCTGCAAACACTAAAACTAAATCACTAACGCTATCTCTATCGCTAAGCTAACTCCTGCAACTCTCTACATCTATCTATTTTCCCCCCCATCCCATATCCATAATATATAGATAGATATAGATATATATGGATATATATACATCCCATATGTATGGGATGGGGTGGGAATCACAAACAGAAGGGGAGTCTGTAGTGAACTGAATACATACATACTCAATGAGTCTGTACAGTGAAATGCATAACACAAGGTTTCAGTTTTTAAGTTTCATTTCATTACAAAAGTGAAATGAATCTTAAAGCAATCTAAAAATCCTACTCAACGCCTGCTGTTCAGGAACAGTGACTAGCTCAGAAGGTGTTGGGAAGGGGGAGGCAGATAATTAGTTTAGTTTCTTGCAAGCCTCTCCACCCCTGGTGCCTGGAAGTCTGCTCCTCAGTGACTGACACCTCCCTGTCATGTTTGACCTTCCAGTGAACCTTTTTTTGCCACCCGAACTCA
>QEPC01008452.1:2798905-2831170 GCA_003113815.1 Sphenodon punctatus | reverse complement strand
AAATGAACTGGTTATGGGGTGCGGGTTTAAAGACAGTATTCCTGTTAGCAATAACTTCATTAAGAAAAGTTAGTGAAATAGCAGCCATAATAATCACAGAAGCATATTTGCAGATTTATTTTCCAAGACAGAATATATATTGCTTTACATCCTAAATTGCTACCTAAGATAGTATAAGTAAGACAGTTGTGAGAATGTGGCCCTTTTTACACGGGCTTCTCCCACCCATGAACATGCAGATTTCTGTGTGTTCATGGGTGGGGGAGCCCCATATGAACAATGTGGTGCACTCACCCATGGTGTGTGGGGGTGCATGCACACTCGCCTAACACGCATTCACACTCACTTCCCCCCCCCCTCGTCCCCACATATGGAGCAACTGGGGGAAACGACGGTTACTCCGTGGGTGTGGATTAGTGGGGGGTGAGTGGGGATGCATGTTCAACCGTGTGCATGCACTGGCGTGCCCACGCCCTACGGACTTCCCCACCCGGCGGAGCCATGTAAAAAATAGCATGTGAGGAGCCACTCGAAGAAGAACAGAAGGTTGCTACCTTGCAAACAAGGTTCTTTGCTATGGCTCCAAACATTCTCACAACACCCACCCTTCCAGTCCTGCATGGAATTTTTTTCTTATATTTCTAGAAAGGGTTGGAAGGAACTGTCATTCAGAGGAGGAGAGTGCTTTTTATACTAGAGGAGCTCGAGACCATCAGGTGGTCTATTATTTGAATAGGGTGAGCGTGCACAACCCAGTTGTGAGAATGTCAGGAGCCATCTCAAATAATCTTCTTTACAAGGTAGCAACCTTCTGATCAGCACCTGGGCAGGAGCTGTTTGTAAACAAACAGCTTTATCTCCCCGATCTGTGTCCTGCTGTTGCTGCTAGCTACTAGGAGGCAGAGGTAGGTGAGGAACAGGGACTGGAGCCAGGGAGGGGAGGCAGCAGAAGAACTTAGGCTGCATTCTCACCTGGCTGTGACAGCAACAAGAGGGGCGAGGGAGACGTAGTGCGGAGGCAGCGGCAGCCGGGAAAAGAGCCGGTCCAGATCTGCTGGGCGCTTTTCCCGGCCACGACTCCTCCGCCCTTCCGTCTCCCTCACCCCTCCCACTGCCGCCACCACTGCTGCAGGTGAGGGGGCTGGCCCTGCCTATGCGCCCCCCCCCCGGCAGGGCCCGGGTGCAAATTCATCCCCCCGCGCCACAGTAGCTATGCCACTGCCCAGGGGCCTATTTACCCTCGGGTCATGGTCAGGATTGACTGATTCTGTGAGGATTCTGCGAGGATTGGCTGATTCTGCAAAAATCACTGCAAATTACAGCAACGCAGTCAACTCGGGTCCCTGAATATAAGAAGCTCCCACCCCAACAGACATAGCTTTAGCATTGACTTTTGTCCAAATTTATATTTTTATCCCACCCTATCCCTTAGACTCAGAATTATTAACTGTAACCATTAACAATTAACTCAACTAGTAATCATCAAACCAACCCTGTGAGGTAGGTTAGTCTGAGAGAACTGTGATAGACCAGAGGTCACCCAGTGAGTTCATAGCTAAGAGGAGTCTTGAACTAGGACCTCACCCTATAACCCAGTCCAGTACTGCACGCTTAACCACTACACCACACTAACTTTCAATGGCTCACTCCCAACATGTTTTAATGAATCCTTCTGGCCTTTTGAAAGAATCAATACAGATGCATTCCCACCTGCGGCAGCAGCGGGAGGGGCGAAGGAAGACACGGCAGCGCGGAGGAGCCGACTGATGGGAAAAGAGCTGGTGCAAATGGGGATCTTCCACGACTTCTCTCACGCATGTCAGGGTGCAAAATCCTGCCCTGACATGCGCGCGAGAAGCCGCAGCAGATCCCCGTTTGCACCGGCTCTTTTCCCGTTGGCCGGCTCCTCTGGACTGCCGCGTCTTCCCTCGTCCCTCCCGCTGCTGCCATCGCCGCCGCAAGTGATTATACAGCCTGAGAGGTGAACATATTTTAAATGGATCCCTATGACCGTTCCGAAGAGGTCTGCGCATTCTCATGTCCATTTGGTGCCCTTTTTAGTTCAGGTTATACAAAGGCCTTTAGGTCAGTTGGTATGCTAGATGCAGAAAATGCATGTGGATTGACATGGCTGAGATGAAGGTTGTCCATTGTATGCATTTCAGCTGAGTCACTTGTAAAGTTTTTTTAAAGAGTGTATTTAAGCTTCACCTGTGCAGAAAGTTTCTTTGTGGCATTAGTGAGGAGGACTCTTCCCTACAGGCGGGTTCTTTGAATTTTGCTGGATTGAGGAGAGAGACAGATACCTTTTTTTCAATTATGTATGTGCTAGGCATGTCAATTAAGATTAGCATTATTTAACAGTTATAGTATTAGTTTTAAGTTTGGTGTTTATGCATGACATTGGTGAATAGAAAAATTGTAGTGTTCTTTTATTTCAGACTTTGGTTTGGATTGATGAAAGATCCTACCACTTTGTAAGCCTTAGTATGGACTTTTAGTTTCCTTTGAAGAGAGTGGAGTATATTTTTTTATTTACGGAATTTGTATCCTGCTCTTTCCCGCCACAGGCGGCCCAAAGCAGCTAACGACATAGTATAAATATAATATAAATTCAATTTTAAACACTATAAAACATAAAACAATAATAAAACACAAACAAACCCCGTCCTCCCCAACCCCACCCAGCCCTACCGCTCTCCCTCGCCAAATGCCTGACGGAACAGCCAGGTTTTACAGTTCCTGCAGAAGGCCGGAAGGTCCAGGGCCTGACGTGCCCCCACCAGAAGGGAATTTCAGAGGAATTGCAGCCACCGAGAATGCCCTATTTTGCATGGCCCCCTGGGAAGCCCGGGGGACCTCCAACAAGGTGCCCCCGGATGACTGCAGGGGCCGATCTAGAACCTGGGGGTGAGGCGGTCTTGCAAATAGGCAGGGCTCAGGCTGTGTAAGGCTTTATAGGTTAAAACCAACACTTTGAATTGGGCCCGGAAGACTGTTGGCAGCCAGTGCAGAGATCAGAGCACTGGTGTAATGTGCTCTCGGAAGCCCAACCCCACCAGGAGCTGGGTCGCTGCATTCTGCACCAGCTGCAGCTTCCGAGCCGTCACCATAAGTAGCCCCATGTAAAGCCGTGTTGCAGTAGTCTAACCGAGAGGTAATAAAAGCATGGTCGTGGCCAGGTCTGGAGCCGAAACCAGTGGCCAAAGCCACCCCACCAGATGTAATTGGCGGAAGGCACTCCTCGCTACTGCCTCCACCTGGAGATCCAGGCGAAGCTGCGCATTGAGGAGCACCCCCAGGTTCCGCACCTGGGATGTCAGCAGAGGGCAGACTCCATCAATTGATGGAGCTGTCAACTTCACTGACCTACCCACTAACATCACCTCCATCTTGTCAGGATTCAGTCGCAGTCGGTTAGCCCTCATCCAGTCCCCCACAGCTGCCAAACACCGGGGGTAAGCACCGAGACAACCGGGCCTGAGTCGGTCGAAAATGAGAAATACATTTGGGTGTCATCCGCATACTGATGACACCTCACCCCGAACCCTCTGATCACCTCGTCGAGCGGCTGCATATACATGTTGAACAGGAGAGGGGACAGAACCGAACCCTGCCGGACCCCACACGGGAGGTCTCGGTAAGATGAAAAATAATCACCGAGTACCACCTGCTGAGTTCTTCCGGTCAGGAATGAGCGGAACCATTCAAGAATGATCCCGCCCACCCCCACACTGTACCGCAGGCACGTCACCAACATCTGATGGTCAACGGTATCAAATGCTGCCAACAGATCTAAAAGGACCAATAGGGTCAACTGACCCCGGCCCTTTTCTCAGAGAAGATCATCCATCAAGGCCACAATTGCTGTCTCAGTGCCATGACCCAGACGGAAGCCAGACTGTGAAGGATCAAGATAACTGACACGGTCAAGATGCCCCTGGAGCTGCTGAGCCACTACCTGTTCAATAACCTTCCCTAAAAAGGGAATGTTAGAGACAGGCCGATAGCTGGCAGGGGAGTCAGTGTCAAGCGATGGTTTCTTGAACAGAGGCCTGGTTGTTTTATTTTATTATTTTTTAAGTTTATATTGTCATGAGACGCGAACTGTCTCACTGCAACGTATTTTACAAATTTTATTTTTGCCCACCATTCTAATTTATCCCTCCCAGGTTTGACTGAAACCAAGCTGTAAAGTATTAATTTTGTTAAAATTCCTTAGGCTGGTTACTTGTATTTGGTAGTCCCAATTTGAATCCTTATGTATGTTTTCTCTCTCCCCCGTGGGGGTGTTTGTTATTTTTATGCAATGGCCTTAGGCCACACTAAATAAATTGATTGATTGAACAGAGGCCACACCACCGCCTCTTTGACAGAGCTTGGCACTCTGCCCTCCCACAGGGAGGCGTTGGCCACCGGCCGGCCCCGGCCCCAATGTCTCCCGGCTGCTCTTAACCAGCCAGGACGGGCACGAATCCAATTCGCAAGAGGTGGCTCGAACCACCCCAAGCACCCCCACCACATCAGCGGGCATCACCGACTGAAAGTGATCCCACAAAGTCGGACAAGCTGGAGCTTCTACACCCTCTACCTCCTCCACTGCATTAAGTGCGGCATCAAGGTCTTGGTGAATACGAGCGATTTTATCTGCGAAAATAGTGCACAAAAAGGTCACAGCGGGCAGAAAATGACTCAACCCCCGGGTTGAGGGAGGCTGTACTGACCAGCCCCCGCACCACCTGGAACAGCGCCGCTGGATGGGATTTTGCAGCTGCTGAGGGCAACAAAGAACTCCCTCTTTGCTATCCGCATAGCCATGACATAGGTTTGTAATCTAGCTCTATGTCACAATCTGTCTGCTTCAGCGCGAGATCGACTCCACTGTCGATCCACCTGTTGCATCTCTTGCTTGAGGACCCACAGTTCCTCAGAGAACCAAGGTGGTCTGTGGGGCAGCCGCCTGGGCAACGGACGCCTGGGAGCCATTTGATCAATGGTCTCCGTCAGCAGGATATTCCATAGCTTGACGAGGTCATCAATGAGACGGTCGTCAAGTTCAGAGGGTAACTCCCCCAGAGCGCCTAGAAATCGCACCGGGTCCATCAGCCTCCAGAGGCAGTCCATCCTAATAGGTCGCGCACCCTGCTGGGGGCAGACAGAGTATACACCAGTCATTTTTTTGCTGGTAAGAGGTAAGATTTTAAGATTACAGATATGTTTGTTCTGTTATAGTGGTTATGAGGTAAAGGCTGATGATTCATTTAGATTTGTCCCTTAGCTCAAGGAGTGATTTACATTTTTTTCTGTTTATTAGCTTCTTTGGAAAGAGTGGAATATAGACTATTCCTCACAGTTTTTGCTGGTAAGGGCAATTATTTAAAGGTTATAGGTATGAGTTGATTATTTTTTATATTGGTTATGAATGAATGATTAATTATTTCTTTGTTTAGATTTGTTCTTGGGCAGAAGGAGTTATCTGATGTGTCCCTCTGCCACTGTTTTGGAGATACTGAAGGATAAAAGATGCATGTTTTGAAGTTCACTTTTGCTTTTAAAGTTTTTTTTACTCAGCCACTTGTTGCATTTAAGTTTTTTTTTTTTTAATTGTCTAGTCCTTTTTGAGACTGACAGTGGATCATTATGGGTATTACTTGACTAGATTTCATATGCTGAAAATACATGTTTATGGTTTTCTAAATAATCATAGTGTGGTATCAAATTTTGTATTATAAAATAATATGTAATATTATACATTTTGTTTATTACAAGAGAGAGGGGGTTACTTTTCGTCAAACTGATCATTAGTTTGACAGGTCATGTGACTGGAAGTCCCGCCTTCTGGGGCGTGCCGGAGGTGATGTAGGCGGATGCGGAAATGACGTAGTTCACGGGGTCGGAAGTGACGTAGAAGTGTGTAATGCTTCCAGGTCAAGGAAGGTTATTGGTGATTACATCATATCAGAATTTATTGGAGCGTAGCCGTAGGCCATTGCTCAAGTAAACAGCATGATACAAAAGATAAATACAATTACATAAAATACAAAAGTACTACCTGCGTTAATCCTAAAAATTAAATTGATTACCAGACACCCGAAGTATAACTTAAAACTAGGCTTACCACAACCGGCAGCTAGAGCGTACCAACATGTCCACGGACTGAAGACCTGCACGCAGAGTCAGCTGCCAAGAGCTCCTCAAGAATTGAAGCCCCTCTAGCCGGAAAACCTGTTTGCTTCTTAACTGCACCATGATTGACCAACCCGGGACTCAGAACAATCGGGCATTGGGTCTGGGGCATCTGCCTTATGGAAGGGGAATCTTTAAGGGATGGATAGGCTCTGGGAACTGTGACTGGAGCTAAACTAACAGCTTGTGTCCTTGCCAAAATCTGGGGAACTGGAATCACAGAAGAACACCTCCCCAGACTAACTGAGACAGAGGCGCTAGAAAGACAGTGATCCGGCTTAATTACAGGCGGAACCACTGTGGAAATAATCTCAGAAGCCGAAACTGGAGTAGAAAGAGAAACAAGGGGAACTTCAGTTTGAACCGGATTTTTTGTCCCATGACCACCCAAGATATCCTGTGTATTCCCTGCATTCCTCCTGGGTTGCTGAAGGGAATCGGGGTGTTCCACCCTAGGAGCTGGAATTTTAGGTAATGCTTGAGGCACAAGTGGTAAAATTCCCTTCTTAACAAAGAGATTTGCCAGATACACCCCCCTAAAACTAAAATAGTAAGCATTCGACAACAGCCACTCTACTGTGGCAGGCGAACGAAAGTAAATCACTAAACGCAAAAGATTAGCCCTAACTGGCAGATAATAAAAACGAACTATATTAGACGATAAGAAAAAACGGCCCAGGATCGTGGATATATGGTAAGCAATCCGCGATTTCGTGTCCCAGAGAGGGAGTACTCCAGATGGTAACGGACAAACTGTAATAGATAGTGCATCAGATGCTGGGGCAATAACCCAGTCCTCATTAATAGTCAAGGGTAGAGCCCTAGGGCAGGTTGAACCACATAAGGGAGTTGTCTGGGTTGTCCAATCCACTCGCTGCTGGTCCATGTCAATCTTATGCCCTCTCATTTCTTTGACACAGTCCCAAATCCTGCGCATCTGATGTTGGAGGGCCTGGAGCTTAACGTCAATCCCATTAACTCGCTCCAAAAATGCCCTATGGGGTTCTGCCTGCAAAAAGCAGTCAGTAGCTTGGTCCCGAGTCTCCTGGGTCACTGGAATAACTGCCCCTGGATTGGAAGTAGAGCCCCTACAAAGAGTAGGAGATCCCTTCCTTCCCTGAGACCCACCTGGGGAAAGCTCTCTCTCCCTCAACTGGGGAGAATTTGGCATGCCATGAGTCTCCTGAGGGCTCAGAGCAACAGCTGTGGGCCTTATTGGAATATCAGATGACACCTCCGGGGGTCCCCCCCTTCCCAAAGTGTCCTGACCGGCTGGCCTCAATACCCCCCCGATCTCCATTATCTCTCTGCCCTGAATCAGAGAGGAAGACATAGATATCGCAGAGGCGGAGGGCAACACCAAAGTTAAATCCCCACGCCCACCTGGCCGAAGGTCCAAGCCAGAGTTTATCCCTTCCACAGCCAGAATGGACAAAGGCTGGGGCTCTATCTTGTCTGATAAATCGTGAAGAGGGGGAGTTCTAGCTCCCGGGAGAGAAACCCTGGGCTCCAAGGCAACCCTAGGGCATCCCCGGGCTTTGGCAGCCATGGCCAGCCATCTCTCTCCCTGCTGCCTGAAGGCCCGAGCACACTCAAGCAATGAGGGGTCAGGGAAGGCTGACCTAGCTGAACATGACAACCCTAAACCATCTCCAGAACTCCCTCACTCCCAGCACCCAATAAACCTTGGGATGAAATACCAATTTCAAGAGCCGAGGGGGCCCATCCTTTACCTTGCTCATCCAAGGGAGCACTCAGGGGTTGATACGGATGCCCATCCCGCTTGGGTATGGGGGGGGCTGACGAAGCAAAACACTCTGGCAGTTGTTGCTGCCTAGCCCTATTCCTAGTAATGGCCCCCGATATTTTACCCTTCCTAGGCATTGAGGGCCCTAGAAATGGATCCCCCCCAAAAGAATAAAATAAGCTAAAACCCAATAAAGGAATGCAATTACAAAATATAATATAAATATAAAATATTATAACCCTTCAGTCTAACCCCAGAGCACAAGCGCTGCTTCTCTGGTCCCAAGGTCGCTTCCTCCCGTCTAAGGTGTGAACTGCGAGGCCCGGGGACAACAAGGCAAAGCGGGGGGACAGGCAGGGGCTCCACCACATAGTCTTACATACAGCGTAGGTGAAACAATTTGAAGTTTCCCAAGTGGGGACGAGGAGGCTGCCCGGGCGCTCAAGCTGTGCTGGAGGAGACGGCTTCCCCGCCACCTTCATTGCCTCCCATGCAGCTGGATTAGTCCTCTCGGAATGGTGAGCTCAGCAGGTCTCGGGCCACTAATTGAATCCCTGGCTCCGCAGGAGGCGAGCGGCAGGCAGGCAGCTCAGAGCAGAGGCAGCCCGGCGCTGCCAGGAGAGCTCGCTGCGCACACCTGGTGATTACATGTGATTGGTGGATCGGCACCCTCTTAAACCCCATTGGATAGATTTCAGGGCCTTTAACATGTAAAAATTCCACGCCAATACTGGCTTCGTCTGTAGATGGCACCGCTGTATTACAAATGGATATGGCTAGACAAATTTATCGGCGAACTGCTTTCCCCCCCCCCCCAGGCTTTTAGGAAGCAAAATGTTGCTTTAACCCCTAACACTGTTTTTATTTATTTATTACCCACCCCCTCTTTTTTATTTATTTTTTATTTTGGATTTCCACAAGGTCTTAAATGCTAGCCTAGACATGTCTCAATGGTTCCTTGCAGCCTCCACCCTGATAAGATTAAGGCTTTTCTTCTAAAAACTGACTTTCAAGACCCACACTACACTTCTCAGCCCTCTGGCCCAGTGTAACATTCTCTAATAATAAAAAAATCTGTCCCCATTTTACCCATACTTTCTGCAGGTCAAAAACCACAAGAGCACAAACACAGTCTTAAACAAATATTGTTTTATTTACAAAACATTGTAATACAGAAAAACCACACATAACTATGCTGCAGAATGCATTATTTTCTTACAAAACCCCTTTTTTCAAAAAAGACTTATACCCCCTTTTTAAAATCATGGTCTGTATACATTCTAAGATGCGTTTATCCCCTGGCTTAATGATGGATTCTAACACAGATTCAAGCTCGGAACTAGAATCTACTTTACAAAACAGCAATAGGGTTAGATTGAAAGTATCATGGGTTAAACATAAACATTGTAAAGCATAGGCCCGCATCATTTGAATGTGAGATACAGTTTGTAAGCATAGATTATCACAAATGAATTTAAGTTTTCTGTCTCTGTCCTCAGAAGTCCAAGTCACACAATCATGGGCCCCTTGGCCTGGCGCATCAAGAATACAACCCTCGCAGTCAGTATGTAGTTTCTCCTTCAAACAATGGGTTAAAACCCCATAGACTGACGCTCTCACTATTGCTCTCATGGTGGATTTTTGTCTTGAAGGGGGGGGGGGATATAATCCTCTTCACAGATTTTCATGCCTAGCTGTTTCTACAGGTTGATATGTGGCTCTTGGTTCTCCTCTTTCCTCTCAGGACAGAAACACTCAGGACGGTTTTTGGTAGATTCTGGTGGACTTTCAAACAAATCCTGGAACAAGATTTAAAAGCTGTAATGAGTTAACAGTCTTTTTACAAGGCAATGTTTTGTGACACTCAGAAGTCTTTTTAAACCAGTCTAAAAAAATCTTTCTTACCTGAGAATTTTGAGCCGGCACCGTTGAGCTGTGTGGGGCCTCTATTGCCTCTGGACAAACCGGAACCTCAGCGGGGCTCGGTAACCCCATCTCGGTTTCTCAGACAAGGGTAGGCGTGCTAAAAAGAACCTTGGCCAAAGGCCCACTCTCACCATCTTCCTCCTCTGAACTGGAAATGTAACGTTTTCGGTATAAACGTCTCACTACAGCGGGGGGGACTAGTAAACAGCATAGATTTTGCTGTGGTCACATCGCTAGAGAATGCCATTTTAAATTTTAATTTTCCATGTAAATGGTTACGAACGGTTAGCTGTTCTCTGTGTCAGAAAATGATGGTCCTCTCTTTCATACCGCCTTAGGGGGTCGGTTTATGGGTCCTAAAACCTTCACCAATTCGTTCAGCTCAAACAGCTGAGTTGTTTGAAACCATGCATGACCCAATTCGGCCAATTGGACGTACCCCACCACGATCCGCCACCCCATTGGTTCATTTTATTCTTCCAAAACAGGGTGGGCTAGAAGGATGAAACCTTCACCCATTGGTCCAGCTCAGTCAGCTGAGCTGTTTGAAACCTCACATGACCCCCCCTTCGGCCAATCCGACCTACCCCACCATGATCCGCCACCCCATTGGTCCAGTTTTTTCTTCCAAAACGGGGTGGGCTAGAAGGATGAAACCTTCACCCATCGGTCCAGCTCAGTCAGCTGAGCAGTTTGAGGGGTCAGATGACCCTCATCCACCAATCACACGCAAGGACCTTGCCAGGGTCAGGGAGTTCCCTATTTATTTTCTCCGTGCCACTCATGATTTTATAAACTTGTATCTCACCCTTAATCTTCTCTTCTCCAAGCTAAACAGCACCAGCCTGTTGAGCTTCTCCTGATACGGAATTTGACCCATCCTTTCTATCATCTTTGTTGCCCTTCTCTGAACCTTTTCCAGTGCTATTATGACTTTCCCAAGATGGGATGACCAGAACTGCACACAATATTCAAGGTGGGATCATACCAAAGATTTCTACAATGGCGTTATGATACTTTCCCTTTTATTTTCTTGTTCCTTTTGCAATGTCTGGCATTGTTTGCCTTTTTGACTGTTGCCACACACTGAGCTGATGTCTTCAATACAGAGCAGGATTTCCTGCTTTGTATCTCTGCAGGTGTTTGTTGGCAAAGCCATGTTGGGGGGGGGGCACTTTCAGACTGGCAGCACCCCACACATATCCTGGCTGTGCGTGTGCGTTTGCGTGTGCATGTGCGTGTGAGAAAGCGGCCTTAGTGTCATCTGTGAATTTAACCAATTCACTTTACCATTTTAGTACTGGTACTGGTCCCAGTACTGATCCTTGAGGACCATGTCTACTTCTTCCCAACTTGAAAAATGACAATTTATTCCTATTTTTTGTTTTCTATTTTTTAACCAGCTACCAATCCATGACAGGACTCATCTTCTTATCCCATGACTACTTAGTTTGCTCAAAAGACTGGTGAGGGACCCACCTTGTCAAATGCTTTTTGAAAATCCAAATATACTATATATCAACCTGATCACCCCATCCAGATGCTTGTTGATATTCTCATAAAATTCTGATTAGTAAGGCATGACTTCCTTTTCCTAAAGCCATGCTGGTTTTTACCCATCAAATCATGCTTGTTAATACAGCCTTGGCCTGACTTACCTACAAGATCGCCTCGCTCTCCGTGCTCTGGAGTGACCCCTGTGATCAGCCGGGAGTGCCCTCCTTGAGGTGCCCCATGTGGCCACTATGGAGTGTTCTTGGTGGCTGTACCTTGGCTTTGGAATTCCCTCCCAGTGGAGGCCCGGATGGCCCCGGACCTCCCTTCCTTCCGACACATGCCTAAGACTTGGCTGTTCCACCAGGCGTTTGGCAGGGGAGATGGGGTTGTGGGTTAGGGAGGGAGATTTATTTTTTTTGCTTTTGCTTTTATTGTGGCATTTTAGCTTGCTGTTTTATTGTTTTTATGTGTAAGCTGCCCCAAACTGCCTGGAGCAGAAAAGGTGGGATAACAAAATTTGTTAAAATAAATAAATATGCCTAGTCATTCTGTTTTACCAGTTTACCTGGTATTGATATCGGGCTTATTGGTCTTTAATTTCCAGTTACCTCTGGAGACCTTAAAAATTGGTGTTACATTTGCTAATCTTTGATCTTCTAGCACAGAGGATTTTAGTAATAGGTACATATTATATGGTCCCGATTCAGATCAGCCTATGCTTGAGTATCTGTTATAAGCATTACCATTGTTAGAGAAGGGGTATTTATGTGTATACTGTTACTTGCATCAAAGCCTATACATATCCAGTTTATATCAAGGTAGTTAAGTCACCTATCACTTTTAGTTTCCTCTTTAAACTTTTTGGTATTGTCGGGGGGGCGGGGTGTGTGAACTTCAGTCCTGAGGGCTAAATATGGCCCATGAGTAGTTTTTTAACATGGCCCCTTTCCAGTTCCATGACCTGGCTCCTGTGGGATACTGTCACTTTAAGAGGCAGTTACCTAAGGTATCCTTGGGCTCCTCCAAGCAGTTGGAGTGTGTACTGAGAGAACAGGTAAGCAGAACTGAGTATGCCGACTTTCTAGAAGGAAGCATGAAGCGCGGGACGAATAGATCTCAGTTAACTTACAAGTATGTTGTAAGTAAACTGTTTTCCTACAGAAACTATAGCTGGCGGTGGTGTTCTTGAGAACTATAAACACCACATGGTACCAGGAATTAGGGATGGGCGAACACGGTTCGGCAGTTCGGAGTTTGGCCCGAACTCGGCCTGTTCGGATGACTGAACTCGAACCCGAACGCGAACATACCGAACACTGAACGGTGAAAGGGCCGAACAGTTCGGTCAGTTCGGATCGCGTTCAGATGAGTTTGGGTGGCAAAAAAAGGTTCACTGGAAGGTCAAACATGACAGGGAGGTGTCAGTCACTGAGGAGCAGACTTCCAGGCACCAGGGGTGGAGAGGCTTGCAAGAAACGAAACTAATTATCTGCCTCCCCCCTTCCCAACACCTTCTGAGCTAGTCACTGTTCCTGAACAGCAGGCGTTGAGTGGGATTTTTAGATTGCTTTAAGTTTCATTTCACTTTTGTAATGAAATGAAACTTAAACCATAAACTGAAACTTTGTGTTATGCACTGTACAGACTCATTGAGTATGTAATGTGTGTATTTCACTAGACTCCTCTTCTGTTTGTGATTCCCCCCATCCCATATATATGGGATGTGTATATATATATCTCCAAACCCCATATAAAAACAAAAAAAAAAACAAAATAAAAAGCAAAAGAAAACCATATAAAACCCAATAAAAAACAAAAGAACACCCATAACAACACTTGCCGTACGGCCGAACCAAACAGCCAAATGGCCTATCCGAATGGCCTGTTCGGACGACCGAACTGAACAGTCGAACCCGAACTCGGCGAACTAGCCGAACCGAACGGACGAACCGAATGCAGCCGAACCCGAACCGCAATCTGTTTGCCCATCCCTACCAGGAATGCTTTGGACCTACAGTGTGCTTTGGGCCTATTCAGAGTTTGGGGCCTGCTGAGAGTTGATTGCCTCATGAATACTAGGACTGTCAACCCTCACCGATTTTTAGTTGCAAATTAGTGATGGGTAGGGTTTGTTTTTTTACCAGAATTATGGGTAGACCCATAATTAAAAAAAACAAAAAAACCCACAAATGGTTACCTCCACCCCATGGGCCTTGGTATGGTACTTACTGGCCTCAGGGTGGGCTTGAATGAAGGTACAGGGGGCTCCTCCTCTGTGGAGCCCTTCACTGCAGGCTCCCTGCCATGGAGGTTCCTGCTCCACGACACGCATGCGTAAAATGGCCATTAGGGCTATTCTGTGGATGCACAACCCTTTTTGTCTGGCACAATTTTGCAAAAGGAAATCTGCAAATGTGCTAACAGGCTATTCACACGTGCAAAACAGCTGCCCTTTTGCAAAACAGCACTGAAGCTGCTGGTGCCATTTTGCAAAAGGACTGCATATGGAGAATGGCCCCAGTGGCCATTTTTCACAAGCGCCGTGGAGCAGGGACCTCCACAGTGTGCGTGAGAGCCTGCAAAGGGGGGGGGCTTCTCTTCAGAGGAGCCCCCCGGATCTTCAATCAAGCCCACCCTGAGGCCATTAAGTACGATACCAAGGCCCCAGGGCTGGGTGGAAAACCTGGGTCCGTAGCAGTAGATCCGTAATTTGCAGACCGCTGTTAGACTGGTGCGGATTACTCCATAACACACTGTTACAAGCAGTTCCAAATCTGTACTTGTAGTTCACATTCCTAACCAATACCTCACACCTGTGGTGAACATCTACAGGGTGAGAATATGGAGTTAATCAAAACGCCGAGACTGCTTGATATGTCCAAAAACGGGGCAGAAGATTGGAAGCAATGTAGACAGGAGTTTGAGTTATTCCTGAAGGCTGATGTTGGAGCTAAGAGAGATGATGAGCAGAATGTGGCACTCCTAATTACCCACAGGCACTATCTTTTTAACAGCTTGCAACTAAATGAAGAGCAAGAGTATGATGCTTAAATTTGAGCAATACTGCATTTTTAAGGCGAATTAAATATTTGAAAAATATTCATTTTCATCTGAGGAAACCAAAGGAGGGAGAAACGTTTGAAGCCTTTATCACTGACAAGACTCCTGAGTCAGACTTGCAATTTGGGGGGGACTAAAAAGACTCCCTCATCAGAGACCAAGTTGTGATGGGTATTATAGACTCAGTCTAACAAAAAAGGCTTTTAGAGGATCCAGATCTAACTCTGGACAAAGCAATAAGGCTGTGTCAGGTAGCTGAAGCTAGCAAGAACAGACTACAAGTCTTAGAAAGTACCCATGCTGATACCAGTGGCGGCTGGTGGGGCAGTGGACAGGGTCAGCAGAAGGTGGAGCCAACGCCATGGTAGGCAGGGCCAACCCAACCAGTCCCACCCCCTGAACCTCCATTCTGCCCACACCCAATCCTACTCCTTGAGACCCCCTTCTGCCCACACCTTGCCAGAGCCTCCATTCTACCCACCCCACCCAGTACCACCCCAACCCCCCATTCTGTCCACACCCCCTCACCCAATATCACTGAGCCGCATTCTGCCCCCCCATACAAAGTCCCCATTCTACTCCCACACCCTCACGTCCAATCTGCCCACCTATCTGACCCAATCCCACCTTCCAGACCCCTTCTAGTATCCTACCCCACCAATCTCACTGCAGGCCTCAATACTACCAGCACCCACTCCCACCTTCAGACCCCCATTCTACCCACCCCGGGCCCCCCACCAGCCCCCAGGGGAAAATAAAACACAAAGATTGAATTTTAAGGAGCAAAGGCCCCGAGGGGTCCTCAAACTTACTGGCCTGGCCCTGCGCAGCAACATGATGGCAGTTGGCACCAGTCTGTAGACTCTGTCCATCAACCAGATCTCCCCAGTCCCCCTGCAGGGTGTTGCACCAATACTGCAGCAGCAGATGCAGCACTGTCCTGCCTGCTGGCCTGGGGGCATTTAGTTCAGCTACCCTCACACATCCTTTAACAGTTTGCCTTTGCACCCCATAGTGGCTCAGCCACTACTGCTCCCACTGGGCTGAGAGGTGCGAACTGCTACGTCTGTGGTATGGATGGCAGAAGCAGCCGCCCAGACCACAAGCTTCGGGTTTTTGGTCCCCAAGGGCTCTGTCCAGAGAGTCAATCATTAGGCAATCAGGAGGCGGAGCAGCACAGAGCACTCCGCCGGCACCTGCAGCCTACCCAGTTCCCCTCCCATCCTGGCAGCTGGCTCCTCCCTGGGCTCCGAGAGTCCTGTCCAGCCTCCTCCCGACCCAATTGCGTCATCTGCTGCTCCTGCTGAGCACGAGACCCAGAAGTGCTGCGGTTCAGGAAGTGCCGCAGTGGTAGCCACTCTCAGAGCTCCTCTGGCTCTGCTCTGGGGTCTCTGTCTGCATTGTCAGACTCAATAATCTGCTTCGCAGTGGGTGCTCTGTGTCTGGGAGGTGGGACGGGAACTGTTGCTGGCATCCTGCACAGTGCAGTTTTGGAGGGAAAATGTTGCAGCACGGTTACAGCCAGCAGCACAAATTAAAATGGGCAAGGCATCAAGGAAACACAACAGCGGACAAAAGTAAAAAGGATTGCACATGTTGTGGAAACAGGCATTTGCCTAGGCAATGTCCAGCATTTGGGCAAACAAGCGACATTTGCAAGAAACGTAACCATTTAGCAAAAGTTTGCAAACAGGTTCAGCAAGCAGGAAACAAAGTGTCCACGTTGTCTGCAGTGCAGACAGCTGCAATGCCACCCCCACATGGAGAACACTGTGTGCAAGACACAGAGGACGATTTCTTGGTACACTTGAAGGAGAGTCAGCCTCAGAGGACTGGACTATTGCACTCGTTACAAATGGAACAGTTGTGAACTATAAGATAGACACTGGTGTGCAAATTAATGTGATATCTGAATAGTTAAAGAAACATGCATCAGTAGAGCATAAAAATGTACAGCTCAGAGCATATAGTGAACCAATTCCCACTACGGGGGTCTATATGCCTGAGGTACAAATAAACGAAACTAGAGTGAATTTAGAATTTGTGATTGTAGCAGGTAATAGGGTACCCATTATAGGTCTCAAGTTCTTTCAAGAACTGGGGCTTATTAAGAGACTTTATACTGTGTCAGGGACAAAATCTTGCAAAGTAGAGGATGAATTCACGTTTTTGACGGTATAGGAAAGCTGTCAACAGAATATAAACCAAGTTGATCAAATACCATAAACCAGTGATACATATCCCTTAGAAGGTGCCCCTAGCATTAAGAAAAAAAACCTTAAAACAACCTATGTTAACTGACTCCAAGATCTTACATCCATGGTCTAAAGTGGGGATGGATTTGTTTGTACTTTAAAATTCTTTCCATTGTGCTGGTTCTGGAATATTTTTATTATCAAAAGATGACTCTGCTGTCCAGTACTACAGCCACTCATGTAATAAATCACTTGAAGTCTGTCTTTGCAAGACATGGCATATCCATGGTATTTACTTATAACTGATAACAGACAACAGACCACAGTTTGTTAGGAATTTCAGACGTTTGCCATAGAATACGACTACATATCATTTTGAATCTTGGCTATCCCCAGTCCAATGGGTTAGTTGAAATGGAGTCAAAATCATAAAGAAAATGCTGAGTAAAGCAAAATCAGAGATGACACCAACCCTTACTTGGCTTTGCTGAACTATTGGGCTACTCCCCTGAAACAAAGACTGTCTACATGTTGGGAGCAGGATGCAGTACACAATATGTGGATGCATATCAGAAGAAAGCAAGATGGAACAGAAAAGGTATTATTACAGAAGAACTAGAGAGAGAAGACTGTTGTGACCACAATAAGCTGTTCTTTTTCTCAACGGACAAAAGTGGGATCAAAACGCAAGAGTTAAAAGACAAGCCATTCCTTGCTTGTATGAGATCATTCCAGAGTGGGGATCAATTCTGAGAAGGAATAGAAGAAACAAATTATATTACAAGACAAAGGAATACCTGAAGACAATAAAGCAACTCGAAATCAGGACGAACAGTCAATCATCAAAACAACCTGAAGAGGCAAATGTACTACCACCGGTAGCTTCTAAATGTATTACAAATACCTGTACAGAGCCATAAAGGTCAATGGGGCTTAGGTGACCACAGAGATGTATTGAGTTGCTAACAAAGATGTAAGAGATTAACCAAGAGGATTTTTGGGGAATGTTTTATTGTATGGTTATAAGTAGTTTGATACTTTTTTGTTGAAAGGGGAGATATGGGATACTATCACTTTAAGAAGCTGCCCAATGTATCCGTGGGCTCCTGCAGGCAGTGTGTACCGAGAGAACTGGTAAGCAGAACGGAGTATGCAGAGCTGCTAGAAGGAAGCACTCAGCCTAAGACACAGTTCAAGGTCGCTATCTGGGTACCCCAAGAGAGAGGATTTGTCCTCTTTGTGATCTCCTGGAATTGGAGACTATTGAATATGTATTTTTAATGTGGCCTGCTAACGCTGTTCCCAGATGCAAATACTTGAGTGGTTTTGTTTCTAACCCCTTTATTCCCCATGATTTGTTGTTCCCAAAATTCCTTAGTCCAGTTGATTCTGGGGTAACGAGAACAGTCACAGCCTTATGTGAAACTGTCATACAGATTAGGCATGATTGCATTAATAGCTCAAAACTTAGATGCTGTTATGTTTTGGACTTAGGTATTTTCATTTTATAATCATCGGTTTGGATAATTTGATTTGCTTTTGATTGTATGTATATTAATTTTGGTTTTTTCCAATTTTTCCTTTTGTTTTAATGATGTCAGTTTAACTTTTTACGTACTGGGTTGTGCGATAGAAATGGTTGATTTTAACTTTGTATATTGTAACAGCCAGATGGCTACACAATCAAGTATGATGATGACATAGTTCAAGTATGTTGTAAGTAAACTGCTTTCTTATAAAAACTATAGCTGCTGGTGGTGGTTCTTGAGAATTATAAACAACACAGCCCCTGGATCCAGTTTCTACTTCTGAAGCACTGAAAAACTGAGCTCAGGGTAAGGGAACTGAAATGAAAGCATGCACAAAAGGCTAAGGAGCAGATCCATGACATAGATCCTCTTCTTGAATACACCACATATGTACCCTTGCCCCCAACTTCTATGCAGCTCTCAACGTTTATACTGATTTTCAAAGAGGCCCCATGGAGGGAAAAGGCTCCCCACCTTTCACACAGTCAATCATTGTAAGAACATAAGTAGTGCCATACTGAGTCAGACCAATGGTGCATCAAGCCCAGCATAGTGTCCTCCGACAGTGGCCAATCTCAATCGCATGGGAGAAGAACCAACAGTCACAATGGACAATCCATTCCCCGTTCACTTCCAACAGTAAGAAGTCCATCCTGTAAGCTACTTGGTTAATAGCCATTAATGGACCTACTCTCCAAGAACTTATCCAGTTCTTTTTTAAACCCAGCTATACTACTGGCCTTGACGATGTCCTCTGGCAACAAATTCCATAAGTTAATTATGAGTTGAGTGAAAAAGTACTTCCTTTTGTTTGTTTTAAATCTGCTGGCAGCTAGTTTCATGGAGTGTCCCCTAGTTCTAGTACTGTTTGAGGATAAATAGCCGTTCCCTATCTACTCATTCCACACCACTCAAGATTTTATAAACCTCTATCATATTTCCTCTGTCTTCTCTTCTCTAAGAGACCCAGCTTAGGCAGACAGTAGCGAATATTTATTCCACTCCAGCGAATTCAAGTTTTATGGAACATATTTAGGGATAGTGCTGTTCCCATTCCCCACCTCTCTGATCAAATTACTTAAACAGATACTAAAATATCCCACCAATGATGTATGCCAATTAAGTCATCTGTTTTTATGATGTTTTGTACTGCTGTTCACAGGGCAGAGTTCACAAACTTGTGAGAAAGGAGTTTTATTCACAACCATTGGCGGTGTCCCAACTGCAGGATGTCATCAACGATGATAATCACAAACCCCTCACCTAGATCGTCATATTCCAGATTACATTTTAAAAGCTGCTATGAGCTAACTGTACACTTGTGAGAACCACCCATTTGTCCAATAAACCCCCTCCCCCCAAAGAAAACACTATAATCCTTACTTTCATATGAGTGCCACCAAATCAGTTTCTCCATATTTATTCAACATATTCTGGGGCATGCCCCTCCTCTTTTTCTGCTTAACAACCTTCTCTGAATGTAAGAGGGGAAACTACTACAAATTAGATCAGTAGTTCTCAATTTAAGCCAGACCACCACCCCGCCAAACCCTTGTGCAAGGTAGTTGAGAACCCTTCCCAACCACACAAGCATGCACACACTTTGCTCTCTCTCCTCTTCCACCCCTGTTCCCCCCAACATTACCATGTCATTTTGGAAATTCCCCTAGCTCAGACAGTGGAATTAGGGTTGCCACCTGTGCTCCTTTTTGTTAGTGCACCCCCCCCGCCCCAATATTTCCCATGCCTTCCCTAGTTTGAGAAACAGTGTGTTAGCCAGTAGTTCACTATCTTCTCAATCCTTGGTCCCTCTACTAAGAAACCAGATGCAGTAAAAATTACAGCCCAACTATACTGGTTGCATTAGGATATACCCAGCCCCACTCCCATCTGCAAGGAACTGAAGCAGACTGCAAAAGCAGCCATCATTTATCAGCCACTATCAAACATCTCCTGATCAAGATGTAGAAAACTAGTATTGTCAGAGGCTAGTATGCAATAACTATTAGCCAAAGACTTTTTAATTGTGACCAACTGTATAGATTTGCCAATAATTCGGCATGTTCACACAATATCTTATATGATCGAAGAACGTGCATCCACAGGGTAAAGCCTAGGACCATATTTTCACTAAAATCCCATGTTATCCAAGCTCTTCCTAGGGCACATGTACTATTCTATCATACCAACCTCTTGTGCTGTGTGTAGTTTGCAAAATGTTTGTGGTTCCCCCTCCCCCAAACAACAATGTAAATTCTGCTATCACAAGAAGCAGGAAGGAAAATATATAAAATATATTTAGCAAAACTAGAAAAATTAAAATAGAACAAAAATGCAGTTGAATAGCAAACAATCTGTACAGCAGGTTTTACAAGAGGAGAGTTTTCCTACATACACCTCTGAGTTTTACTCCACTTTTTTTTTTTTTTTTTTTAAAAAGAAAAGAACAGAGAAACTAATGTTATGAAAATAAATATTTTTCTAGTAAGCAAATGGGTTGGGGTTTGGTTGTGTTTTTTTTTAAACCATTCAGTTATGTATAGTTCTGGCAAAGATTTTCCCCAGTTCATAATTTCAAACTACACTGCTCTTTTGCAAGTTACACCAGTCATACACATTTACACTACTGGGTTCCAAACATGATCTGGCCACCTTAAAGGATGTAGATAAACACATTTTGACCAAGACACAAAACAGGTATCAATTTAAGTTTCTTTCCTGAGGCAGAGTGAGTTAACTTCCGAATATATGTGCACTTATCAAAATTCATATGCAAGATACAGTACATTTTCAACAGCAGTTCAGAAGTCATGAAAGTGCGTAAGAGCCTGAAGCAGGCAAAAGTACGTTAGAAGAACAGTCTCTCTTTAGAATGACAGAAGAATATGAGCTTTCTTGGCAGTAGTGGCGATCTTGTGATGACATCAGGTGATCTTCCTAAAACTTCAAAAATTAAGTAACATGCCAATAATGTATTTGGATACACCACATAGTAAGTCTGGTGGACAGAGTGCTAAACATAGTGGGAGTCCTGACAAATCTAAAAGTAATAGATCTGAGGGCAGCATACTTCTTCTAGCAGCCAATGGCTATTTGTTTCCAGGCAGTAAATGCCATTTTTGGTAACAGATTTATCATGATTTTTGGGGACCCATCGCAAACGGTAACAAACATACTGCCAGCATCACCAAAGGAGGAGTAAGACCAAGCAAAGCAAGCTTGGATTCTTGTTTGCATTAGTGACAACTATTTTGGTTTAGATACTTGGCAAAAATATATTGCATGCATATATTGTCCTGCTTGTTCAGTAAAAGCAAGTGTCATTTTTAATTGACAAGTTTTAAGTTGAAACATTTGTTTTGTGAATATTCATATTTATGTGGAAGAAAGCATTGCAACTATTTACTAGTTAACACAAAATTCCTAGTTGTAATACTTTAACTACAGTATTACCCAATATGTTAACTGACAATATTTAACTAAAGTATCTTGCCAGTGTTGTCATCAGTGCAGTGTTTAAAGATGTCTCAAAGACAAATCAAGATGTCCCACCATTTCTTCTCAAAGCCATGTTTGTTTGATTAATTAGGGTTCCAGTGTTTCATTATCTCATCAATATTGAAAAACCAATTGAAAAAAGTGAGATTCTTATTGACACATTTTAAAAAGTTGAACTTTTAGTAAAATCAAGGTTGCAAACTAATTTAACATTTGCCAATAATTAAACATTGGTCTCTGCTGATGAAATTGTTCTACTGGGAAGGCAAAGTTTTCTACATTTTTGTTAACAAATGGCAGGTAACCTAAATTTAAAGAATACCACAAAGCACAACCAGAGATGAATAGTACATAAAAAAAACCCCAATATATATATATTTTTATACAAAAAATTATGAATGAAGGCTTTGTACCCAAATCATTCAAGTTTATTCCAGACCTTATTTGTTAATATAAAGCAGTATAGCTCAATATCTACATCAAAGGTTCTTGGATATGCTGCTGCTGCTTTTAATCTTGTCAGTTCTCAGATGTGTTCTAATTGAGTGCTTTTTTTCTTTATACAAGGTTTACCCTAGATTAAGACAGGCCAATATAAAAACTATAGTCATAATAATTACCTCTAAAAGCCAGTAAGATTTAAAAGTGATACATAGTCAAAATGTGTAGCAAGCTGTCACCAACGTTGTAGTGTAATTGTACTTTCAGTTTTGTGAAGAGGTTCTTTGGAACATTAGAACAAGCAGAAGAGAAAGATACAGAGTAACTGTTGGTACACCGAAGTGTCATTAGAATACAATAGGAATCTGTCATTAAACTGAGCATAATTGAGCGTTTGAGACACATCAGTAACAGTCAGCCTTGTATAATTTTAGAAACCAAAGCGAACAAAGCGATTGGGATAAATTTTGGCTAACACTAGATTGCCACGAGATGCAGGATGAACGTCAAATGTCAAGGATTAATTCAGGTTTTGAAGTCACAAAAATTTGAATATATGACAATTTAAAAGTCACTGTTTTTATGGGATGGACAGTGGTGTTTTACCATTCATGGCTGCCCTGTTTCAGATTACAATATTAAAGGCAAAAGATCAGGTTCTCCTCATGTCCAGGAATACAGGTTGTATTTTTAGGCATGTGTGTCTTCCTGCTCTAAGATTAGTGTAAATCTGGAATAATTCCATTAAATTTCACTGAAGTTACTCCAAACTAACACTAGTGTAAGGAGGGAAAAATCTTTTCCATCTTACCATTTCTATTACATGAATGCATAATCTAAACACAATTCTCTGTGTTTTGGTATAAAACAAATACAAACAAATCACACATGGCCAAAACAAAATATAACAAATACCTTTAGTGAAAAATTATTTTACCCTTCTGGCCCCCATTTATGGATGCTAAAAATACATAGTGTTCATTTCTAAATAAAAAATTGATCCATTTCTGACAAGGCTTGATTGATTACAGATCCATTTCCATCTTAAAGTCTTATTGCTGCAAATTCTGAAATATTATTCAGTTTCATAGGCTGTTATAGTCATTATAGGTCAACAGATACTTAACTAATATTTCAATCCTTTTTTCAATCATCTTGTAATTTTTTTAAATTACAAAATTTAAAATGTTACATGTTACTGACAGCACTACTAGCATTTGTGACCTTAAAAACCACAAATTCACTGCATGGAGGCGCCTTGTTTTGCACAAAGGGAACAACCAGAAAGTCTTTCCCCCCTTTATAACACAAGCTCTAGGATAACACAATGCCAAGGAGTGAGGAGCTCACGAAGGACTTTACTTAAAAGGGAAGAGGAATATTGTGCAGGCTGGTAGCATTGATTATTTGAAGAGCTGGCAGTTCTGTAGCAAGCACCTATATTAATTTCATGAAAATTTGCTGTAGCAAAGTTATGAAATCCAAGAAAGTGGTGGAAAGCAGAGCCTTGCTCTAATGGCAGTGACAATAATATTTCAGAGGGAGCCTATGCTTTCATTTCTAGAGTTCTGCCAAAGAAGCTCCAACTAACTACACTTCAAAGTCCTTAGAAGGGTTTACCTACACAGATATTTTTAAAAACCGTTAAGCCATATCTAGTTAATAGAGATTGGTTAACTCATATTTAAGCCTCTGTGTGGACATCTTGCACTGGCTAGAAGTGGCTGTCAAAGTTAATTTAGTCCTGTTCCAAGCAGGGTTAGGTTACTTCAGGGGAAAACGTGCTTAGCCTATGGGAGAAATAAAATGCACACACAGGGCTTGTACTAACTAGATGTGAAATTAACTTTTTAAAACAGCAGTGTAGACAAACCCTTCCAAAATCTAACCTGTGTTTCCCTTACTAGTGGAGACAGGATCTTATTAGGCTATGAATTTAATGACAAAACCATAATACAAACTGGCTCCTCTGGTTGGTATGGCCAGGTCCTAAGTTTGCCAAGAAAAACATGTTAGCACATTTCCCTGGTTTGTACACAGGGATTCTGTGAAACGAGCTAATGATTTATTCCTAGTAGGCAGATGTCATATTATCCAGCTTCCAAAAACTAATGGAGCTGTTAATTGGCACCCTTGCTGGCACTTCCAGTAGAAGCACCAAGTATTAAACCAACATGGAAAAAGTTACTGACTTGCTCTTAAATCTCAGGCACAATGGGGAAGGTATTGTTGAAGAAAAGACTCTACTGTTTTGATTACTACTATTCCATTACATCTTAAAGTACTAAGAATGTAGAGATGCAAACCAATTTGTAGAATAGTTTAGTACTGATGTGCCCTGTTGCTGTGTATTGTGGTTTGAGGATTTCAGTTTCAAGTGTGGTCAATCACTTGTCACAAGCACCAAAATTGTTTCATGTTTTAGATTGTTAAAGCACTTTATAGATCAACTAATCCTCACATCAGTTGTGTAAGGTAGGTAAGTGTTACTCCCATTCAAGGGAAATTAAGATCATGTAGGTAACTCATCCAAGGCCAGAGGAAATCCAAGGAAAAGCTGCCATTAGAACTTAAAGGACTCTACTCAGTCCATTAAGATCATTACTCCTTAACAAAAAAAACACCAAAATCTGTATTGTCAATTGTAAAAAAAAATGTTTTGTAATTAAAAAAAAATTTATTCAATGCTTACCAACAGATTTTTAAAGTCACTGTAATTAGAAATTAAGACAGGTGATTAGACTTCTCCTTGAGAAAGGCAATTGAAAATTGTAATTGACCAATCTTATTCTTTCAAGCCATACAGGCTTTATGTAACTGTTTTACCTAACTGTTCAAAATAATGTTTTAAAAACTGTGGTTTAGAAATAAGTGCTATAGATGAGCAAGAAGGTAACCCAGCTTTAAATACCCGACACTGGCTGCATTCTCACCTGCGGCGGTGGTGGCAGCAGCAGGAGGGGTGAGGGAAGATGCGGCAGCGCGGAGGAGCCGGCGGACGGGAAAAGAGCCGGTGTGAACGGGGATCTGCAGCAGCTTCTCTCGCGCATCTCAGGGCAGGATTTTGTGCCCTGACATGTGCGAGAGAAGCCGCAGCAGATCCCCGTTCGCACTGGCTCTTTTCCCATCGGCCGGCTCCTCCGCACTGTTGCGTCTTCCCTCACCCTGCCCGCTGCCACCACTGATGCTGCAGGTGGGAACGCAGCCCCTGTCTCTGCAGTACCAAATTTTCTCAGTTCCCGAGAAAACTGGCAAGCCCTTTATCGCTTGCAGCATGAACAGAGCTCTGATGCAATAAATGTGGTGAAATCAAGGCTACCCTCCCACTCCTCATATCCTTGGGCTCCCTAGATCTCAAAGTTTATGACCTAGATTCCCCATGCCTTGAAGGACTCTCATCTCTAATGGTAAAAATGATCACAGTGAAGTAGAAAGTTAGGCCTAGCCACCAGTGAAGCTGGGAGTGAGAAATTATTTTTAAAACCAAAAATGAGAGGGAAAACATTATTTGGATTCCTAGCTTTAGAGCAAAGACCCTGTGGAAGTTATTTGCCATAGCAAAAAATCATCTCTAGGGATGGAGAAAAGTATTACAATTATAAACTAAAGCTTCACAAAAAACAGATCTTACGAAAATTAGAAGTATATATCTCTTAAATATGTCTTCACTTTGCGCAGTGAGTGGAAGCTCAATGCAGTGATGTTAATATGCCAATTTTTCTAAAATGAGATAGGCAGCGTCTAATCCAAAGCCAAATGAAGTCAACAAGAGGCCTTTACTGACTTCAGATGGGGTTTGTTTGGGACCTCAATGACAAAGGTACTTAGAAGTTCATTAATGTTTGATTTTTAAGAAGGGCCACAGTAATTTCTGTGTAGAAACAGCCATTCAGTCAGCTGCAGGAGCAAATATTCACAAATCATATTCCCAAAGCTATTGTGACGTCTTAAGTTGTTACACAAAATCATTAAGCAAGCAGAAATACCATGGCATTTGGGAAACATTATCTTGGGAGTAAGAAAGGCTGAATGTGTAACACACTAGCAAAAGACAAAAACAGGAAGGAAAAGTTGTCAACCCTGTAAAATACATGCAATTGTTACAATATTACAAATAAAAATTTACTGGACAGCATCTTTTTGACATGATATACACGTAAAATAAGAGGACAAATTTAAAAACGACAATTAGTCCTCAACCACCTTTGAACGGCACTGACTGTAGTCAGCTTAGACAGCTAGAAAGCCAACGTTGTGTCAGAGCTCTTGAACACACACACAGGGTCAGATTAACCACCTGATAGGTGTTACATTTTTTGAGTTTTAATAAATACTCCCATTTACTGATATAGTCTAATTTTTGTAGAGGTAATTATAAAATTCCTAGAGTTTCAGATAAGTCACAGGTTTGTACTGATCTAATTTTTAATAAAGTACATTTGTAAATATTGAAGCTGGCTGTTTGTAACCAATAAGAAATCCTCTGGGAAATCTAGCTGAAGAGATAACAATTCTTTACTGCTACTTCCATTTCTAAGTCTTAATGCACTGCCGTTAAGGAATGGCAATTTCAAAGCTGTAGTCCTCAGACAAAAGGGGGGGGGGAGGGAGGGGAAGGAGACGGACCCCAGGCATGAACTCTAGAAGCAGCTCAACACATGTAGCTCAACCAAATGGATAATAAAATTGGAAACAAGACTGAGTTGGTTATATGCAAGAATAGGCTGGTTAACTTTCTTATCGTGAGTGGAAGAGTGATTTTGATGCAGCCACTTAGAATCTATTCTTAGGAAAGAGGATTTCCAGGAACTCCAAAGACAGTGTCCAGGGTCTAAGAACATTTACTAGAAGTATTTTACAACGGATGAGATATGACATTAATTATAAGCAAATCATCTTGTCTATTGAGTTTTATGGTTAACCATTTAAGAAGCAAGTTTGCTCCCAGTTTTTAAATTAACAGTGGGGTTTAACTGAGAGAAGAGGTTGTGTAAAAGAGATAGCACTTTTTGCCACGGTATTCCATGCACATTATGTGCACAGAATGAAATCAAGAAATATGTTCTGGACCACTGTGACTAGCACAATGCTACAGATTTATGCCATTATTCTGGTTAATGTGATTAAGTTTTGAGATGAATAGCTGGGAGGATGGCACAGAGTTGCAAACATGATGCTATACACAGCACTGTTCAGGTGCATATACTGTACACTTTATATAAATGTAAAAATCACATGGAAAACATTCAATAGCACAAACTAGCAGAGGTATGAAGCGTAAGTCCAAGAGCCAAATTTTCCCCTTCTTCACCAAAAGCAGTTTGATCTGGCCAGCAGCATGTGCATTTGGCTCAGTTTGTTTGGCTTGTGACTTAGTAAAAGACACCTTGCTTCCACATTCTTGTATTACTCTCCCTTGTTGTTCCCACTATATCCATTTATCAGCCTAGCTGGATAAAACACACACATCTTAATCTCTGAAGTGACGGACCGAACTGAGTGGGAACAGAGCAGCAAAGAAAAGTACCACAAATTGAAAAATGGTAGCAAAAAACTGAGAACCTAATTATTTTTCTGAATCTTGAATCAAATATACATGGCCCTTGGGTAAAACCGAGTTTGACACCCTCTAGTCTAATAATTTTATCTAATGCCCCAACATAAAAATAGTTTGTATAAATCAATAATTTACACCTTATGAATTGTTATTGCTTAAGCAAACAGTTCAGTGTAGAAATACATTGCAGTTGTGTGCAACTTGGGTGTGGATTAACAGATACTGAAAGTAAAACTACACATGAACCTTGCATTACACTTGCACTCTGGCATAACACTTGTCAGCAGAAAGGGCTGCAACAGGTCCACAGCAGTTTAATGCCAAATATCCTAAGCCAACTTTGAAGACTCAAACTTTGCCTCAGATATCTTATCTAAAGTATATCAGCTTTTTTTTCTTCTTCTTTTTTTAAATTAAGGCAATGAAATGGCTACAGTTCCTAAAGTTCATTTCAGGGGAACAAAAATATACACCTTTTTCCTTCTGAACTTTAGGCAGCAGAATATAATGCAGAAACCTGTATTACACAGAACATGCAATACCAGGTTGATGTAGAAAAGCAAAAACTAAAAACGCAAGTTAAAAATACCATTTGGTGTTTTTTCATTGGATCACAAACTTAATTTTCAGAGGGGAAAAATAAAACTTAACACAGCTAAATACAGTTCTGGTTCTGCTTCTGTCTACATCATAGTCTTAAGGTTTTCTGTAACAAAAGGATTCTGTACGAGTTTCTCTGACCACTTATGTTTTAAACCACTGAGGACAAGGCACTGACTATTTTTTCACTGTGCCCGTATCTGTATGGAATTTCTTTTTTAAAAAACCCTTCAATTTTCTGTTTGTTCTTTGCAACATACAAGTATGATAAGATTGTGGCTAACACAAAGTAGCAGAAGCTGATTCAAAGTTAACCTCTCGTATACCGCTGTGTTATATCAAACTTCCAGGCTCTCTAAAATTTGAGATGGCTACGAAAAACCCGGAAACAGGTACAAGATTTAGTCAGCTTTCAGCATTTTCTCAGTGCATTTTGCAGAAAGGGTCTAAATTAGGTATAGAGTTCTGTGGTCTATTTTACACAGAGGAGTCCACCAACATTTGCCATAAATTCTTCTAAACTTTTTAGGAAGGCCATCTTCTGCTTACGATCCAGTGTGGGAGGAGTGCTGCTTGCAGTAAGCTTGTTGAAGGCATCTGCTAACCGCTGGTAAATTACTGGATCTTGTTGACTTGATAATAATGTTTCAACTAGTTCTGAATATTCAGCCTGTTGAAGAGAATAGCAGCTATTATTATGCCGGAAAACAGCAGCAGTCATTATCCCATACAACTTCCTGTAATACCAGGACGATAAGTAGCACCAAAAACTAATTTTGCAGACAGACAAGTTATGTTCACAAGCCCCAAGAAATAGTATTGTTGTACGTACTGCTGCTAGTTCTAGAGAAAAAGCACCGTGTATTGGGTCATTTGCACTCTATCGGCCTTCAAACATGTAGGGAAGAGGGCCAGACTGCCATGGTTAGACTAGAACACTGGGGCACTTACTGTGAATATTTTTTGTCTTTTAGGCTCTCTGCTACGCACTTCTACATCTGGGTTGTGTCTCACTTAACCAAGGAGAAGGCAGACCCAAATATTCAAATTTGTGGGCAGACCAGGTGCATTCCTCAGCGTGAGTTCTTCCAAAGCTGCCTCTAAGGATAAAAACTGAGAAACCCAGCCCAACTAGCCCACATTAATGATACTGAATCTGTAGCTGAACTCCCTGCAGGCAGGCCCCAACAGTGGGCCGGAGTGCTGAGCAGGGAGCCTAGGAGAAAGAAAATCCATGGTAAGTTCCCCAGTTTTCCTTTCTCAGAATTGCTCCCTGCTCAGCACTTCTACATCTAGGATGTACCCAAGCAGTATCACATGGGAGGAAGAAAAGAACTGGGACACGGCTACAGATCCACTGCAACAGCCTAGAGGAGTCCACGGCCAAAGGCCACCCCCGCCAAAGCCAACGTATGAATCCTAGAATGTCTAGCGAAAGTGGGCGAGGAGGGCCATGTGGTGTCCCCGCAGCTCTCTTCACAGGAGGCCCTGGATGCTAAGGTCCATCATGTGGCTGCTGACCCCAGCAGAGCAGCCAGTCCCTTCCACTGTAGGGAAGTCCCACTGGTCCTATGTTCCCACTATGGTAATGGACGTTTACCCTGCTTGGAGGGCCAGAAAGGTGTGAACAAGGAGGAAGTTCTGCTCCCTACCCGTTGTATCTGCCATAGCATTTAAGGGCCCTTCTCACATCCAAGGAACGTTCATTGCACTCCTTGAGGTGGTGAGATGGATGGAGAATTACCTTCTGGGATCTATGGAACAGGGAACTGACCAAGGGATGCATGATGTATCATTCCTGAGAACTACCTTACCCATATGAATATATTTTTATTTATTATTTCTTTACATTTTTAGGCTGCACCCTCATGCCTATGGCATTACAGGACGTGACTTTGCAGACGCTATGAGGGCAACAAAGAACTCTTTCTTTGCTGTCCTCACAGCCTCAACATAGGACCACAAACGGGCCCTATGGAGAAGTCGGTCGGATTCAGAGGGAGTCCAACGCCAGCGTCACTCTAGTCGCCTGCCTACCTGTTTCATACACTGCAGCTCCTCAGTAAACCAAGGGGCCCTACAGTGTCGAGACGGAGGCAGGGGACGTCTCGGTGCCACCCTGTCAATGGCCTCCCCAAGCAAGATGTTCCAATCTCAGACAAGTTCATCGACAGAGTGACTGTCAGGGTCTAAGGTTAACTCCCTCAGAAGCTCCTGGCACCGGTGCGGTTCCATCAGCCTCCGAGGGTGGACCAACCTAACTGGTCCACTCCCCTTCTGGAGTTGGTGTGCTGAGGCTGGCCTGTAGGAGATAAGGATCCATCCATGACAAGGGTGTAATCCTCATATCCCCCATTAACGGATCACCCGCCTCAAGGCCAGAGCAGGTCGAGGGTATGCCCCCCCACATGGGTCGGGCAGTTGACCACTTGGGACAAGTCCATGGTTGCCATGGCGGCCATGAACTCTTGCTCCGTCCTACAAGGTCAGCATGGGCGTTGAAGTCCCCCAGGACCAAGGCCCTGGAGGAGTTCAGCGCCACCTCCGAGGCCAGTTCTGCTAGTGCAGCAAGGGATCTATATACATACATAGGGGGATATAGAGAGCTCAGTCTCCTGGATGCGGTGATGTCTACTAGGAAAAGATACTCTCAGAGCAAAAATAGGGGAAAACTGATTGTCGGAGTTTGAAAGACATGTTTGAGGCCCCTTAAGACCAGCTTCCCTATAGGAAACCTATACATTTCTGGTGTCACGATCTAGCGGCTGTCATGAAAAACACACCTCCTGTGGGGGTACGTGTGAGATTCGTGGTTGGTTCCAGGCCCATGATCGCCCCTAATGCTGAAAACGTTCTTAGCCGGGGTAGATGGACTAAGACCCTTGGTCTAAGCCAACAGTGGGGAACCTTTTCTGTCCCAGGGGCCACACTGAAAATTTGTATGAGCTCCGAGGGCCACATAGAGGTTGGGGGTGAGGGTGCTTAATATTTATATTTATTTATTTATTTACTAGATTTATATCCCGCCCCTCCTGCCATGCAGCCCGGGGCGGCTTACAACAATAAAATACAATAAAAACAATTTAAAACACTCAATACAAAAAATTTAAAATATTTAAAACAGGGCTAGCAATATATAAATGTTATAAGTTAGGTGGGGGAGATAAAACCCCTCACCCCACCCTCCCCAAAGGCCTGGGCAAACAGCCAGGTTTTATAACATCGCCGGAATGTCAACAGGCTTGGGGCCAGGCGAGCTTCCTCTGGAAGTTCCAAAGACGCGGCCCGGCCACCGAGAATGCCCTCTCCATTGTGGCCCCCGCTTAACACGGCAGACCGCAGAAGCCGCCCTGGGGCGCGGAGGGCGAAGCGTTCCCTGAGGTATGAGGGGCCCAGACCGTATAGGGCTTTATAGATCAACACCAACACCTTGAACCTGGCTCGGCACGCTATCGGCATCCAGTGCAGAGCTCGAAGCACAAGTGTAATATGCTCCCGACGGCCCGCCCCCGTAAGGAGGCAAACCGCCGCATTCTGCACCAGCTGCAGCCTCCGGATCAGGAACAAGGGAAGCCCCACGTAGAGCGCGTTACAATAGTCCAGCTTCGAGGTGACAAAGGCATGGATGAGGGTGGCCAGGTCCGGGCCGGAGACTAACGGACGCAGCCTACGAATCAGATATAGCTGGCGAAAGGCAGCCTGAGCGACCGCCTCCACCTGCCGCTCCAGACGAAGGTTTGCATCCAATATCACCCCCAGACTCCAAACCTGAGCTATAGGAGGGCGAACCCCCCCAACCAGAGGGGCCACTACCTCCCTCGCTCTCCCCACCAACATCACCTCTGTCTTATTGGGGTTGAGCTTCAGTCTGCTCAGCCGCATCCATTCCGCCACGGCCTCCAAACATTGGGATAGCAACGAGACAGCAGGGTCTGGGTCAGTTGAAAAGGAGAGGTACAGCTGAGTATCATCAGCATACTGGTGACACCGCACCCCGAACCCTCTCACGACCTCCCCCAAGGGCTGCAT
>QEPC01008452.1:2780428-2795537 GCA_003113815.1 Sphenodon punctatus | reverse complement strand
AAGTTCACAACACGTGGCCCTCACAGACCCCAGGACATCGGCCGCATCAGCCGGCATCACTTCCCGAAACTCCCCCCACAAAGCTGGACCGGACGGGGCCTCCGTCCCCTCGCACTCATCCCCTACTGCCCCAAACCCAGCGTCAAAGTTGGTCTGAATCCGAGCGATCTTGTCTGCGAAGTAGTTGACAAACTCCTCACAGTGGGCTCGGACAAGTCCCCATCAAGGCGGAGGGAGGCCGGACTAACCAGCCCCCGCACCACCCGAAACAGCTTCGCCGGGTGTGACTTCGCAGACGCTATGAGGACAGCAAGGAACTCCTTCCTCGCCGTCCTCACAGCCTCAACGTAGGACCGCAAATGGGCCCTATGGAGAAGACGGTTGGATGGATGTATTCAAGAAAAGGAGGGCCCAGATCGTGGATCTGTTCCCTATGCTTATGTGCATGCCCTGCTCTCTGCTCCATTAGCTTGAGTTCAATTTTTCAGTGCTTGGGGGTAGAGACTGGATCCAGGAGCCAGATCCAGTCACTGGAAATAAAGGGACCACATAAAAACTTGCCAAGGGCTGCATTTGGCCCCTAGGCCTGAGGTTAAGCTGTCCTGGAGAATGCCCAACACCTCTGGGAAAGCTGTCATTTCCCCGCTTTCACCTGGCCTGCCAACAGTGAGAAAAAGGTCTCCATGACGTTGCATGGGTTTTGGCTGTGGAAAACTTTCTAAGTCATCATGAGGGTTCACAGGACCCTGCCAGAGTAACCCTCATCTTCTAGGGCCCCCCATCTGGGTGTATTAGTGGCCCCTAGCCTATAATGTCTGGCCAGACTCCTAACCAGGTATGGGGGTGCACCTGAAGATTTCACTGTTTGGGGAGCCAAGGGTGTCTGGACCAGGAGGTAGAGATCAGGATGATACTTGTTCCCTCGTCTTGAATCTTAGTATCCCCCGTCCCTTGGAAAGAAACAAGAAGCAGGGGGGAGGGGGGAAAATAACTAGAACAGCCCATGTGGCCACAGCTGCCAAAGAGCATCTATCGCTAGGGCTTCTGGACGTTTCCACTGGTCAAATATCTTGGTCTTGTGGTATATGGACAGAAACCAGAGTTCTGCCCAGTCTGGGCCTCTTGATGTATGCGACATATTTCACGTACGCCATAGCCGGCGCATTGCATGTCTGGATGATTATATGTTGTCCAAATCTGATCTGTGGCTCAAATGCCTTGAGAGCTTGGATTTATGCTTAACTTTGCTTCCTCCTGACCAGTTGCACTGTCTGACATTCAAGTCACAGTGAGGTCCCCAGTCTCTAAGGGCTGTATCTGTGGGGATTGTGAGCCTAGGGGTGGATCTCAATGAAGCATCCCCCTAGAGTAGTGCGTCTCCGCCAACCATCAGTGATGTACCCTTACCAGGTATGGCAGTGAAGTTACCTGTGAGCTCCTGAGATTATATCTGGCTAGAGTGGCCCCAATGGTTCTGAAGTGACCGGAGATGAATTCACCACTGCACCTAGTCTATGGAGGCTACTAGGAAGTCTATGAGACGTGTCAGGTCCATCAGAAAATACCTGTCGTGCGGGAGGAGGGAGGAGTCTTTACCATGGAGATAGTTTCAACACCACTATGTTCCTGCACGTGTCGATCCTTCATCCCAGGTGCTGCCAGATCCCTGAAGGTACGAGCTGACTTTTTGGATAGTTTATTGTGACTCAGATCGTTAATCCTTGAAGGTACAAGCTGACATTTATTTATTTTTGAAAGTTTACTATGAATCTGAGGGCTTGCAGTGTGCTGAAGGTGTATGAGGTTCCTTCTTATAGGCATTTTCGACTTCAGGCATACAAGAATATCATCAAGAAATGGGAACATGTGGATTCTCTGTTGGCATAGGTGCACCGCTATAGGTGCCAGGACCTTGGTGAAGGTCTGTGGTGCAATAAGGAGCCCAACTGGCAAGACAATATACCGACAATGAGCACCCCTCTAAACAGAAGTGAAGTAGATGCCAGTGTGCTGTTGTGTTCAGGACATGGATAGATGTCCTTGGTATCTAAGGAAGAGAGCCCATTGTCTCTGGCTAAAGCATGCAGAATGGATTTCAGATTATCCATTCTGAGTCTCCTGTATCTTGTACATGGATTTTGGATTCTCCATTCTGAATCTCCTGTATTTTGTATATTTATTTAGGTAATTTAAATCTAAGACAGCCTTGAGTTTCCATTCTTATTGGGGTCAGGAGAAGAAGTAGACACTCTGCCATCGTTGACCTTTCAGTTCTGTATGGATTCTGTATGCTTCGACCATGTGCAGCCCCTCCTCTCCTCTCTTCACTGGCTCCCCCTTCCTGAACGAATCCTGTACAACCTCCTAGTCTTCACATATAAAGCTCTTCACAACCTTGCTTCCCCCTACCTCTCTCCACTAATTTTCCTCTGTACTCCAGTCTGTGAACTCCGCTCCTCCTCTGTACCCTCTCTTGCCCTCCCACGCCTCCCGTTCCCCTAACCGCCCTCGTCCCTTCTCCCTAGCTGCCCCCCACGCCTGGAACACCCTCCCTGCCCACATCCGCCTTGCCCCCTCCCTTCATACCTTCAAATCCCTCAAGACCCACCTCTTCCGCTCTGCCCTCCCCGACTTTTAGCTCCCCTCACCTAACTCCTGCTGATACCCTCTATCCAGTACAATCTGTTACCTGAGGTCTGTGTACTCATATCCTCACCACATGGACCAGCCAGGCATCATTCTTGATGTAACCAAGCCAAGTGCGTGCACCTGGACCTCGCATCCTCGTGAATGTTACACTCCTTGTCTCTCCCTCTGTTCCCCTTCCTTTCCCTCTCCCCCCCGTCTCTCAGATTGTAAGCCCTAGGGCAGGGACTGTGTCTATTCAATTACTTTGTAAAGCGCCAGGTACGTTGCTGGCGCTATAGAAATGCTTGCTAATAATCATAATCTGTCCCATCCAGCACCTATCTCCCCAAGGTTGTGCGACTCCTTTATGCCATCCAGTAACACCTCCTCCTGCCAGCTGCAGGCTTGCGTGGAGGAGTCCATGCAGATAGTTCACAATTCTGGAGGCAGAATCCGGCTGAAGATTGTGTGAGAAAAAGAAACAAGATTTGTGACTCTTTTGGGAGAAGAATTACAGTTCCACCATGGTTCCGTTTGTGTGGCTACTATGGAGAAAAACTTGTTGAGATTATTGGGTAGGAAATACAGTGTAATCCACAAATTCTCTTTCAGCGTTTGCACCAAAGAGCTTTTCCCCCATGTATAGATTCGCCACCGGTGAAGCCTTTGAAACAGTCTTCATTCCACGTCTGGAGTCAGAGTCCTCAAGCTGCTGACCAACAGAAACCATGCCATGTGAGGATGTGCGCACTGCGCTTATGGAGGGATTGGCCATACACTGCTGCTGTGGAGATCCTGTTAAATGGTCCTACCTGCATTGACTCTGGAACTAGAGTGAACTGTCCTCTGTCAAGCGTAACCTGAATGATGTGGCAGGGCTGCTCTGTCCCCCGGGAAGGAAAAGCAGGAAGACGCTTAAGCCTGTTCTGAGTCTGAGGGAGCAGAAGGCAAGGTGCATTGCTCCCGAGGGATAAAGGGCAATACAGCTTATAAATGAGAGCTGTGCTAGGTAACGGAGCTCGAGCATTGAGCACGCATCTCCTCAGATGCAGATCAGCGTTGCCAAGGAAAGAGTAGAGGAAAGGGTTAATGGTAGCCTGCCTACTAACCTCGAGCACCAAACCGAGGTTTCCACAGGTGTGAATGTTGAGGACTGGGTACTGAATCAAGCGATTTGCGAAGCAAGGAAATAGGTTTGCACCCTTTTAATTCCTGTGCACCTTGGAGCTAATACTGGCCCCTGTTCAGACAAAGGTGTTAGAGCCCAGCCTTGAACCCTGGGCTGAGTGGCAGCAACTTTTCTTGTGCTACCTCCCGGCCTACCTTGTACAATGCCCTACGTGAAAGCTGACATTCTGAGCAGAAAGGAGGGATAGAGACCCAGACTCTGCTAATGGAGTTACGAACTCTCCCAGCACAGGCAGAGTTAGCTTAGGCCTGGGTGAGAATTAGATGGCTGCCCCACCCTGTGCATGGGCACAGACCAAGATGGCAGACATGCCCACAAGTGGCCGGCATGCTACGCATATGGGCACAGATCAAAATGACGGGATCCAAGTTGGCCTCATGCACTCTGCCCTAGCTTAAGATGGCCAACAGGTAAGTGCATGTGCGGGAGATTCACAATGGTGGTGGCCTGCTAGGCAGTATGGGATAGGCAGGGGAAACGGCCCTATCACTCCTCGGTACCCCCTGTTGTGTAAAGGCAGTTGCCATGTGCTGGGAACTGAAGCCTTAGGTCTGCGCAGGGAGGGTACCTGCTGGGCATCCTGCACCGTCAGGGGTCACTGCGAGCCTCAGGTTGCTGCTGCATGCCAGACGCTGAAGCCTCTTGCTAGCGTGGGCATCTAGGGCAGTGCGAGGTCAGCCACAAGCCCCTGGCTGTGTGATGTAGCAAGAAGGGCAAGTTCGGAGAGTAGCAACCCGGAGGAGGGGGACAGCAGCAATCAGCACAGCGTGTTGGCAGTCGCTCACGTAATATGGCGACACCCATACCAGCTGCGTGTTCCGTCACTCAGAATGGCTGCCCGCAGTATGCACATACATGGGGCTCAAATATGCGTTTCATGTGGGGGATCTGGTGCTAGCTGAGTGCAACCCTCCGGTGGGGAGAGGGTGAAAGGAGAGCCACGCTGCCTGCCTGCTGTGCGCTGGCTAGTGAAGGGCCTCATCGCCCCTCCAGACTTGCCCCACTGAGGCGGTAGGCTGGCATGGGGGAGTTAAATACTGTGCTGTCTGGGCACCTACTTGCAGTCTGAGTACCCTAGGGCTCCTGGCCACACAGTTTGAAAGGTTGGTTGGAACAGGGTGGGAGCAATTGAGATGCACCAGTGGGTAGCTAGCACAGTGTGTGTGGAGCCACTGGAGGGTTAGAGCCAGATGGGGTCAGGCAGGGTCCCGAAGTCTGTTGCAGACAAGGTGTATGGTTAGTGCACTGCCTGGAAGAATGCCCAATTCCCTCCTGACTCCCCCAAGTTGGGTGGGAGGGAGACACCTCTCCAGATAAGGCTGGGTTGGATCGGGATGGGCTGGAAACCCCTGCCATACCTACCTCAAAGTACTTTAGACAGGCTGCCAGTCGGGTCGTCCAGCCAAACTGGAGAGGAGCCTTTGGGAGAGAGCCACTTCCAACCTCGGAGCCCGCTGGGAGAAGAGGAAGATTTGCCAGCTGGCTCCTGCTCAATCCACTCCTGAGACTCTTGAGTTGGGAAGGGAGAGTCAAAGGGTGGAAACTCTCTCTCAGGTTCTCGTAGGGAGGGGGGAGAAAGAACTGCTCCAATTCTCTGTGCCCTGCCAGAAGCAGGGAAAAACAAGCCACCTGGCTCCTGCTCAATCCACTGCCAAGACTCAGTGAGTGGGGGAGGGACAGCCATTCCTTACGTTCAACCCGCACTTAGACTATGTCTAAATCCGCATGTCGGCTCCCAGGAGGATGTGGAACCTGTTAGGTTAGTTAGCCCCCGAAGGCTTATGGAACCAGAAAGGTTCCAGATAGCTCTAGGGGGTGCTTCCTCTGAACTTGATGGCCGCTCACTCAATGGCCTCGTGTCCATGTGGAATTCCGTGTTAACGGAGGCCATCGACTGTGTGGCCCCCAGGGGTCTGCTCCTGAAGCGCCGACAACGCAGTTCCCCGTGGTACACGGAGGAGCTGCGGCGGATGAAGTGTGAAGGGCGGCGGTTAGAGCGATGGTGGTGTCACTCACGTATTGAAGTTGACTGATTGCGGCATAAAGTCTGGTTACATACCTATGCCGTTGTTGTACGGACAGCAAAGGTGGTTTTCTTTGCTGCCCTAATTGCATCTGCTATGTCCTGCCCGGCTGAGCTGTTCTGGGTGGTGAGGGGGCTGGTCAGTCCGGCCTCCCTTCGCCTTGACTTAGAATCATCAAATGCTCGCCGTGAGTTGTTTGTGGACTGTTTTGCGGATAAAATCGCTCAAATTAATCACTGTTTTGATGCAACTTTTTTAGCCAAAAATGGGTCAGAGGCAGTAGAAGCCCCATCTTGTCCTGTTTTGTGGGATGAGTTTCAGGCTGTTACCCTTGGATGTGAGGGATGCTCTTGGGACTGTTTGAGCCATCTATTGTGAATTAGATCCATGCCTGTTCTGGCTAGTTAAGGCTAGCCGGGAGACACTGGGGCTGTTGCTGTCGGGGATAGTGAACACCTCCCATAGGGAGGGCAGGATACCAGACTGCCTCAAGGAGGCGGTGGTGCGGCCCCTGCTCAAAAAGCCATCTTTGGACACTGATGCCCTGGCCAGCTATCAGCCAGTCTCTAACCTTCCCTTTTTAGGGAAGGTTATTGAACTGGTGGTGGCTCAGCAGCTTCAGGGGCATTTGGACCAGGTCAATTTTCTTGATTCCTCACAGTCGGGCTTTTGCCCGGGTTATGGCACGGCGACTGCACTTGTGGCCTGGCTGACTACCTCTCCTGTGAGTTGGACCGGGGTTGCTCAACCCTGTTGATCCTGTTAGATCTCTCGGCTGCATTTGATACCGTTGATCATAAGCTGCTGGTGACTCAGCTGCGGGACCGGGCAGGGATTAGCAGGACTCTTCTTTTTTCCTCCCTCCCCTTCCTCTTCCCTGACCATCTGCATCGATGGGGTCACCACCCATCCTGTTTTCCAAGCCCGCAGCTTGGGCTTCATCTTTGACATGCACCTCTTTTAAACCTTACATTGACTCTGTGGCCAAATCCTGCCGATTCGCTCTCCACAACATTGCCCACATCCGCCCCTTTCTATCTATCTCCTCGGCCAAAACCCTTGTTCATGCCATGGTTATCTCTCGCCTTGACTACTGCAACCTCCTCCTTGCTGGCCTCCCTCGCTCTCACCTGTCCCCCCTTATCACAATCCCAAACTCCGCCGCCAAGGTCATTCACTCTGCCCGTCGCTTCGACCATGTGCAGCCTCTCCTCCTCTCCCTTCACTGGCTCCCCCTTCCTGAATGTATCCTGTTTAAACTCCTGGTTTTCACGTTCAAATCGCTCCACGACCAAGCTCCCCCTTACCTCTCAGACCTAATTTCCCTACGCACTCCTGCACGCGCTCTCCGCTCTTCCTTTGTCCCCTCCCTCACTCTCCCTCGTTTCTCCTGCTCACCTAACCGCCTTCGACCCTTCTCCCTCGCTGCCCCCCATGCCTGGAACTCCCTCCCTGCCCACATCCGCCTTGCCTCCTCCCTCCGCTCCTTCAAATCCCTCCTCAAGACCCACCTTTTCCTTGCTGCCTTTCCCAATGCCTGCTAGTCTTTCCCCTTACTCTTACTGTCTGCCCTCCTCTGCTGACTGCTGCTACCAACCTCTTTGTAACCAAGCCAAGCATACGCACCTGAGACTTCGCATCCGCTTGAATGTTTGTTTGTCTTCTCCCCTGTCTCTCCTACTGTCCCCTCTCCCTGTCTCCCCCCCTTTGTCTTTTAGATTGTAAGCCACAGGCAGGGACCGTGTCTAATTCTATGTTCTGTACAGCACCAGGTCACACGACTGGTGCTATATAAATGTATATAATAATAATAATAATAAATGGTTCCACTCTTTCCTGGCCGGGAGAATCCAGCGTGTGGTGCTGGGGGAGTTTTCATCTTTCCCCCAGGGCCTCACATTTGGGGTTCTGTAGGGTTCCAGCTTATCCCCGCTCTTGTTCAATGTGTACATACAGCCTTTGGGGGAGGTTGTCAGGGAGTTTGGGGTGAGGTGTCATCAATATGCTGATGACCCTCAGGTATCTCTCTCATTTTCCTCTGACTCAGGCCCGGCAGTCTTGGTGCTTACCCAATGTCTGTTGGCTGTGGAGGATTGGATGAGGGTGAGCCACCTGAAGCTAAATCCTGACAAGACGGAGGTGATGGTTGTGGGGAAAGCCGGGGGTGTGTGTGTGTATCTGTCCATCCTCCCCTGGTTTTGCAGGTCCAGAGTCTGGGGGTGCTCCTGGACCTGCAGCTCCACCTGGATGTTCAGTTGGCGGCTGTAGCGAAGGGGGCATTCCGCCAGTTACATCTGGTGCGTCAGCTTGGGTCGTATGTCTTGGACTCTGACCTGGCCACAATCATTCATGTTTTTATTATCTTGAGACTGGATTACTGCAACGCACTCTATGTGGGGCTACCCTTGGTGCTGGTTCGGAAGCTGCAGCTGGTGCAGAAGGCAGCCTGTCTTTTCACTGGAACGGGCCGAGGCGAACACATTACACCGGTGCTCCGCTCTCTGCACTGGCTGCCGATAGTTTTCTGGGCCCAATTCAAGGTGAGGGACCGCCTCACCCTCTGGGTCCTGGATCGGCCCCTGCCATTGGTCAGGGGCGTCCTCCTTGGGGTCCCCTGAGTTTCCACCATGAGGAGGGCAATCTCTGTGGCTGCATTGCAGCTGTGAAACTCCCTCCCATTGGAGGTCCGCTTGGTTACTGACCTCCCCTCTTTCTGCAGGCATTGTAAGACCGGGCTGTTCCGCCAGGCCTTTCCCGAAGGAGATGGGGTGGGTGGGGAAGCGTTTTATATTGCTGTTTATTATTGTATATTTTAATATGTTTTAAAATGTTGTGAGCCACCCCGAGATGCCTGAGGCAGGAGGGGGCAGCATATCAGTTTGTGGTGGTGGTTGTTTTTTAAAAAAAAAAAACCAGACTAGAAAGTGAGGGGGGAAGGAGCAAGTCCTGATTTTTCCAAGAGGCTTTAAAGAAAGTAAAATAAAGAAACAAGAATCCTAATTTAAATGAGGATTTAAATGAAGTAAAATAAAACAAAATTAGAATAAAAACAATGATCAGAGTTCCTGTAGCTCTAGTCTACTTCCTGCTGGCTGAAGGTAGACTCAAAACTGAGGAATGCAGGGAGTGCCCCACACCTGGTACACCCCAAAATTTGAATATTTGGTTCCTCTTCCTCGTTGGCTAATCGGGACACAACCCAGATATTGGCGGGCCGAGCAGGGAGCCAGGGCTGGCCCAAGGGTTTGAGGGGCCATGTGCCAAGCCTTGCTGCGGGGCCCCAAAGGCTGGCGGAACCTTATGGCTGCACTGAAATTGATAGCTTCCGTGCACATTCGTTTTCAATCATGTGTGCCCGCCTAACACGCATCCCCACTCACCCCCTCACTCGTCCCCATGCATGGAGCAACTGGGGTAAACGGTGGTTACTATATGGGTGTGGATGAGTGGTGGGTGAGTGGGGATGCGTGTGCAGCCGTATGCATGCACCATCCACGCACTGGCGCGCCCACGGACCCTCCCCCCCCTGGCGGAGTCATGTAAAAATAGCATGTGAGGAGCCACTCGAAGAAGAACAGAAGGTTGCTACCTTGTAAATAAGGTTCTTTGAGATGGCTCCCAACATTCTCACAACACCCACCCTTCCAGCCTTGCATGGAATTCTTTCCTTATATTTCTAGAAAGGGTTGGAAGGAACTGTCATTCTGAGGGGGGAGAGCACTTTTTATACTACAGAAGCTCGAGCCCATCATGTGGCTATTATTTGAATAGAATGAGTGTGCACAATCCAGTTATGAGAATGTTAGGTGCCATCTTAAAGAACCTTCTTTACAAGGTAGCAACCTTCTGATCAGCACGTGGGCAGGAGCTATTTGTAAACAAACAGCTTTATGTCCCAGCTACTGCTGGTGAGGGATGCGGTCCCCGTGCCTGGGGCCACAGCATTGGGGGCGGAGGGGGGGAAAGCTTTTTACCCTCCCCCCTCCCTAAGGAAAGGCTCCCTCCGATAGAGGCAGGCAATGAGCACTGAGCGCAGCCCCAGCCCGGCTGCCTGGTCTCACCACTCTTCCCCTTTCCACGGGGCAGACAACGGGCTGGGAGGCGGGGACGAGCATGCTACCTTCCCCCTCCCTAAGGAAAGGCTGGCTCCCTCCGGCAGTGAGCACTGAGCAGCCCCGGCCTGGCTGCCTGATCTCACTCTCCCCACGGGGCGATGCAGACAGCGTCGCTGGAGGAGGCGGAGGCGCGGGGGGGGAACCAAGACGGGACAGGTGGCTGGGCAGCAGGCTTTGCTATCAATGGGGGTGGGGAAACATTTTTTAAAACGGCTGTAACCCGACTCCCTCTCCAACCCGCAGCGGCAGTGCTGCGGGGCTCCCTCCCTCTAAGGCTGCCGTGGGGCCATGTGCCTGGGCACCGGTGGCACATGCCTTGGGCTGGCCCTGCAGAGAGCGATCTGGAAAAACCTTCAGCTTCAGCCACATTACTGCCTCCCCCACCATTCACAGAAACAGCGCAAATGCACGACTGCAGCTTTCACCACCCCCAAATTAAAATTTGTTCCTGACATGATTCCAGAACCCTGCTTTTTAACAGCTCAAACTACTGCGAGTCTCAGCAGTACCAGAGCCCAGTTTTGTTGCCTGCTCTAAAATATAGTGAATGAAATAAAATGTAATCCTGTGGGGTTTTTGTTTTGGTTCTATGAAGATGTTGGTTGGTCATTTCACTGAGTAATCCATAGCTGTCACAATGCTAATGAAAGTAGGGAAAAATTAAAGAACAGCAGCAAAGAAGTTATATACTCATAGCAACGTTGGTAATTTAGAAAGAGTAGCAGCTTTCCGTTTCAGCGTTTCCTCCCTTATCTTGCTTGCATGGTAACACAACATACATTTGCTGCTTCAAAATCTTTCCTGTAACAATGGCATTTCAACTAGGGGTGTTAAATGTGACGGCAGAGTGCTGCTGTCATGACCTGGCCTAGGTTGGGAAGCTGCTGCCAACACAGCCCGCACCAGAGCCACATATTTCTGCAGCTGGGGACCAGAAGGGTGGTGGGCAGTCCGTGTTGTCCCCAGCGCCCCACCATGACGGCCAATGACAGCCACCATAATGTCTGGCCATGGTGGGTTCTATGGATCCATGGTGGATCTGGGTCGGGTTACAATAGGCCACAACAAACATTATAGCTTGCTGCGTGGCCTGCTTTGGTGAACCTTAGCCCAGACTGTGGCCCCACAGGTTTTTGGGAACACAACCCAGACTTGCCACTGACACAGCCCAGGGCAACATCCAGCAGCGCCTGCACAAACGTGCATGTTAGGTCCAGGCCAAAGCGTGACAGAGCGAGTCAAAGAAGCCTGCCATCACGTTTTTTCGTGCCCTAGATGTAACGAACCCTGGCAGCATTATTCTCCATGAAAAGGAGTTTCTGAACGTAGTACATACCTGGTGCAAACATACTAATGTGTAAAATGCTTCTCCTTCTGCAGTTGTCATCTCTGTATTGTGCTTTTGCAGTACCAGCATATCAAAGACCATCTGAAATTGCAAAGCAAATTACTTCTACCATCTGAAATTCAGAGTGTTAGCTTCCCTGTATAGATCAAAGTAAAGGGAAACTGTTTTGAAAGCTAAAAGGAGGAGAACTATTAAAATCTTCCTCCCAAGACAAGCCTGTAAATCATTTATGGATATGAAGACAAGGTGTTGTTGAAAAGGGATCCTTAGAAATATTTATGGACTATATACCATGAAGGGGCAAACTTCAACAGCTGCTTACCAAAAATCTTATTTGGCTAAAAGCCACAACACAGACACATGCATGCAAGTCCCTTTGAAGTCCCTCCTGGGCTAAGCCTCCCTCTCCACCTCTCCCGTTTCATGATTGGCTGGTAGAGCCAGTGCTCTGAGGTCCTGGCTGCAGAGATTTTGAGGAACAGCTGTAATTTAGCTGCTGAGACTTGGGTGCAATGAAGCAAGACACAGGTCTATTAAGGCAGCATGGCTATCACCAAGATTTTTCCGAGAGCCACATGTAGTTTCCAAGCCATACTTTGCCCAACCCTGTATATAGTTTATAGGACTAGTAAAAGCTTTACAGAGCGTCACTACGGAATTAGGTTATATAAAATTGACTTGCTTGAAATTGCATTTTATTATATTTGTCTTTGGAAATTATTTTCTCCAGTCATCTTTGAGTATAAAAGACTATGTTCTAACACAGATGGCAAAGTGACAAATAAATGTTCAATGAGTTTCATTTTGTATCCCAGGAACTTCGTATAAAGGATGATTAACTGCAGCTCAAACATTCCAGTTCTGCTAATGACCTTCTCTGTGACCTTATGCAAGACACTTCCTTAGCTGAATAGGAAGGGCCAGTCTTAAAATTTGCAGGGCTGAGGGAGAACCTAAAATGCAGGGGCCCCCTTCCCTATGGTCTTGCCTCTTGGGGGGCCCTACAGATGGTTGTGTGGAAATGGGGCCACTGTGGGGCCCCCAAAGCAGAGAAAAGAGCAGGGGCCAGGGAGGTCGCCCTGTAGTAAGGCCAGGCCTAATAGGCCACCCATGATATACGCTGGGGCTACTAGTGGCTACTAGAACTCTTACCTTAAGAAAGTGCCTTGTTGCTAAAAAGAGGGAGGAATCCGTTTCTTGTGCTTTTGCACATTGTTCTGCTAATGGCGTTAGTGCTTCCAGGCAGAGCTGACAAACCTCAGAGCTCATTCTGATAACAAGTGTCAAAGAATAAGAGTAACATTTTCCTTTCAAAATTGTGGAAAATTTCTAAGCATCAGCAGCATCATTAGAAAAAATATCAAGAGTTTATGACTTGTCTTTTTAGCGAACACTGGAAGGATATGGCATCTTTGTTACTGTCTTTTATTAGATATAGATTAGTGGTTCCCCAAAGTTTTGCCATTATGACCTCATTTTGAAACTTCAATATAATCCCATGAGCCCAGATGGCAGCAAAGGCATACAAACTATATTAATATTGGAGCAGAAGGGTGTGTTTGGGGTGTCTCCAGCCATTGGTGGAGAGGCTGTCCTGGATTCAGGAAGTAGCTCTTGAGGAGAGGGGCTGTTCCTGGGGGAAGAGGGGACAGGAAGGCCTGCGCCAGAGGCAGGAATGAGACAGTGCAATACCCGAGGTCTCCAAGCTTCCTCTACCCTTGCTGTATAAATAAAGGTTCTGCGGTTTACTAAATGAGCCTGAGTCAGTGCCATTGCTGGAGGAGGCCGCCTGCCTAAGCTACTGAAGGAGAATGCATGGTTATGTAACAATATTTACCAAAAATCAAATCCATCCACAGGTGGTGTGACCCCACTTGAAGACCCAATCCACATCCTAGAGACGTTTCCTACACACCTTAATGCAACTCCAGCTTTTGTGACGTAACATTTCCAGAAAGGGTTACTTATGGTTCAGCTTCTCATCTCAGTGTTTAGTTCCATTTTCATTAATCTAAACTGTATTAAACATGGCAAAGGCTATTGGCAAAAAGACAGAAAATGCCATGGAAGTAGTCTAATAGAACGGTGGCAGTCCTTTACATTACTAAGAGAGAAACTATTTCAGAAAAGGCTTTGAAGTGCCAGCTGAAGGCTTGCAAAGTTGGCCTTGTAGCAGAGAAGAGGTAGAGGCTGATCATGAACATTTGCTCATTAAATCACCAAAGCTACGTTAACAAGTGCCATGGATCCAAGGGAATTTTGTCAAGGCTAAAACCTCAGCTGACACTCCTTACCTCCCAGTAATAAAAGACATACGTTTAGAAAAAAAATTGAACTAGACAAGTACAGCAACATGTGAAAATATTAAAAGAGAGGGGAAAATGGAAGAAGCTTCTAGATTTCCTTTTACACACATGCCTTTTAAAAAAGTGTGCATCAGTTCACTGCAAAGGATACGATGTCATCCCTAGCTCTAATGAATACATCAGGCTCTTAAAGAGGTCCTCTGGAAGCTGTGGAATTTTCTCAGGGAATATTTCACAAATAAAGGTGATTAATTTGTAGTACTGATTACACAACGATGGAAACTGGAAAAACAAGAAGAAAAAAGAAGAAAGCAATTTTGTTTTAGAATCCTGCAAATTTTAGTTAGGTCTTTTTAATTTCTATCAAAAGACATGAGATTACTGCATTTTAATTGTGAAAACAGAAGCAATATTTAGTAGATGTTCTAAATTAGATGTAATCGCTTGCCACACATTTGACTTATCAAAAACATGTACATATGACAAAAACCTTCAATATATTATTATTATTTAGTCCCAGCAATGTGCATGCCACTGCAGAGTCATGATTAGAAACTGGTTTCTGCCCCAATGGGCTTACAATCTAGGATGGACAAAAGAGGGAGTGGAGACAAACGAGAGGGACATGCATGAAAAAACAATCAATCATTTAGATCAGGGTGGGGAACCTTCTCCCTTCCAGGGGCCACTCTGATATTAGTACAAGCTCTGAGGACTGAAGAGGGTCCAGGATCATGAATGTGTGCCATGGATCTGTCTTCTATCCTTGTGTGCATGTCCTCATATCTGCTCACTTAACCTGAGCTCAGTTTTTCAGTGCTTTGGTGTTTATTTTATTTTATTAACATTTATTGGCCACCCCCTCATGCCTATGGCATCTCGGGACGGCTTACAACAACTAAAACAATAATAAAACTACATAAAAAGACAGTATAAATAATTTTTTTTTTAAATTATTTGAACTGGATCCAAGGGCCAGGGCCAGGAACTAGAAAAGAGACACATAAAAGCCTGCCAGGGGCCTGAAGCGCCCCACCTCTGATTTAGATAATACTTTCAGTGTTTCCGTGCTTTAAAATCCTTGTCTAGATCACCTTCAAAGTGACCCTATGAGGTAAGTCATTATTTTCATTTTTAAAGATGGGAAAGTGAGGCCGAGAAATGGACTTGCCCAAGGCCACCCAGTGAGTTAATGGTTAAAATGGGATTTGAATCCTGGATTCCCAGGTCTAAATCCAACACCTTATCCACTAGGCTTCACTCTCCAAGAAAATACTGAATAGACATTTGCATTCAGTACTTGGATAGAAGAGAAAAAGACTGATTTAGTGTATCTGTATAAGGTCCCTCATGAGAGACCCTTGAGAAAATTAAGTAGTCCTGGGATAGGAGGCAATGTCCTATTGTGGATTAGTAACTGGTTAAAAGGACAGGAAGCAAACAGTAGGACTGAATAGTCAGTTTTCACAATGGAGAGATTATTATTATTATTATTATTA
>QEPC01008452.1:2767214-2778325 GCA_003113815.1 Sphenodon punctatus | reverse complement strand
TGATCAAATTTGCAGATGACACCAAGTTATCCAAGGTAGTTAAAACACAAGCAGACTGTGAAGACCTGCAACAGGATCTTACAAGACTGGGTGCCTGGGCATCTAAATGGCAGATGAGATTTAATGTGGACAAGTGCAAAGTGATGCACATAGGGAAAAATAACCCAAACTAGGAGTAGACAATGCTGGGTACTAAGCTAGGAGTTACCACTCAGAAAAAGGATCTGGGACTGATTGTGGACAATACAATGAAATCCACAGCGCAGTGCGCAGCAGCAGTCAAAAAAGCAAACAGAATGTTAGGAATCATTTAGAAGGGGTAGAGAATAAAACTGAGTATGTCAATGTCTCTATACAAATCAATGATGCGACTGCACCTGGAATATTGTGTGCAGTTCTGGTTGCCCCATCTCAAAAAAGACATAGCTGAACTAGAAAAGGCATAGAGAAGTGCAATGAGAATGATAAAGTGTATGGAACGGCTTCTGTACAAAAAGAGGCTTAACAAGCTGGGTCTCTTCAGCTTAGAGAAGACGGAGAAGGGACATGATAGAGGTTTATAAACTCTTGAGTGGTGTGGAACGAGTAGATAGGGAACGGCTATACCCTCTCAAGTAGTACTAGAACTAGGGGACACGCCATGAAACTAGCTGCTGGAAGATTTAACACAAATAAAAGGAAGTACTTTTTCACTCAACGCATAATTAACTTATGGAATTTGTTGCCCGAGGATGTTGTCAAGGCCAGTAGTATAGCTGGGTTTAAAGAATGCCTGGATAAGTTCTTGGAGAGTAGGTTCATTAATGGCTATTAACCAAGTCGTTTACAGGATGAACTTCTTGCTGTCGAGAGCTGGGAGTGAACAACGGGGAATGGATTGCCCCTTGTGATTGTTGGTTCTTCTCCCACGCAAACGAGATTGGTCACTGTTGGGAGGACAGTATGTTGGGCTTGACGGACCATTGGTCGGACTCCGTATGGCATTTCTTATGTTCTTCCGTAGATGGGAGAGCCAAATAGAAGGGATTAGATAGGTTGGTCTCCCATACTGCTTTCTCCATGATAGTAGATGCTACCGCTATGGTGTCTTCAGGGGTAGCCTACTCCAAACATAGTTTACCATCAAAGGCAGGGGCAGTATTTGGTAGCGAGTGTGGGAGGCTACTCCTAGGGGTTGCATCCTGATACCTCCTTGACTCAGCATGGGAGTAAAATGGTTGACTAGTGCTCAGTTGAGTCTGGCTCAACGTTCACAAGGGACTGAGACTTCATCAGTCCACAGAAGTGACTCATGGAGAGCATAGAGCCCAAACCTGTTGCCCTAGAAGCTGTTTGTCACCAGAGTTTTGGACTTGTGAGCCCCACCCAGGAAATTCTTCTCTTTGGGGTACAGGGGGTAATACAGGCACTCACTGTGCCAAAACTACTTCTAAATAAAATGTTAGAAATGTCCCACTCTTCAGGGGCCCTAGGGCAGGCAGATTTGGGATGACCAGAGATTTTGCATCTGTAGCTAGTGAATCGTGATCACTATTGTCTGTGGAATCAGAAACCATAGGTGTGTTTATGGAGTCTCTCCTATCTGTGTCTTGGAAGAATCGGTTCCTCCATCTGTGGAACCAGTCCCCCGGAGGATCCTGTATCAGGCCCAGTCCCTTTGAAGAGATGACCTCTGATCCCACATATGGGTCTAGATCACCGATGGTGCCCGGTACTGAGTTCATCCAAGGATCCTTGGGTGTCATGGGAAGACAAGATGCCACCGGCACCACCAGTACTGCAGATGGTACCGATGATTCCGCCCATACGAGGTTCAGTTTGGGAAGGTCTAGCAGTAGCTGGAAACTTCAGATCCATTTCTACTTGAGAAGAGCTAGCTGTGGCAGGCTCCATGCATTGTTGGGGGGTGGGGATGGGCGTGTCAAAGATCCATTTCTTCTAATGCGTTCGGGTTTGTCGCAGAAATTGGTGTGGGAGCATACCTGCCCCACATGAAGCGGATGATGCTGCTACTGTGCAGAGAGCAGGAACAGGATTTGCTCCCTGCAGAGTTACTCCTGGTATCTCATTGGGACCATCAGAACCGTGCCGAGCAGTGCTGGGGCAGGACCCACAGGTGCTCTCATCCACCTGGGGAGGTGGTGTAGTCCCATGTACCCTACTAAGTCTGGATGCTGCTGATGGCTCCTTAGTTAAGTAGGGTGGAGGAGGTAACTGGTTCAGGTTCATGTCTTGGCTACCTCCCAACTCAGCCCTAGCAATGGATCCTCCGGTATGTCATTGAGGAAGCTATCAAGTCTGTGTCCTGTAGTAGCTCCACGGGAGTGAGCATTTGATAAGCTCTCTATTCCAGGCAAGTCCCCATTGTGTTGGGAAAGAGCTCCCAACTGAGTCCGTGTATAGCATTTCTGCCAAGTACCTTATGGCGCAGGTGAGCGGGATATCTCCCCGAGTGTCTCATCGCCGGATATTGCAGGTGCGTGGGCTAACTCCCAGGGTGTCAGATCATTCATTGTCACGTGGGAGTTCTTAATGGGTTCTTAGTCGAGGAGAGCCCTATACACTGTAAGTTCGCTGATAAGCATGGGGTGGGTGGGAGGGGAGTGGTGAAGCGCACAGGGCGTAAGTACAGCCATGGCCTGCTCTCTTCCTGGCACAAACACAAGATGGTGCTGGCTAGACCCGGAGGTGAAGAGAGTCCCTCTGGATTACCTCAGTCTGCACAGGAAGGGTTGATCTGGTGCCTTAGCTGGCTTTGGTAGACTGTGCAGTTTATGTTTTGAGTGCCTTTTGGTGCGCTTTAGCCTAGACTCAGGTCAGTTGTAACAAAGGTTTATGCACTTGTTCTGACGGTTAAGAAGCAGAGTCCTGCGAAGGAAGTCCACAAAGCGTTCCTCCCAGCATGTAGTCAGGGTGTCTAGCCACTGTTTTTTTGGTGGGTGGTCCTGAGGTGGCAGCCATCATTTTGGCCTCTATAATGGTCAGGAATTGAGGGGATAGGGCTTTCTTGTAAAGGTATGTTGCAAGTCGGTCAGCCAAATCTTTTTTCGTCCTAGATGTAAACGATTGGCAGTGAGGAATTATGTCTTTTACCCAGGCAAAAAACACAAACGCCTGTACCTGTCTGTGTAGTGCATATTGCCTCAGCATCCCTCACACATTTTCAGACGCTGTGCTTCGTATCTGTGAGAACTGTCGTACAATCCAGAGAAGTTTGAAAGAATGGACAAATAAAGAGAACAAAATAAAAGAAGTAATTGGAGTCATGAGGATAAAGCTAAAGACTGTAAGGCTGAAGAATCCAAGTACTCCTCTATGTGGTGACGGGAAAATTGGAGAGGCGGGGTGGAGCAATGTGCTTACATACAGGATATCATGAGTGTGCTTTTATGTCGTGCACATATGCCGCTCTGCTAAATATTGCTGAAGATCTCTGGGTGCTCTCCTCAAGTAGAGGAATGCCCACAGTGTGGCTCACAAGTGGTGGCTCCACAGGATCCACTTGAAGAACAACATACAAAACGCACTTTAAACTTGCCAGGCTAAATAAGCTAGGTGAAAGGCACCATAGGAGCTTCACAAATTCCATGTTTTTTATACGGAATTCCCAGAAATAAGCAGTTTTACATTCTTAAACACATACTTACTTTCAGCAGATCCTGTGACATTAGTGGCAGAACGAGGTTCACTCCGTATAAGACCACATCTGCTGCTGACACAGATCTGTTTGTTTCTTGTCCTGGCTCATGTCCTCTAAATACTTCATCTGTAGAAAACAGACATACTTTACAGTTTCCACATTAATATACAAAGGAAAGATCAAGCATGTTGAAGGAAACATCATATGGTATCTTCAAGCAAGTGGCCAGAGTTTAAGACTCCACAAGTTTCTATTCCCTCTTCCCACCAACAAAAATGTGCATATTACATTAAAATAGTCATGTGAAAGTTAAAGCTGCCAGATTACCTTACACTTATCATGGCCCCTCAAGATCCAGCCCATCCAGCTTTCCTGCTCAAAACAATCAAGAATAGGCCACAAGTATTTCAAGCTTCCAGCTCCTTTTTCATACCTGTATCACTGAAGTCTATAAATTCTTTTGAAAGAAGGTTAGTAAGAAGCTCCATAATCAGAAGAAGATCCTGGTATTGGTCCTCTTCCGCTGTAACATCTGTTCGCTGCCGACCTAAATTATTCTTGGAATATACTTGAAGTAGAGTCAGACAGGCCTCATACAAATTCATGGCTTTGGACTGCAAAGAAAAACATTTTTGAAGTAAATATATTACATAAAGGTTCTAGTTTCAGGAATAGTGACATTTTTGCCCAGGACTTATAACCAACGTACCAGCAAGGAGCTGCTGGACTTGCAGGGACTCAGGACTCAGGCCCATTTTCACCTGGGGCTGGCCAACCCCAACCCTCTGGCTTCCATAAGGGCCTCCTTCTGTGGCAGGGGAGGAGCAGCTGCTGGACCTGCAGGGACTGGGGCCTGTTTCCATCTGGGTCTGCCCCGCTCCCAACCCTCTGGTTTCCATAAGGACGTCCTTCAGTGGCAGGAGGTTGCCTGCGGCAGCTGCCAAAAGTCACCAAAGACTTCAGGCCATTTGGTGGCTGTCTGTGGCTGAAAGGCTGGAGCTGGGTGGAAGACTAGGCTGTGTGTTCAAAATGGAGGTTTTTTTTAATGGGAGATATATGGGTAAGCGGTTTAGGGTAAAGAAAAAAGGGTGAGTGTGGGGAATATGGGTTGGGATTTGAGGGAGGGAGTAATTGTATATTTATATTGTGGGTTGGTGATTGCTTCATTGATTTGTTCTAATTGGATTAATGAGAAATGTCAGGCAGAGGGTAGGATTTGGGTTTTCTAAGGGATTTTTATGGGGCATTTTTGAGGGTTTTACTTTGTAATTGTCTTGGGGAATTTTTAATACATTGTACGCCGCCCCGAGTTTTTCAGGAGAAGGGTGGTATAGGACTCTAAATAATAATAATAATAATAATAATAATAATAATAGCATTTCTATTATCCCAAACTGTGTAGTTTAAGACTTACACATGAAGATATCAAGGAAAAGGTTATTTCTTCCATAGTACCTCTTTCTGTCTTGCTTGTTTACCAGTACATCAGTCATAAGGAACTCCATTCCCATGCAGTCAAAACTCGAGTCTGAGCATTTTCCAGAGGCACTGTAAAACTTTTTTCTTCTTTTTTTAAATTCGGCCAAGCATCTGACAGGTAGAGATACTGTTTTGGGGAGGTCAGGGGCAGGGGTTTTAAATGGTTTTATGCATATCTATTCCATATACGTTGTTAATAATACCCAGATACTATGTAGCTGATTCCTCAGTCCTCAGAAAATAAAATCAGAGACCAAGACACTATTATCCTTTATCAGGCAGGCTGGCTGCTTACCAACCACAAGAGCTAGTTTAAAATTTCAGCTGTACAGTCTTCAGGGCCTTATTTATACTGGCAAACTCTAGATACTAATTCATCATTGATGCAGTTCCAATGATTGCCAGCTACTTAGGAATAATTTCCAATACCAAATAAATGTTCTGAAGGCGAAAAGTGACTTTTTTCTGGGGGGAAATTGTGCGCCCCAGAACTAGCACCCCTTCCATCATCAGCAGCCTCCTGCCCACCCACCTGCAGTGCAGCAGTCTGGAACATGCAGTATGGGTGGGGTCCTTCCATTTCTCACTGACGAACTGTTCAACAGGGAGTGTAAGAGTGCCCCCTTCCCCGCCCAGGCTTCCCAATGCAGGACAAAGCTATGCAGACATTTTTGTGGAAGCAAACCCTCTTTTGCAATTTTTGTGGCTTCCCCCCCTCCCGCCTTTTTCAAATATTCAGATGCATGTCAAGTACAGGTTCAAGTTTACTGCTGCAAACTCCTAGTGGAGATACACTACTATACCCCTAATGTTAGATATGCTGTAGCAGGCCAATTTACCCAGTAACTCACCAAAGTCAAGTCACATCAACAGAAGCCCCATTTGGCACCAGTGGAGTGTGCCAACTTTAGGAGCTTGTTACACCAATGTGAGTTTCCACAGACAAGTCTTCAGAGAAGGGTTAGATCTGGCATAAAGAGACACCTGAACCCTTTAATGGAAATGCTAAGACCTTAACTATTACTACCTCAAGTGGCATTACTGTTCCAAAGCAATGTTAATATGTGTACCGTAGCTGACTTATACCAATGTTAACGTGTGTGTACTAGCTTATCTTCACAGTGACAATATACATTTCTTACTATTAAGAGAAAAAAATTACTGCATCAAAAAGATTTTGTACTACTTAACAGCCACACCAGTGGAATGCTTTTCCTGCTTCTACATCCCAGTCAGTGTGCTTGTGTTTAACTACAGCAGAAACATATAAATCAGGGGTGGGGAACCTCAGGCCTTGGGGCCAAATGTGGCCTACAGCTAGTTTTTATTTGGCCCCTTTCCTGTTCCTGGCCAGCCTCTGGATTCAGTTCTTACCCCCAAGCACTGAAAGACTGAGCTCAGGAGAAGAGAGCAGAGATAAGAGCGCACACGCACAATCCATGGCACATATCCATGATCTGAAACCTCCTTTTCCTTCCCCCACCTTGAGCCCACCCCTATAAGCACCCCTGCCCACAACTTCTATGTAGCCCTCTGAGCTTGTACTAATTTTCAAAGTGGCCCCTGGAAAGGAAAATGTTATCCAGACCTGATGTAAATAGACTTGTTACTCTAGAACTGTATTCTTTAAAAGATCTCTACTCCTTTTGTTAAATACAAATTTCAGTCGATTCTGCTTAAATTATAGTTTAGTACACAAACTAGCAGATTTTTAAAACTCCGTTCCCTCAAGAACGTTATGCTGAATTTTAAACATGCTTCTTTGCTAGACGTGTATGCCTTTTCTGTATAGAATATGGGCTGCGATCCACAAACACTTACTTTGGAGAAGTCCTGTGATCCACTGACCTGGACTTCAATGGGGTTCTTCCAGAGTAAGTGGTTTGTGGGTCAAGGCCATGGTGTGTACATTTACACGCTCTGCTTTCATTAATACACATATAATTAAAAGAAAGTGCTCAGCTGTACTATCAATCAATCAATCAATTTATTATGCATGGCCAGAGGCCCCCCACAAAAAGCAGCTGTACTATGATTTTCTTAATATCTCGAGTTGTGATAATTTAGTTGCTTCAAAAGATATTGTCATTGCACAAAACAGAAACATATACACATTCCCACTCACTCATTTTACTAGTGCTTACCTCCCCAAGATAACATATTTGCTTATGTGCAACTTCAACGAAAACTTCTATTATGAGGTTAACCGTCTCTGGCGTGTTTTTATACACCTCCATTAGTCCAATGCAATTGGTAAGGAAGTCCATTAGAAAATTAAAGAGGATTGCTACGTTGTCAATCTGAGTAGCCTCAGCAATGCCACAAAGTGCTTCTAGTGTGGCAGTGATTTCCTGTTTCACCTCCTCCTCCTGACAGATCTGTTGAAAGTTTTCTTGGTTAATCACATTCAAGAATCGCTGCTGAAGTGGCTGAAGAACCTATGGAGAACACACAGAGTCATTTAACAAATACTGGAACGGATGAAATTTGTCTAATTTCAATGGACTCTAGTTTCATGTTCAATAATGGTGAATCAGGCCAATGAAGTGTATCTGACTCAGAGCACTTTCTTATGTGCAGGTCTTATATACAGACCTGTTGGTGCCACGGGGAAGTCCAGGATTCAAGACGCACAGTTTCCATCTCAAGAGAATGGCAGAAATGCGGATCTTTGCCTACAAACATGCGTGTCCGGCAGAGCACCTTTTCCCCACCCTGCTGGACATGCATGGCAAAGATCCGCGTTCCCTGTGAAGCCAACATGAGGAAGTGTATTGCTTGCGAAGTTTCTGTACTGCATGTTTCTCATAGTCATCTGGTATTTGATATATCAGGCTCCATGTGCAAAAGCAGTTTTGAACCAATAAATACTAACTTTGAATTTGGTTTTGTTGTTTGCTGAAATTAAGGCAAAAGAAGGATGTCTTACCTCTGTCCAGTACTGTTGTTTTGTATCCGTATCCATATGAGCAAAGCCTCCAAGAACTAGCGCTTTCATTAGTGTCCGCTGCACAGAGCTGGACAAGAAATGGAGAGGTGGGCTCCGCCTCGCAAACTGCTTAGCTAAATTCCACCAATTTTCACATTGAATTACTAAATTTGCCCTTAAAAAAAAAATATTGTTTAATAATTTGTTTTGTGGAATTGATAAATGTTGTATAATCCATATTTGGCATGAAATGTTATGTATTTTTAAAAATTGTTTTAAAATTTGGCTATAGCAAAAGCTGATGTCATACTAAATGAAACAGTTCTTCTAAGATGTGCACAAGCTTCTACCTGCTAGATTTTATTAAAGCTTTTCTATTCACAATTCAGTAATATATCAACTCTCTTAATTTGATGAAAATTCATCGTCTTGGTGCCTCCTCCGTTCTGCATTAGATGACATTCTTGCTCAACCCTCAAAACCCATGAATTTTAATTCATCCAAATTATTTTTTAAAAATAATGGGAATTTTTAAAACTTGCCTCCTGGCTTGTAAAGCCTGGATGGCTAAAATTCAGGTTGCATTCGTCTGCAGCCAAGTAGGAAGCTATAAAATCAAGCCAGCCAGCCAGCCAAGATTTACATTAAATTGTTTAGCTCTGGCAACTGAGACTATGATGGAAATACCAAATGTTGCAGTAGTTGGCAACCTTGCTACTTACTTTTCATTACCTCTTCCACACAGTTCACAGGTTTGTTAAACGTGAACCATTTCTTTTATTCCATGCATAGTAAGCACCAGGTTTTTTTGGGGGTGGGTGTGTGTGTGTGTGGGGAACAGCAATGGGAGCTGAGCCCCAGTCCAGATCATTCGACCATTGATCCAACAGTTGGATCTCCCTTTCTCTTAGCCACTTGGAGAGACTGCTCTGACATATTTCCTTTCCAGGTCACCTCAAAGGTACTGGAACCAGCAGAGTGATGCAGGTACTCTGAGTTTACCTAAGTAATTGCACTCTGTTCCCATGTGAACATGCACTGCACTATCACTAGATGGCTAAATCATTCTTAAGCTCTAGTTTACATTCATTTCATTTATCTGGTTCAGAAAAGAGAATTGGTCACCTACCTTGGTGAATTCTTTTCTTCCTCTGCTACGCAGACAGTCCACCAGCTGGGTAGTTCTACCTTTGACCAGCAGGAGGCAGAAGAACTAGTTGAACCTTTGCGCATATGCCTCTCAAGCTACCTGCCCTGAGGGCACCATGAGTTCCAAAGCGGAGGACCGGCAGCCTTGTGACGTCGACCATCCACAAAGTACTGCACTAGGTCTAGCTGGAAAATTAACCTCAACGAGTGAATAACCCAACTTGGTTTGATCCAACAGGGATCCGTATCCACTGGAAACAAGTACTGCTACCACCCCTGATGCTGTTCTCTGGGTGGGTCCGGAGGACTGTCTGCGTAGCAGAGGAAGAAAAGAATTCACCAAGGTAGGTGACCAATTCTCTTTTCTCCCCCTGCCGCAGACAGTCCTCCAGCTGGGATATACCCAAGCAGTAGAGAATCTAAGGGTGGGAAGAGACAGCTCCAGGGGACTCCAGCACTGCCTGAAGAACTCTCCTCCCAAAGGCTGCCTCAGCTGATTGGTAAGTGTTAAGTTTGTAATGTCTAACAAAAGTATGAATCAACGACCAAGTTGCAGCTCAGCAAATCACGGCGCACATCTAATGTATGCCACATCTTTTCCCTTGGGTGCACAAGCTTGGGACAGAAGGAGAGCAAAACCACCTCCTGAGTCCTATGAAAAATTGAGTTGACTTTCGGAATGAAGGCCTGATCTAGTCTCAGGGTAACAGACTGTTTGTTAAAAACGCAAAAAAAATCTCCATTGATAGCGCCCCCAGTTCTGACATCCTCCTGGCTGAGGTAACCGCTATCAGAAACGCCACCTTTAATTATAACATGTAAAGGGAAACGTGTGCGAGAGGCTCAAAGGGAGCTTTTGTTAATGCGTCCAGCACGATATTTAAGTCCCATGAGGGACACTTGTGCACTACTGGAGGGGAAAGATGCTTTGCAGCTCTCAAAAAGTGGCGGATATGCCTGTGTGGAAATATTTCTATTGCCCAGGGAGCTCAAAACCGAACTTATGGCAGAAGTCTGTCTGGCAAGGGTATTATGTCAGACCCTTTTCTAATCCGTCTTGCAGGAAGTTCAGAATATGTGGGATAGACGGCCTGCATGGGTCCAAACTAGAGATGTAAAATTTCCGGAAATTTTGAAGCCATGGAAAAAACCCAGGTTTTTTTCAGGAAAAAACTGAAATTTTGGGAAACATTGAGATATATGCAAAATTTACTTTCTTAGCACCCTTTACAGATCTAAATTCACTTTGCTACTTTAAGAACATAAAATGTATTATGTATAACTTTGTTTGCTCATGAAATTATCATGTTTGGTATATTTATTAAATTTAAAAGTATAGTTTATTCAGACAATAATGACAAATTTACTAATTTTTACTTTAGAATGTTTTAAATTTTGGTTACAAATGGAGCTACAAGCTGCTGAACTCTAGCATCTCTTAGGCTTTGCCAGTATACGAGAAGCAGGCAAAAATTAAAGTTGAAAATAGAAGGAACCATTAACATAGTAAAACAAATTTATTACGGAATCTGGACTTAGTCTCCTCCACAGCGTCAAGAAGATACAGAAAGCAGTAGCGGCGGGACCCCGGGGCAATTACCGGATACCGGATTTACCGGTTTCCGGTTCCCAAAAAACCAGATTCCCGGATTAAATCCAGTATACTGGTACCGGATTTATTCCATTGATTTCAATGGGGCACTGTGTCCCCATTGAAATCAATGGAATAAAATTCCTCCCCCTCCCCGGCTGTGCGGGTGGAAGGGGGGACACCCCCACCCACCCTGCCCAGCCTGGATTTAAAAAAAAAAATTCCCCTCCGGCGGGCAAGTTCAAGAGCCCCCCCTAGCACCAGCGGCCGCGGCGTCCCAGCAGCAGCCGGTAAGTATAGACCTGATCCCTGGGGGGGGGGGG
>QEPC01008452.1:2756337-2766825 GCA_003113815.1 Sphenodon punctatus | reverse complement strand
GGGGGGGGCTCTAGGTTGAAAAATCCAGGCTGGGCAGGGTGGGTGGGGGGGGTCCCCCCTTCCACCCACGCAGCCTGGACTCGGGGAGGGTTTTTTACTTTTTGGGTGGGTTTTTTACATTGCAGCCATTCATTTAAATGGCTGCAATGTAAAAAAAAATCCGGTACCCGGAATCCGGTAACCGGACCGGATTTACTGGGTTGAATCCGATGATGCCGGTACGCCCAGTACCGGCATTATCGGATACCGGAAATGCCGGTGATCCCGCCGCTAGAAAGCAGACACTCCTTTTTAGAAAAAGAGTTGAGGGGAAAAAAAAGGGGGGGGGAGGGGGGGCGGACCCAAGACTCATTGAATACAAATTTTGCCACATGAAACTTTGTCTAATCAGTCTCATTTTCTGAGCTACCATTATCGGCAGTTATTGATTCTTCTGATCCTTCATTTTTATCAGCTTCATGGTTGAATCTGAAAACTGAAGATTTGCCCGGATTGAGACAAGCTTCTCTACTCTTTCACATGTTAGTTTATTTATTGATTTGGTGTGAGTGGGTAATTTCAGACGTTACGAGATCACAGTCAACCACAGTGAATCCCCTGTGGTGGCTATGATCGCTGTAACGCCTGAGCGATCCCCGCCAGACGTTCACCACGGTGAATTTCTGACGGGGATCAAATCTAACCACGGTTCTGGCCCTCCGGCCGGCTGGAAATCCAGAACCGTGGTTAGATTGGCCACGATCCGGGATGGGCCAAAAGTAACTTATGTTACCTTGGCCCATCACAGATTATGGCCAAGACAATGGGATGGGACTGGGCGTAGTGGCCAGATTGGCTGCTGCGCCTGCCCATCTCCCGGAAGGTGGGCGGCCAGGGGAGCATGGGGCTGTGCGGCCACATGTCGCGCCATGCAGCCCCTCTCCCTCCCAAATCCCCTGTAGGAATCAGATCAGCATGTCTAAAGGATGGCCAGACTGATTCCTGACCACGTCCGGTCCATGGTTCAGCGAGGCGGGCCTCTGAGCCCGTCACATCTGAAATTACCCAGTATTTCCAAACAGAGACCAGTTTCTTTCACATGCTTCAGAAGATGGAGGAATCTGAAGCAGGTGAGAAGCAAGAGGAGTCAGAGGCTGACTCGTGCAAAGGCCTTGCCACCATGTAGCAGGAGGGATATGCTTGGCAGAGTCCCAGACTGCATTTGTGGACCAAATACCTGAAGATGTTCTGAATTGGCTGAAATGCATCTTGCTCGTGCATTTTGAGAGTTGTACTGTACTGCTTGTCCTAGGTGTATAGGAATTGTAATGATCTTCTGATACAGGGATATTCTAACTGTCTTACATAAAAGTCTTCCTATTACAGAGTTATTACTTAGAAGACATTTTGGGGGGAGTAAAGAGTAGCAATACAAGAACACCTTGTCTTATTTATTTATCATTCAAAAAACATTTCTTGAGGGTTTTTGGTTTTTTCCCCCAAATATTTTCAATTTTTCAGAAAAAAACAAAAAAAAGTCCTCAGAAAAAAGCTGAAAAAACCAGTCCCCCCCCCCACAATTTTCCAGTTTTTTTCCGCGCCTTCACATCTCTAGTCCAAACCCTTGTCTAAAAGCCCAAAGGGAGAAAACCCTCCAGGTTGCCCTGTAGGACCTCCTGGTTGCGGGTCTTCAGGCCTCTAAGAGAGTCCTGAGCACTGCCCCTGAGTAACCTCTCTTTCGAAGGGCTTGGCGTTCAACAACCAAGCTGTCAATCTTAGTGAGCTGGGTTTCTCATGTAACAGGGGGCCCTGGGTGAGCAGATCCTGCCCTGGAGGGAGCAGGAAAGGATCCTGTGCACTCAGTTCCCTGAGGTCCGAGAACCAGGGGCATCTTGGCCACCACGGGGCCACTAGGATTATCCGTGCTCTCTCCCTCCTGACCTTTGCCACTGTCCTTACCAGTAGGGGAATAGGGAGAAAGGTGTAGAGGAGGCCAGGAGGCCACCTCTGATTCAGCGTGTCTATGGCTGCAGCTCCCGCAGTCTAAGATATCGCCATGAATTGTTCCACCTGAGAGTTTTCCCTGGTGGCAAAGAGGTCGATGATCGGATATCCGAACACCCCCGTTATCTGGTGAAACACCCTCCTGTTCAGCAACCACTCATGTGGATCCAATTCCTTCCTGCTGAGTCAGTCCGTCTGGTAATTGTCTGTTCCCTTTATATGCAGGGCCTTCAGGGAAGCTAGATGGCATTGAGCCCAATTGAAAAGCCTCAAGGCCTCTCTCTGGAGGGACAGAGATCTCGATCCTCCCTGATGGTTGACATAAGGCCTGGCTGTGGTGTTGTCCGTGTATACCAGGACATGCAGGTTGAGAAGGAGAGGGGAGAACTACTTTAATGCTAGCCGAATCGCACGGCGCTCCAGAAAGTTTATACTTCAGAGACCAGAGGCCCTGAATGGATCTTCCCTCCATGTGCACCCCCCAGCCCCTGAGGCTGGCATCCATAGTCACCACCCCCTCTGAGAATATTTCCGCATTTAACCACCAAGACATGGATGACTTTAGGTGGGAGGGAATTGTTACCCAAGGATTTCCCCCTAGAGTAAGCTCTCTTTGGAAAGGAATGAGCAGCTGCTGCAAGGGTCTTAGATTGCAGTGCGCCCACTGGACCTGGCGGGAGCAGGAAATCATCAACCCTAATAACCTTGCCAGTGTTTTGCGCCTCAGTTGTTGGTTGGCTTGTAGAAGGAGAATTAGGGACTGAACCTTCCCCCTTCTCTCCTCCGGGATGAACACGGCATCTAAGGCAGTATCTATGATGGCCCCTAAATGGTCTCCTGTGACATGGGAGTAGCTGACTCTTGGAGAGGTTCACTACAAACCCGTGGGCTCCCAGATAGTTGATTACCCTGGACACATCCCTGGTCGCTCTCTCCTGAGAAGGTGCTCTAATCAGGAGATCGTCCAGGTAGGGAAAGTCGTGAATCCCCTCCTCGCGGAGGTTCGCTATTAATGTGATGAAAGTCTTGGTAAAAGTCCTGGGAGCTGAGGAGAGACCGAAGGGCAGAGCCCTGAACTGCCAATGGCCCTGGCCGAAGGCAAATCTGAACCATTGCCTGTGGGCCTGAAGGATCGGAACGTGGAGGTAGGCCTTCCTCAGATCCAGGAAAGCCAACCAATCCCCCTTGGACAGACACTGGCAAATGGAACTGGCTGTTTCCATTTTGAACTTCTGTGGTCTTATCTATTTGTTCAGATGTTTTAGGTCTAAAACCATTCTCCATTCGCCTGCCTTTTTTGGCACCAAGAAAATTATCGAATAGACGCCTAGCCCTCTCACACTGTGGCACTTCTTCTATTGCCCCTATGGTCAACAATCTTTTTATCTCTGTGCCATAGCCGAACATTTTGGGGGACTTTTGGAGACTGGAGAGGGAAGGAACCTGCTCCTTGGGGTTCTTAGGAGCTCCAACGCATAGCCTTGCTGCACTATTTGCAAGACCCAGACGTCTGAAATTGATGCTTCCCAAACCCCGCAGAAAAGTTGCAGCCTGCCCCCTATGTCTGCCTCCCCCTGCGAGTCATGCTTGCTTGGCTGACTGACTGTTGGCTGACTCGCAGTGTACCCTGATCAAAGCGGCGCTGGCTCTGGCCCCTGAAACGAAAGGGCTGCCTCGAGTATTCCCTATTCTGAAACTGATTGCGCCTGCGAAAGGAGGAGTTGGAGTCCCCAAATTTAAAGGATGGGGCTCGAAAAGGCTTCTTCCTTGCTCCAACTTGCTGCAGTGTTTTAGATTTAGCTTTATCACTGGCCTCTGTCAAGACCTTGTCTAGACAAGTGCCAAACAACTTAAAACCCTTATAGGGGCCAGCCATCAACAGATTTTTTGCCATGGCATCCCCTTGCCAGGACCTCAGCCAAACTCTCCTCCTGGCCACAATGACAAGGAAACTGCTTGGGCTGACTAGGACAGGGCATCAGCGGTGGCGTCAGCCAGAAGGGAACTAGCCAGCATGACTCAAGAAGAGAGGATTTTAGATTTCTTCTCAGAAATATTTTTGGATTGCATTTCTTGCAGCCATGCAATGTTGGCTCTGGCCACATATGAGACTAGAATATTTATTCTTAGGGAAACGGAAGAGGATTCAAGGCCTTTCCTCAGGACTCCCTCAATGGCCCTGTCAGAGGGATCCTTAGGATAACAGTTCCTCTCCGCTGGAAACACCATCTGCCTTGCCAGAGAGGCAGTGGCTGCATCCACTTTCAGGTTTCTAAATAACCCTTCCTTCCTTCTGGAGAAGGTATAAAGGGTCTCCTGAGTCTTGTTCATCCTGCAAACCTTTTCTGGAGACTTCCACTCCACCAACACTAATTTTTCAAATGCCCTGTCCAGGGGAATGCCCGTATCCCTTCCTTGAACGGAGGGAATGAGCAGTCTATCATCCTCCTCCTCGGAGTCTAAAGACTGATTTTTGGCGGGCTTTTCCTCAAGGTGCAAAGTCTTGATCACCTGGGCCATCAACTCCTTCCGAAAATTAATAGGGAAATGCCTATCCTGGTCCCTACTGGCCTCGGGAGGATCCTGCCACTCCCCCTCCTCAAATTCTGAGTGGTGAAGGGAGTCGGAACCCGAGTATGATAGAAGGAACTCTGAGTCCCCTGCCCCTCGATCCCTGCCCTCACCCTCAGGCGAGCTACTGCAGGCCGACGACTGTGGAGAGCTCAACAGGTGGGAAATGGCATCCCCTGGTAGCCGTGAAGTTCTTCCCGCCCTTTTAGATTGATGAACTTTCCCCTGAGACCCTCCAGTCCATGGGTGGTCTTACCTCCTTCCTGGAGGTGTCATCCATGATGAATCCTGCTCTTCCGCCACTACTGCGAGGGAGAGGACAGGACACCGGCTCTGAGTCTTCCTGTCCTGCGGAGAGGAGTGGCTGGTACGAACTGCCTTACTGCCGCAGCAGAAGGCTGTTCTGGACAGGGAAGCAAGCCCGCATGTCCCCACTTTATAGGTTTCTCCCTGCTCTTGGGCTGCTGCGCAAGAGCAGACTGGGCTGCTTCCTACTCTCGGGCTGCTGCGCGACAGCTGGCCGGGGTTCTAGTGCCTTCTTCCCCCTTGGCCCCGTCAATAGCGCTGTAGAACGCACTCTTAGCTTTTTTGCTCCCTTGAGCTTCCAAAAAACGTGACCTACTGGTCTGCAGGCAGAAGAACAAACTGGTGCCCTCAGAGCGGGTAGCTCGAGAGGCGCATGCGCAAAGATTCAACTAGTTCTTCTGCCTCCTGCCGGTCAAAGGTAGAGCTACCCAGCCGGAGGACTGTCTGCGGCAGGGGGAGAAACGGAAGCTTTTCTCTGAAGGCAGGCTGATTTTTCCTGAGCATTAAAGAATCTCAACGTTCTCCATGAAGGTTTTAACACAGGATGTAGGAAGCAAAATCCTATCTCATTTTAAGAGCTAAGATTTTGAAGAGAAGCAATTTTTGGCATTAATGAGCCTGTGGCTTACCTTTCCCTCCTTTCCACTAATGTCACTAGCAATTGTACAGTGTCATTTGCAAGATCCTGCTCAGAACTCCATACTGCTAGGTTACTGATCACTTTNGGGGGGGGGGGGGGTGGACTAGATCCCCTGAAAATAACACTTCCCCAAATGAGCCCCCCATCCATTCAGGCAAGTGTCTGTCGTTACTACAACTCGGTGTGATTCTGACAATGCTTTCATTTTTGGTGGGCCACTAGGGAGAGTCTGGATGGCACTCAGCCTGTCTAACAAGGCAATGATTCTACCCAACATTTCCACCTGAGGTGCCTCTGCCGGGGACAAGCGTGTGTGTGTGTATGGGCTTATGATTTGTGGGGTCTCCGCAGGGTCCATTATGAGCACCAGGGTGCCGAGCTTCCTACTGGTCCTCTGCAAGAGGGGACTGGGGAGCAAACAAACCGGGGCTTTCACTTTGCCAGTTCGGGCAGTGAGAACCAGGTGAAAGCGCGCATGGGACATCTACTGAGGTCAAATAGTCTCCTTAACTTGAAATGGGTCAGAGCTGCAAGAGCTTGGTCTAAGCTGGTTCAAAGCAGAAGATCTAACTGGGGCTCTCAGGGAATGATCACCACGAAGCATGCTCCAGCTGAACTTTGGTCTCCTTTTGTCATCTAGCGATTCAGGTGGGGATAATTTCTCAGCATAAAGAAGTGATGGCCAAGGAAGACTCGGGAGAAGAATTCTTTTATTTAGTGTCAGCACAGCAGCATGTAATAATACATCACCTCCACATTATTTTTAGGGAGTCCTGGTCCGTTAGGAGGTATCCAGTGCAGTTGTCATCGGGTACTGAGGCTCTCCATCTCATGATCAATTTGGCCAGAGACAGATCAGGGGCTGGTCTGGCTGGAGACAGATTGGGGTTGATGTTAGTGTACTGTGCTCCCACCTGTCCTGCAGCATCCCTACACCCTCTAGCAAAATTGGTGTCGGAGGTGGTATTGTGGTCTCTGGGGGTATTAGTCCTGGAGGACCTCAATATACATCCCAACACTAGTCTTGGAGGAGCAGAGTGTGAGCTGTCTCTTATACACATCTAGATGTGTATAAGAGACAGCCTTTCCCTCCTTTCCACTAATGTCACTAGCAATTGTACAGTGTCATTTGCAAGATCCTGCTCAGAACTCCATACTGCTAGGTTACTGATCACTTTTTCTAAGAGGTAACCCACAATCCATTGGGAACCCTCTGTATCGGCACCAAATGCTGTATTAAATGGAAGGCTTATCTAGAAAAGGGAGAAAATGTTACAGAAATCACATAAGTAGCAGTAACCAGGCTTTTTATGTTCAGACCTTCATTCCTCTCATTATAAAAAATTAAGCTGCTGAAAGTAAAGAATGCCAGAGAGGTAGATAGCAAACCGAACAATTTCAAGTTTGTCACCAATACTCAATTCTAAATTTCTTAGACTCAATATTCTCTCCCATCTAAAAACGTTTAGAAGACTTTAACCAATGAACGAAAAAAAATTCCCACATACACTACACTCCTCATGAGAAACTCTAGGTCAAGGTGGATCATACAGAACATTGCAATATCACAGAAATAGTTTTTCTGATCTCAAGTTATTCAATTGGGACCTTTTTTGGGGAGATTTCATACTCCGATCCAGGGACATTAAAATCTACTTCTCCTGAAATTCCAGATTTCCTGTTCTCTTCAATAAATTCCTTATAATGATCTTAGGAATTTGATTATAATTGTTCAAATAGACTATATCCATAAGTTTTGTAAGCAGTACCGTGGGAGGATGGCACAAATTCCCTTTTCAAGTTTCAGCATAAGTTTGGTTTAAAACTTATTCCAACTTGTAATGATTCCAAAACTGCAATGCCACTTGTTTCCAAGGCCTTCTGTTTTGCCTGATAGAGTCTATGGGTGCATTCTTACGTTACGGAGGTCCACTTTAACAGACTTTGACCTGGTTTAACCCAGGGGCCACCGTCACGTTCGACCCTGGCTGCCAGATGTTGGCATGGGATAGATCCTGGCTGTGCTTGCGGCTAGTGTGGGCTGTGACTTGGGGAAGTCTCCTAGTCACAGCCTATGCTAGCCGCCACCATGGCTGGAGCCTGCTGCCCGACCGGGAGTAAAGCAGGCTTTCATGTTTGAAAGCTTGCTTTACTCACCGCAGTCTGGAGTGCTGCCAATTCAGAGCATCATGGTGACTGCCATTGGCTGCCATGGCTACCAGTTAGGGAGGAGGGTGGGCTGCTGGACACAGCGTTGGGGCACATGTGCGCATCTCCTCACCCTCTGTCACATTAGCTCAGAGGCTGGGACCAGTCCTGTCTGCAGTGGCGGCCACACTCCGGACAACGTAAGTCTGTGATGGCGGCTTGCCGCTGTCATGTTAGAAAACACCCTTTGTTTTCCCACTTAATTTCAGCACTTAATTCTCTACCATCACAAGTTTCCAATCACATTTTCAGCATCCACATAACCCAACTTTATGTTCATTAAGGACCTTGTAACAGGTCAGTAACTTCCTTAAGAACCTTGTAACAGGCCCCTATAAGTTCTTGCAGGTATGTCACCCTCAGGGAGCAGGTACTGATGCAAGCCTCAGCAAGCTCTGGTAAGGTTTAATACAGAAGAGCTAATGGAAAGTGCTAGTCAGCTGAAGAGCAACAAAGCATACAAGACTGAGCTGAGGCTCAAACAAGAGGGACTACTAGGGAAACTGGGACAAGAAGTTAAGAGTTGCCTCCAGGTCATATATTCCTAAAACAGGAAAGTAGGAGTGAGGAACTCTTAAGTTTCTGTAGTGATTTTACGAGACAGTGACATGAATTTGTGGGAAGAGGGTGCAATAATGAAGCTGCCGAATAGGTGAACTGCAAGTGCCTGCTTTCTGGAGGGAACTGAGGCGCAGCCCTGAGGTGCAAGTTAAAAGCTAGCACTTATTACAAATAGGCCATTTTTAGACGAGATGCTATCATGCAGACCCACCCATCCAAACACCCACCCGAAGTTGTGGGGAGGTGCGCACTCCCGTGACCCTCGCACCACCTACCATGGCCACTTCTGAACGAGTGGAGAAAAAGCTGGGTTGCTCTGTGCAGGGGCAAGTGAATCTGTGCGTGGAGAGGGCCCTATACACATTCCTGGCCTGTGTGAACCTGGCTGCACACACACCCAGGGGACAAGTCTGCCGACACCATAGAGAAACGGCGCCGTGATGGCCAGAGTGGGACAGCAGCCGCTTGTGAACCGGCCACTCCCTGACTAGAAGACCGTCCCCATTGCAGGCCCCAGATGCACACAGGCCACACCCACCACAGACCCTGCACCCAAGGCACAGGAAGAGACCCCACATGCACACAGGCCACACCCACCACAGACCCTGCAGCACCCTGGGCACAGGAAGAGACCAGGGCTGTCAGACGCCTGTGGGGGGGAGGCACATGTGAGATGCCAATGAAATAAATCGGTATAACAAGACATCGTCAAGGAGATGGCATTGCTGGGGTACAATAGAAGCATGTCCCGGTGCCGGCAGCAGGCAATGCCTGGAGGAGTGGATACAAGTTGGTCTATGAGAACAGCCTGCTGTCCAACCATGCCATGCGCACAGAGCCGTTTTACGAGGAGCCAGACAGGTTCTTCCACTGCCTCATATTCCCCCTTTACAGTGCGAGAGATCTGTGAAGACAGGACTGGCAGCTCCTGCTAGAAATCTGCCGGCACCTGCACAAGCTGTCCCATGCTCAGAGCACCAGATGGAGCCAGGCCCGGGGCAGGTGCCCATGACTACTGTCCTTTAGTACCCTGTTTCCCCATTCTGTTATGGTATGGTGAATAAAACGGTTACATGTTATTGCTTAATGTGATGTCCATGTGAGTTTCCCTTGGGTTTGTTCTCCCATCTTCAGCCGGGGACAGGGTTCTGATGTCATCCCTGTGGCTGCAGGACCCTGCCCTAATGCAGCCAGGTGTCCACCATATCATGCAGGACCCAAGGTTACTGTCTGCAATAAGGTCGCTTGGGAGAGGCCTCCCAGCATTCCTGTGGGGGTGGTGATGGTGGTTTTATTATCTGGTGGCCTTGGTGCACAGCTGCATCTGGTTGCTCTGATCAGCTTGTATTTTCCTGCCATGCCCACGGGGCAGTCACTGCTTGCTGCGGCTGTTACATGTCAGATGTGTCGGTCCCTAACGCCCCATTGTGTGGTGTGGTGGGTTGTGATGTCTGTGCAATGGTGACCTTAGGTGAACTGTGGCTTACGGATGATGTCCAACGGTTGTTGGCTGACCCTTTGTCCACACAGGATGCTTATGATATTCTGTCCCAAAGCCTGTTGTTCCTGAGGCATTGTGTGTGCAGCCATGATTGCCAGTGGAGGGTGAGCGAGTTGAGGTTCCGTGTTCTGGAAGCCACTGAAGATGGGCCGCCACTGGGAATGCTGCTACTGTGGGAGGTGAGCGAGAGCATTGCTTTGCAGGAGATTTGTAGCCTCCTGGAGTTCCGACTGTGTGGGGACCTCCCTCCCTTTTCAACCGTCCTGATGCATGCCGGGATTACTGGAGACAACGGAATAGGTGTCAGGATCGCATGCGTGAGCTACAGTTGCTTACGCCCTTGGCTGGGGGTCGCTACCTGACCGTGGAGTCTACTGCAGTGGAGATGGCTGTCCTGTACAAGATCTGGATCCAGCCAGACGTTCAGCTCGCCCTGGGCAGCAGGATAATGGTGACCCAAACTTCTTGGTGGAGTGATATATGCGGGCAAGTCTACTGGAGAGGAATGTTTGCATCGACAGTGTATGCGGAGGTTGTGGGGTTCCCAATTCCAACTCCTTCGCTGCTGTGACCCGGCTTCGAAACAACACTTGGTGACTGTGGCGCTTGGTGGGTGCACACCCTCCCCCCCTTCCATCCCAGGCCCCCAGCCTGGGGAGACACTGGAGAAGGGGGGTGAGCAGTGGGGGAACTCGGGGAGCAGAGGCCGGGGGCCTGG
>QEPC01008452.1:2735681-2755993 GCA_003113815.1 Sphenodon punctatus | reverse complement strand
TGCTGCTGAGTTTTGCCAGTGTTTCCCTGTGTTTTGGGTTTATAAATTATTTATTTTAAGCTTGATGTGCATGTAGACTGTGTTTTCTTCCATCCGATGTTAACCCTCGGCACTCCTTGCTGCTGGGTTAAGCCAGTGTTTTGGGTATTATGGCAGTGTTTTTGGTGTTTCCCTGTGTTTTGAGTTTATAAATTATTATTTTTAAGTTTGATGTGCATGTAGACTGTTTTCTTCCATCCGATGTTAACCCTGGGAGCTCCTTGCTGCTGAGTTTTGCCAGTGTTTCGGGTTTATAAATGATTTATTTTAAGCTTGTTGTAGACTGTTTTCTTCCATCCGATGTTAACCCTGGGAACTCCTTGCTGCTGGATTATGCCATGCCACTGGCCTACCGTCCCCCTGGCTCCGCCCCTAGGCCCGGCCCAGCCTTACTGCCCCAGTGCACCTCCAACATCAAAACCCACCAGCTGCGCCTGATGTGGAGACTGGGAGGTTCTTGACCTGGCCAGTGGAACGACTGTCCATTTGAACCTTGGCTGGGGCTGCTGGGTGGAGGGATTGGTGGGTGGAGGGATTGGTGGGTGGGTGTTGTGGACTCCCTGGGCGCTGCCCGTTTGAATCCCTCCCCACTCACTCAACATATGTGAGCACTCCATGGCTGATTCATTCAGTGGACATGGACACCAGCTCCGCTCAATTCAAAACAACCATACTGGTGGAGAATGCAGGCACATGGTCACGTCTGGTATAAGAGGATACCATGAGAACCACAAAAGAGGTTGAACTTCAGATTTTTAAGGGACAAAGCAGTGGCTCCTAGATTGGTTTATGGAGAGAGAGCAAGGAAAGGAAAATTGGATTCCTTACCTGGGAATTTTCCTTCTGCGAGTCTTTCCCGGATATCACTCCTTTATGCTGGGGAATGATCCCCACCTGAACAACTAGATGGCAGAGGGAGATCAAAGTTCAGCTGGGGCATGCTCAGTGATGATCATTCCCCGAGACCCCCAGAGTTGGTAAGCTGCAAGTCTGAAAAATACAACTAATTTCCAAACAATTTTTTTTTTTTTAAACCAAGCAGCTCAAAAGGCCAGACACCCAACACTGAGCTAACAAATGAAGCTCAAAACTACATACATCCCTGAAAAAAACCCCAAGCAACTGACAGTTCAGTTCAACCCATCCACAAAGGGACGGTAGAAGTAGTGTCCAGGGAAGACTCGCAGAAAAAAAATTCCCAGGTAAGGAACCCAATTTTCCTTTCTCCCGAGTCTTCCCTGGTCATCACTTCTTTATTCTGGGGAAGTAAAGCAGTCACCCAGCAATACAGGGAGGGAAGTGGATGGAAACCCCTTACTCCGACTGGAGAAGGAGACATTACTCCAGAATGCCCTCAAGGATCCTATGGCCGAAGGCTGCCTCTGCTGTTTCTAAGGTGTGAATTTTATAATGCCTCGTGAAGGTGTGCAAGGAAGTTCACCTCCTCGTACAAGGCTCTGGATCGAAAAGCCCAGTTAGTAGAAGCCCCTCTTAGGGAGTGAGCTTTGACACCCTGAGGAGGTGGTAAGTCCTGAGCTCTGTATGCCTCCCTGACACAGGAGGTTACCCACTTTGTTATGACTGATTTAGAAGTTTTCCTACCCCTATTCTTTGAGTTGTAGTTAATAAAGAGAGTTGTGGACTTCCTGAACACTGCCATCCGATCAATGTAGATTTCTAAAGTTCTTCTGACATCCAAGGAATGCCAAAGCACTTCCTTGGGATGAGAAGGATTGGGGCAAAAGGGTGGCAAACAAACCTCCTGTGCTCTATGGAATAGGATGTTAAACTTTAGGCACAAAACTTGGTCAAGTCTTAAAGTGATGGACTTTTTCTTGAAAACACGTAGGGTTGGGCTCTATGGAAAGTGCAGCCAGCTCACGACGTGCTGGCTTATTGTTTCTTTTTTGAAGTTGACGAGAGCTAGACGTACTGCTCAGTGTTCCAGCCAGTTTATGCTTTTTTGTTTTTAGGGGGGGGGGGGGGTGGACTAGATCCCCTGAAAATAACACTTCCCCAAATGAGCCCCCCATCCATTCAGGCAAGTGTCTGTCGTTACTACAACTCGGTGTGATTCTGACAATGCTTTCATTTTTGGTGGGCCACTAGGGAGAGTCTGGATGGCACTCAGCCTGTCTAACAAGGCAATGATTCTACCCAACATTTCCACCTGAGGTGCCTCTGCCGGGGACAAGCGTGTGTGTGTGTATGGGCTTATGATTTGTGGGGTCTCCGCAGGGTCCATTATGAGCACCAGGGTGCCGAGCTTCCTACTGGTCCTCTGCAAGAGGGGACTGGGGAGCAAACAAACCGGGGCTTTCACTTTGCCAGTTCGGGCAGTGAGAACCAGGTGAAAGCGCGCATGGGACATCTACTGAGGTCAAATAGTCTCCTTAACTTGAAATGGGTCAGAGCTGCAAGAGCTTGGTCTAAGCTGGTTCAAAGCAGAAGATCTAACTGGGGCTCTCAGGGAATGATCACCACGAAGCATGCTCCAGCTGAACTTTGGTCTCCTTTTGTCATCTAGCGATTCAGGTGGGGATAATTTCTCAGCATAAAGAAGTGATGGCCAAGGAAGACTCGGGAGAAGAATTCTTTTATTTAGTGTCAGCACAGCAGCATGTAATAATACATCACCTCCACATTATTTTTAGGGAGTCCTGGTCCGTTAGGAGGTATCCAGTGCAGTTGTCATCGGGTACTGAGGCTCTCCATCTCATGATCAATTTGGCCAGAGACAGATCAGGGGCTGGTCTGGCTGGAGACAGATTGGGGTTGATGTTAGTGTACTGTGCTCCCACCTGTCCTGCAGCATCCCTACACCCTCTAGCAAAATTGGTGTCGGAGGTGGTATTGTGGTCTCTGGGGGTATTAGTCCTGGAGGACCTCAATATACATCCCAACACTAGTCTTGGAGGAGCAGAGTGTGAGTTCATGGCTGCCATGACAACCATGAGCCTATCTCAGGTAGTGAAGGGTCTGACACACCGGGGCGGGGGGACGGGACAACATACTTTGGACCCAGTTTTCTGCACTGGCCTTGAGGTGGGGATTCGTTAGTGGGGGACATAGGGTTAGGGCCTCTGTCATAGACAGATCATTACCTCCTACAGGCTGGTCTCCTGCTGCATGTCGGTCCCCGGACGGGTGCTGGACCAGTTCGAATGGTCTGCTCTCGGAGGCTGATGGAACCGAAAAGTTCCGGAATGCTCTCTGTGAGTTAACTTCAGACCTTGACAGCCATTCACTTGATGACCTTGTAACCTTATGGAACACACTGTTGACTGAGGCCATCAACTGGACGGCTCCTAGACGTCCGCTTCCCAAGCATCAGCATCACAGGTCCCCGTGGTACATGGAGGTCCTGCGATGGCTGAAGCAAACAGGGAGGCTGTTAAGTGGTGGGGGCGCCACACTTGTACTGATGATGACAGATTGTGGCATAGAGACAGTTTGAAAGTCTATGCCGTGGTTCTTTGCTGCCCTCATAGCATCCGTGAAGTCTTGTCCAGCTGAGCTTTTTCAGGTGGTGAAGGGGTTGGTCAGTCCAGCCTCTCTCCACTTGGAGCTGGAGTCTTCAAGCACTTGCTGTGACTTATTTTTAATTGATTATTTTGTGGATAAAATAGCTTGCATTCACCATGACTTCAACAACACGTTTATTGCAGTTGGAGAACCAGAGGCTGCAGAAACCCCATTGTGTCCAGTTTTGTGGGATCAGTGCCAGACGGTGTCGTTCGCTGATGTGGAGGGAGTCCTGGGGGCTTAGAGCACCACATCTTGTGAACTGGATCCCTGCCAGTTTTGGCTGGTTAAGGTCAGCTGGGAGACGTTAGGGCCGTTGCTGACAGGGGTGGTCAATGCCTCCCTCCGGGAGGGCAGAATGTCAGGGAGGTTGAAGGAGGCTGTAGTATGCCCTATGCTCAAGAAGCCATCTCTTGACATTGACTCCCTTGCCAGCTATCGGCCTGTCTCTAACCTTCCCTTTTTAGGGAAGGTTATTGAGCGGGTGGTGGTCCAACAGCTCCAGGGGCATCTGGACCGCATCAGCTTTTTAGATCTTTCACAGTATGGCTTTCGCCCACGTTACGGCACTGAGACTGCACTGGTGGAGCCTCACTGGGAGTTTGATCAAGGCCTTCGCTGGGAGTTGGATCAGGGTTGATCCACTTTACTGATTCTATTAGATCTATCAGCGGCTTTTGACATGGTTGACCATGAGATACTGGTGACTCGCTTGCGGGACCGAGCAGGGGTGGGTGGCACCATTCTCGAATGGTCTCACTCTTCCCTGTCCGGGAGGACCCAGCATGTGGTGCTGGGGGAGTATTCATCATCCCCCCGGGGCCTCATATGTGGTCCCGAAAGGTTCCATTCTGTCCTCTCTCCTGTTCAATGTGTATATGCAGCCTCTGGGCGAGGTCGTGAGAGGGTTCAGCGTACGGTGCCATCAGTATGCCGATGACACTCAATTATACCTCTCTTTTTTATCCGACTCGGACCCGGCAGTCTTGGTGCTTACTCAGTCCTTGGCAGCTGTGGGGGACTGGATGAGAGTGAGCCATCTGAAGCTGAATTCTGACAAGATGGAGGTGATGCTGGTGGGTAAAGGGGCAGGGGAGTTGGTGGCCCCCATCATTGATTGGGTCCATCCCTCCCTAGTCCCGCAGTTCGAAGTCTGGGAGTGCTCCTCAATTCCCGGCTCCGCCTGGAGGCCCAGATGGTGGCTGCGGCGCAGAGTGCTTTTTATCAATTACATCTGTTACGGCAGCTTTGGCCATATATCTCAGACTCAGACCTGGTCACCATTATCCATGCCTTTATTACCTTGAGACTGGATTACTGCAACACCCTCTACATGGGGCTAACCTTGAGGATGGTTCGGAGACTGCAGCTGGTGCAGAACTCAGTAGCCTGTCTCCTCACGGGGACAGGGCACTGAGAGCATATTACACCTGTGCTCCACGCTCTGCACTGACTGCCTATCATCTTCTGGGCCCGATTCAAGGTGTTGGGTCTAACCTATAAAGCCCTATACAGTCTAGGCCCCACTTACCTGCAATACTGCCTCACCCCCCCATGTTCTGGATTGGCCCCTGCAGTCTGCCAGGGGCACCCTCCTTGAGGTCCCCCGGGTTTCTCTTACGGGGACTACGGAAGGGGCGTTCTCGATGGCCGCCCCGAGGCTGTGGAACTCCCTCCCGGTGGAGGCCCATTTGTCCCTGGATCTCCCCTCCTTCGGTCGTTGCTGTAAAACCTGGCTGTTCCACCAGGTATTTGGTAGGGGAGAGGGGTCGTGGGAGGGGGGTGATTGTTTTTTTGGTTTGTTTCTTAGCCCCAGAGTTAGTTGTTTTATTATGTATTTATATGTTTTTTTTATATTGTTGTTTTATGATTGTTGTTAGCTGCCGGTGCCTGAGGCATGAAGGGTGCTGGATATTAAATTTTATTAAATAAACAAATAAATAAATTATACAAGACATAAGCATCCTCTAAAAATGAGCACTTTTTAGAAATAATTTTTTAAATAGCATACATTTACATCCAGGCCAATCTCATATACTAAAAAACAAAACAAAAAAACCCCACCTCAACTTTTTGGCTAATTGTAAGTTACAAAGCCCTGAACATAGAGATCTAAAATAAAAACAATGACATACAACTTCACCCAAAATTTTTTGTTTAAAGTGCCATCAATTGAAACGGTACCATGATTTAATTAATGCAATAAAAATTAAGTTTATGTCCTTACCTGGTCATACAGTTTTTCATCCACTAGCAGATAGGTCTTTGCCCATCGCTTAAGGAACCATACAATATCTTTCCCCATTTGTGGGCTCAAAAGGTGTGTTAAATTTGCCCTTATTGCTCGAGATTCAACTTCTGAAACTCTTAGGATAGCAGATAATAACCTGCAGACAAAGTTCAATTAACATATTTGACTTCAATATTTTGGATTTAAAAAAAACAAAAACAAAGTTTGTTATTAATTTTATTTCCCATCTTCAGGGTTTAAGCAGAGTGGCGTGACCCTGACCCAAGATTTCCATCCTTCGTGGGGTGGCGTGGAAGAAGCAAAGTGATACCCATTTGCTCATTTTAACCAAACAGGTGTAAGTACCGTAGGAGATTTCCTCTCCTTATTCAGACAATGAGCACCAGAATTCAATGCATATTTATAGCTTCAATTAGTAAATAAGGGCGATCAGCTTTGACTTTGAAACTAGACTCTGAATTTACTGCAGCAGGAAGAATTCTCCACACAGCTCTGACCTCAGAGGAAAGGGGAATTTTCCAATTGGATCATAGCCTGGCATGCTTGGTCTCTCCCCACTCCCTCATTTTAATATTAGGTACAAGGTTCAGACTGACTACTAGTACTTTCTTGCAGTGAAGTGCCATCTAAAATGGCAAATACTTGTAACTCTGGAATATTTTCTTCATTAGAATATGTCTTACCCCACCTTGATGGAATCTACAAATCCTTTCCATTACTCCAGATTTTATTCCTAACTATTGGAAAGAAGTTAATTGATATTACAAGCAATACCATCCACTTGTACAAGCTAGCTAATGAGGTCACTACCCCTCATCTTTTAGGGGCTTAGTGAAACACTTCCACAACGCTTCTAGACCCTGTCACCCCAGGGAGCAAGAGAATAGCAATAAAAAAAAATATCTCTAGTTTCCTGCAGAGGATTAAGGCCGGCCAGAGATAGGCAAGCAAGAGTTAGTATAATTTGGGGTGAAGTACAGCATGTTGCACATGATAGTGTCTTTTGACTTCTCAATATAACCCCTCAAGATCTGTGGCATTCATCCTTCCTCCCAAAAAGGATGGAAATCCCTTCTGAGTCTCTTACGCTGTTCTTTAAAATAGGCCAATAATTACTTGAATTGTACACAAGTGATACCAATCTTTTTTCCCTGTAAAGGGCCAACTGAGCTGCTTCTGAAGCAGTCCTAGGGACCATTCTCTCATAACTGAGAAGACAGGTCCATTTTATAGTTTGGAAATTCATTTGAATTTGCACATACTGGAGAAGGGAGTACATGGTTAATTCATAAGAGTTTTTTTTATCGAATATCATTGCAAACCATTTAATTCTAATGTTAAAACAAACAATTCACTTCTATTTTGCTATGTGATATGTATTTGCTTTGCACTGACAAAAACATTTACCCAGTGCCAATGCAAATCAAACTCTCTCCAGGGACTCGTATTGCTGTTCTTCCCTGCCCACCTACTTCAGACCTTCAGTCTTGGTATTCTTATGCCATCCCTCCCATTCTCTCTCTAAGCTTCTTNGGCTAGAGGACTCCTGGTTACCATATCTAAATCTTACCCTATCTTTTCCCAAACCACCAGCAATTTCATGCTTTGCCCTAAAATATTGACTTAAACCTACAGCTGAATTCAGTTTCTCTCATATTTTTTCTTCCCTTCACTGCATAACTAACCTTATTGTCCACTCAGTCTAATCAAGCTAGCATAAATAACCTCTCTCTCTTTACCCCTTGGATCTCTTTTCCATTCCCATAGTTGAGAATCACACTCACTTTTACATGCATGAAAACATGAATGCTCAAGTTTTATCTCCAGCCTACCTATAGAATTTGTTTGCAATATTTGGTATGTAGGATGCTATATAAAAGTTACCTAATAACAGAATCGGTTCTGTTGTACCCTGGGATGGAAGAGGCCTTTTCTCCTGGAGATCCCAGAATTTGAAGCGTTGTATTGATGTCAACGTCAGCTGAATGCTTAATGGAATACTCCATTATTTCTGGAGGTATTAGTGGAGTCTCTCCCTGAGTATCATTAGCTAAGAGGTAGCCTTAAGTTAAAAGCAAACAAAAAACAACGTGACCTCAGGTTACCTGACCTAAATTAAATTCTGCTATTTAGGGGTGTCTCAAAAAGATGTTAGAAAGCAATGGAATCAAACATTTGGATAAATCCTGTCTGCTATATGCTTAAATTGGTGTCATTTAGTGGCAATTATATATTTTGCTCAACTTCACATAAGTGAGGAAAAAAGGCCTAAAACTACCATGGTAAACGGGATAAAACTTATCATGGAATCATACAGACAAAATGCCTCCTCCTTCTAAGGATACCATAGTCAATGGCTCTGTAAAGCAGATCTTTTTATATATTTATAAGTCTGTTTTGCAACCAGTCAGGTGATAAAATACACGGTTTCTCCAACTCTCTGCTCACTAATCACTCTTTACAGAGGCTACTCCACAGCTTATATTCCAGATCTTTAGGCAGCTTTCAAAACTTTGACAATGACAAAACTGGCACAAAAAATGTTTTGTACTTTCCACAGCAAATGCAAGTGAGGTAAAAGTTGAGATTGAAGAGTACAATTATCAGATCCGAGACAGGCAATATGAATTCCTAGTCCAGAAATAATTTTACTATCTGATGTATTCTAGTCTAGTCGGGCTAAAAATAAAGCCAGTAGAGGATACTCGTTGGCTAGGCAAGTAGCATAAAATCTGGTGATTAATAAGGCAGACGTTCGAATTCACAAACCTCCATTGCAGTAAGGGGAAAAACCCCAAGTGCAACAGCTGCACATTATATTGAAAAATTCGATAATCACTATGCTATAGACATGATTATAACTAGTCTAAGGTAACATGACTTTATAAAACAGATGTAAACAAATAATAATAATGCAAAAATTAAAAATTAAAAATGTTGCCAAAAATGTTGCAAAATGGGTAATGCTGCATGGTTGCATTCTCTGCATTGTAGCATTCTAATGGCGTTTACCAGCTCAAGTCTCTTGAGTCTTTGCTCTCAAAAGTCACAAACTATGCCAGTAAAACCTAGAACCAAGTAACATACCTTCAGATATTTTCTACTTACAGTAGCACTGCTTAGCAAACCAGTTGAACGTATTTTATACATTTTATGTATTTCTATTTTGTTAAGAGAAATTCTTTAGGAGTTGAAAGATAATCATAACAAAAGTAGTGTATGCGCCACCTTTCAGCTGCAAGATCAAGCTAATACACCCAGGACAAATTTTGCAGAGTCCCAGTTTCTAATGCAGTTGACCAAGCATTGTGCATGTTTAGGAATTTCCACTAACCTGTAACTAAAATAAGCCAATGAATATCCTCATACAGGTCATCAAGCACTTTATTGTCAATCGAGCTTGATCCTGGTGAGGCAAGTAACTGCTGCTGATGCCTTTGTAACTGACCATGGAGCCTTGTCACTCTGTCTTCTAATAAACTGAAGAAAAAACAAAAACAAATAAATACCTTCATGTAATAATTACATTCAAATCTTCGACTCTGCTAGAATTGAGACTCTCATCAGAGGTACAGTACGTATCTACAATGAGATCCATCTGTACCTTGTAAGAAGAGGTATACAGTGATCTGCAGCAATTCTTCCTAACATGCCTACACTGGCCAGCTGGTCAGAGAACTGCTCTCTGTCATCTTCCTGTAGTTCACTTATTTCTTCCTCCTCTCGAGAAGCTACACCATTGGCAGTCTGTCAATTAAAAGACATTGCATAAGAAGAAATGTTATCACCATATAATAAGAAAATTCTAAAAAAACCACAACTTATCCAACAGTTGTTGAGTTTTTAAAGGGTCTAGATGGAAAGCCACAAGGACCATGACAATTCAAGTGTATGAGAAAAAATTAAGAAAAAAGCTGGTAAGTTTTGTATACAGAACGTAACTTCAATAATAGAACATTTGCTCATTATGATTTCCACTGTATCTGTTTTTAATGTAAAAATAGAGCATGTGAAATGGGGTCTCATCTCAGAGATGAATAAACCTGGAGATCAAAGCTTTCAAAAGATCTATATGACAAATACAACCGTGGCAACAGCTAGTTAACTTCTCACATTCCTGACAAGGTTGGAGCACGCATATCAATAGGTAATAACAGATGTGACGTTGTCCACTGAGGCACTGCCAGATGTTTGCCCGGGCCTGGCCCAGGCCATGACCTCGGCAAACTTCCAAGGTCATAGCCCGGGTGAGGGCCCACCTGACCAGGCCAAAGCTGACTTGTCCGCCATGGAGGCCATCATTGGCCACCATGGCTACCCATCATTGTGGGGGGCGGGGCACAGGGCTCAACACAGGGCTGGTCAGCTGCACATCTTTTATGGCCCTCCCTCTTCCTGGGCCATGCCGGTGGCGGGACAGTGACCTGGCTGTGGGCACGTGTATCCAGTGCCCCAACCTGACCACGTGTCGCCCAGGACTTTCTGTCCCAGCCTGGGTCATCGTGTATATTTTTACACGATGCTCACTACTAAGGTTAAGGCAGTGAGGTCTATCAAAAGGTAAACACAGACATAATGCTAACACCACTTTAACATTTCTTATGTATGTTGCAGGACTGCAATATGCATAAGAAATGCTAAAGTGATGTTAAAGTGGAGTTAGGATTATATCTGTTTTCACCCAAAGGCTCTCAAAGCTGTAAAATGGCACTGATTAGTGGTTATCTGTAAGGCTGAAATCAAATCTCTTTTACAGAAGACAGCGAGAAATTAGTAGCCCAGAATTCTACCATTGCAATTGAACTCAATTGAACTGAGATGCCACAAACTGAAGACAGAGCAGGTACTGTTTAATTTGTGCTTTTTAAAAAACTGAGTCTATAATATGAATAATTTCATCGTTTGTGAGGACCAGTTCACAAGTCCTGAAGTTTAAAGAGTTTTCTGTTCAAATGAATAAAGTTTTCCAGTAATCTTAGATCACTACAAAAGTTCATAGACAGATAAGATTCAGGATTGACAGAACTGAAGCACTGTATAGGACTCCTAGTCACAGATCAGAGCCTCACTGTGTGAGGCACTAGGAGACAAGAATCTGCACGTAAAAATCATGCTAAGAAACACTGGTAATTGCAAAGGCAAATGGTATTGTTAACCACACATATTCAAAAATCATGAGTCCGTTCCCTAACCACAAATTGTTTAATTTGAATAATGAAGTTTGAGATTTGCCTTCTGGTTTTTGAGGTCATGTTTTCAAGCTTTTCTGCATGACCACAGAGAACCAGACAAGTATTTCCATTTCCCCCTCCCCCTCTTTAAGTGAAATCTGAGAATCTTACATAGTCACAGCATTTCAAAGGCTAGCGCTTTAGGAAAAGCACCAAGCATCACAAGAAGAAACCTACAAGAAATCTAAAATTACAATAGCTGAAGAGTAAAAAAGATTTTATATCAGAGGATGCTGACTTCTTTACAGTCATCCTAGAAAAGAGCTAAGAAATTGAATCCAAACTTTCTCTCCTCTCAAAGTGCTTTAAAACCCCTCTTTCCTTTATGCAAACCAGGAAATAATACTCTTAGCAACCTCAAAGCTGCAGCTGCTCATTGAAGAGTGCTTCTCCACTTGAAAATCTCAGCCACTGCTTTGATATTAAACAAGCAGCATTCTGAAATGCCAGCTGTGCCTTTTAAATGGTTACTCATGGGATAAACGACTTATCTCGCAGAATGACTTGAATTAACCTGTATATACAAGTTATGTCAAGATTGCCTTTTATGAATTCAAGGGTCTCTTGTAAAATATTTTCCTATATTGGCACCCTTAACCATCTGTTACACATAGAAAGGTCTAGATTAGGTTTTATATTGTACGTCTCACAGTTGAGGTGTTTTAATGCACTTTGCAGAACATCACGTAAGGTACTGTTAGTCTAACGACTAAGACAACGTTCAGGTCAGTTATTAGCAAAGCAGTTTCTGATGTGGAATGTTTGATATAAGCCGGGAGCACTAAGGGAAGGAATGTTGGCTAGGATTACAGTTATTTTCTTTCTTCTTTGAAAGTGTCATGGAATCTTTGACATTTCCTCCTGGGCAGTAATCAAAGGAAGCCAGTACATGTTATTTAGCATGCAGGTAGGACTTCTGAAACTGAATTCCTTATCTCTCCCCCCCGCCCCCCTATCCTTCCTCTCCCTTCTCCCTATCAATCCTCATTGATGGTGACCCCTCCTTCCCGATCCCCAAGCCCGTAGCCTAGGCTTCATCTTTGACTCAGCCCTTTCTTTTAAAGCCTACATCAACTCTTTTGCCAAATCCTGACGTTTCTTCCTCCATAACATTGCTAAGATTCACCCTTTTCTCTGTCTCCTCTGCCAAAACCCTTGTTCGTGCCCTGGTCATCTCTCACCTTGATTACTGTAGCCTCCTTCTCACTGGCCTCCCCCGCTCTCTCCTTTCTCCTCTTATCTCTGTCCAAAACTCTGCCGCCAAGGTCATCCACCTCGCCCATCACTTTAACCACGTGCAGCCCCTCCTCTCCTCTCTTCACTGGTTCCTCCTTCCTGAATGAATCCTGCACAAGCTCCTAGTCTTCACCTATAATGCTCTACACATCCTTGCTCCCCCCTACCTCTCTGCGCTAATTTCCGTCCGTATTCCAGTCTGCGAACTCTGCTCCTCCTCAGTCCCCTCTCTCGCCCTCCCACGCCTCCCCTGCTCCCCTAACTGCATTCGTCCCTTCTCCCTAGCTGCCCTCAATGCCTGAACTCCCTCCCTGCCCACATCCACCTCGCCCCCTCCCTTCGTACTTTCAAATCCCTACTCAAGACCCACCTCTTCCGCTCTGCCCTCCCCGACTCCTCGCTCCCCTCACCTAACTCCTGCTGATATCTACCATCCGTTACCTGAGGTCTGTGTACTTGTATCCTCACCACATGGACCAGCAAGTCATCATTCTCGATGTAACCAAGCCAAGCACGTGCACCCGAGACCTCGCATCTTTGTGAACGTTACACCTCTTGTCTCTCCCTCTGTTCCCTTTCCTTCATCTCACCCCTGGCCCCCTCTCTCTCTGATTGTAAGCCCTAGGGCAGGAACCATGTCTATTCCATTACTTTGTAAAGCACCAGGTACATTGCTTGTGCTATATAAATGCTTGCTGGTGCTATATAAATGCTTGCTAATAATAATAGTGCTCTTTCTCCTAGCCCAAGTTCAGTCTTACTGTGTTTTTATAAGTTTATGCATTTCAAACATACTTATAAAGGACTGCTAAACCAGGTCCATTAATAGCTATTAGCCAAGTAGGTTGGGGGATGTAACCTCTGACTGTCCGGAGCTAGGAGTGAACGGCAGGAAACGGATCACTCCATTATGGCCTGGTGGATATTTCTCCCAAGTGACCAGGAATTACCACTGTTGGAGACAGGATGCGGAGCTGGACGGACCACTGGTCTGACCCAGTAGGACATTTCTTAAAGAGAGTTTCCTTGCTCCCTGCAGCAACGTGCAGTAATTACATCAGCAAGGCTAAAATTCTACTGAGGGATACTAGTCATATAATTCCCAAGGGGAAAGGGAGTACTTGCATTTACTATGATTCAATGACGGCGTTAACAAGACAGAGACTTTCAAATTATGGTTCTAATTTTTAAATATTCCTAACATTTTTAAAAGCATCCTTCTTTACTAGCCTTTGTTGTCTATTTGCAATGGAAAAAACAGGGTAAGGGATCTCAGTAAAGCAGCTTCTACTGTATAACTACTCATGCCTGCGGCATGCTTATAATGCCTATCACACAGAAATGAAACATTCATATAAATGTGATCAAGTGTTTAGTCATTCTATGCTACCTAAGCAGTTCATTATTACCCTAAAAACCTCCAATTCAGAACTTACCAAATTCCTTGTGCCATCAGGAGCAGCTAAGTGGCACTGAATATAAGAATTAAAAACCTGAACAGCATGTTGGGTAAAGAAGCCTTTATGGAAATGTTTGTCATCTTGTACCAAAGTAAGCCAAGATTCCAGCAGCTTGTCATATGCCTCCATGTAGACCATGTCATCTTTGTCAAGCTGTAAGAGAAAAATAAAATAACTTATTCGCCAAATAAACAAAATGAAGTTACATTATTGCAAGAATATTTTTTTTAAAGTAAATGTTCTGCACATTCCCACAAGTAATTAAAAATAAAGATCCGAGTCCAGATATATAGGTGAATCAACTTTATAAAAATTTGGGCTCAATAAAGGAAAGTAATCTTGGATTTTGAAGCTTAATAATGAAGTGTTCTCTCTGAATCACACCTTTACCTGCTTATTATTTAGGATGGGACCTAAACGCCCCTCAAATGGAAGGAAAATGCAGGTCTCTAAAACAAAATTGACCACCACTAAGGAATGACTACCTAGGAAAGTATTCTTTTAGCACTGTGGGACAGAAGCCTGACTATATACATGCTGATTTTATGCACTGGCACTTAGCAAAATATACAAAGAAAACATCACATGACTGCCTTGCATCTCTCTGGATTAAAAAGACTGGAGATCTGCAGCTCCAACAGAACTTCCTTTTCATCTAATGGGACTTTGATGTAATCTTTGAGTGCAGGCCCACCAGGGTATGATAATTTGAGAGGAGAAGTGAATTGATTTTAGACAGACAAAATCATCATGATTTCTTCTCAATAGCCTTGTTGAAAAGAGCATTATGGAAAAGGATGCAGGCATGAAAAAAGAACAGAGATGACCAATGAAGGTACAACTCCTCCTCTCTCATGTGCTCTATTCCCATTTCTCCACATCTTTGCTCTCTCTGGGTCTTTTTACATGCTTGGCTAGGTGAGCGTTCCATGCTGGAAACAGGCATGTAGCACAACGGATATTTAAAACCCTCAGTCACGGGCTACTCACTTGCCCCGCAGGGTGGACCTGAACGGCCATTTAGTCAGTGCAATGTGAAGACAGGGACAAGCAAGAAGAGCATGGCAATAGCCGAGAGCCACTGCTGCTCTTCCCGCCCATACACACCCACACCCACCCCTGTATCCCAAGGAGCACCAGCAAGCATGCTTCCCATGTTCTGCCTCCATGCAGGGATCCAAGTAACAACTTTCCTGCTGCTGCTTCCTAGGACCCCCCATCAGACTGGTAAGCCCCTCACCACAACTCGGAGGTAGTGGTTGAGCGTACTAGCGGCTACCCACGAACTGCCTTGTGTGCACATCCTGATACATGTTGAGGATTACTCCTCAACACACACCAGGTGCGCGCGCGCACACACACACACACACACACCCACCCCCCTTTCCTGGAAGACAAGAACTAATATATGATCTTTTTCTACTACCACAGAACACACACTTTCATCTTCATTCTACACATTTAAATCAAAATCTAAACAAATCTGCTAATACATGCAGGCTGCCCTCAAGCCATGATCTACACTGAAGGTTCACCTCACGCCCCATACATCCACTCTCCTTTCTCTAAAACAATCATCTATCATGCTTCCTCCTGCTGCCAGCCGCCTCTGGACAATGGCAACAAAACTCTGAAGGTCACAAGAGTGTCATCACATGAAACATAAATGTATGTATTAAAACATGCAGTTGTCACTACTGCTAATTCTGTAGTGACAATATATTCATGGAGCAAAGGATTCTCTCTCAATAATTCCAAATGTGTTCATCATGAAAACTATGAACATGTTTCAGCAACATTCCTTATAAGTGAATGAAAAGCTTTGATTGAATACTCATTGACACTTCATCCCATCATTTGGCCAAACTCTTGTAACACAGAGGAAATTCAATTCACTGTAGAAGTCAGTCTTGATCAAAACAAAACAAAACCTTTACTCAGATGAAAATTTGAAGCAGTCTGGGTGTGGCCAAAAAGTTTCACATCTGAAAAACCCATACAGTTCCAGTAAAAATCACTCACTAGGGCAGGGGTGGGAACCTTTTCCCTCCCAGGGGCCACTCTGATAGCTTGCGCAAGCTCCGAGGGCCACACTGAAGTTGAGGTGGAGGTGCTTAAGGGATGCACTCAAGGAAAGGAGGGCCCATATCATGGATCTGTGCCATGGAACTGTCCCCTATCCTTCTTTGCACGCCCTCATCTCTGATCCCTTCCCTTGAGCTCAGTTTTTCAGTGACTGAAGGTAAGAACTGGATCTAAGGGCCAGATCCAGGAAGTGGAAAGGGGGCACATAGGCCACATTTGGCCCCTGGGCCTGCGGTTCCCCACTCCTGCACTAGGGCCTGAAGTTCACTGCCTTACAGCGGTAGCTGTAAGGAAGTTAAATGCACAACCACTCTCCATTATAAACAGGGACTGCTGAAGCCCCAATTTTGAGGAAACCGCTTGAGGTACATTTCTAAAAATTTATCCATGGCTATAATTTGTGACCATCATACACACAAAGTTTGAAGAAGATCCATCTAGAAAATAAAATGTTATGACTGTTTAAATGTTAATTGGTTGTGGTCAAAATGCACACGTCCTCATGATTTTGAATTATCAATATCTCCTCCCCCTGGATGAGGTGAGCCCCCAAACGTCACAGGCCTGGAGCATGAGATCAATAACTGCTTCTGTAATAGGATAGTGACTGGTGCAGCCAAAACCGAGTTCTTAATGATTAAAACATCGGTTTTGCTGGCTCGCGCATGCGCAGTTAAGCAGCTGCTGACGGGCAAAACACAGCATAAGGAAAGTTATGTGACTTTACTTTTTAAAATCACCTAACACTCTAGTCAGCTTCGTGTCAATTACCCCCCTGGCCTCACTTTGTACTCTTGACTCCCTATGAAAAGTCTGCAACTTTTCAAAAGCTGCAGACTTTTCACTCGGTATGAAAAGCTGCACACTTTTCATTCGGTATGAAAAGCTGCAGACTTTTCATACAGTCAAAAGTACAGAGTCAAAAGTCTGCAACTTTTCATACCAAGTGAAAAGTCTGCACCTTTTCATAGGAGTGAAAAGTCTGCACCTTTTCAAAAGTTGCAAACCTTTCATACAGAGTCAAAAGTACAGAGTCAAAAGTCTGCAACTTTTCATACCAAGTGAAAAGTCTGCACCTTTTCATAGGAGTGAAAAGTCTGCACCTTTTCAGAAGTTGCAGACTTTTCATACAGAGTCAAAAGTACAGAGTTAAAGGTCTCTTTTCATACAGAGTGAAAAGTCTGCAAGTTTTCAAAAGGTGCAGACCTTTCATAGAGTCAAAAAAGTCTGCAATTTTTCATACCAAGTGAAAAGTCTGCAGCTTTTGAAAACATGCAGACTTCTCACATGGAGTCAAAAGTAGGGAGTGAGGGCGGGGTTTGTGTAATTAAATTGACATGAAACTGACTACAGCGTCCTCTTCTTGTCTTTCTGAGGCAAGTGGGTAGTTGACATGAAAATGACTATAGCGTAAAGTCTTTATCAGGAACCAGCTCTGTCACAAAGTTACACAATTTTAAGAGTCAGGTAACTTTCCTTATGGTGTTACGCCAGGGCTCCCGGGAGGGGGGCAGGGGGAAGGAACTATGACACTCCCCATACCCTCTCCCCCCTCACTGGCCTGGTACTGTAAGTTTTGCTGCCCCCGCTAGGGACACTGGGGCTACTGACATGTTTCCTGTCTGGGTATGCTAGGACTACATTTCCCAGCATGCCCAGACAGGAACAGCAAGATGGCAGCGGCCCCCCGTGTGTTCTGCAGCGTTTATGGGGCCTTTTGAAAAACTCTGCAGCACCTCCTGAACCTCCTGTGAGGCTGCAAGTGGCGGTGGCATTGTTGGTGAGGTGAGCGTGTGTGTGCGTGTAGGTGCAGGAGAACAGTGCATGTGTTTGTGAGAGAGTTGGGGGGAAGAGTGAGTGAGTGAGTGTGAGAGAAAGAGAGAGAGGGGGGGAGAAGAGTGGATGTGTGCATGTGTGTTTGGGGGGAGGAGAAGAGTGGATGTGTGCACACGTGTTTGAGGGGGGGGAGAAGAGTGTGTGCGTGCATGTTTGTGAGAAAGAGCAAGTGGTGGGGGGGAGAGTGTCCATGCGTGTGTGTGTGGGAGAGAGATAAGAGATTGAATGGGGGTTGTGGGGGGAGAAGAAGTTGGGAGAATCTTTCCCCACACACCTCCTGTTTTGATGTTATAAAAAGGGGACTCCAACTCCTTTGGCTCTTGTAGAGTTACTCCGAAAAAATTGTTCGTTGTCGAATTATGATAATAAATTAAAGTTTAATAATGAAAAAATGTGAAAGTTTAGTTATTGATAAAAATGAATAAGAGTAAGTATGTATGGTAAGGAATTAAGCACATATATTACATTTATGTTGATGAGGATAAAATATGAAATATTCCTCAAATTCTGAAATAATTTCCATGTTTTTTTGGAGTTTATGTCTTGTTGCAATGCATGGAGTTGAAGGTTTTTTTAAAATTGTAATTATAATTAATTTGTACGTTTTCTGGAGTTTAAGCTAGAGTCAAAATGATTTTGTGATGTTTTTGAAGAGGATTAAAAACCGTTGTGCATTTAATGTTTTTTTAAACTGTAAAGTTTTTTGTTTTGATAAATATACTCTGTGAACGGGGATCTCTGCCAACAAGAAAATGACACTGCTGACAAGCTTAGAGTCCTGGGCATGTGCCAATTTTTAGCGTATTTTAGAGGGCTTGTAGACTGTCCACTAATGTTTTTCCTTTCCTGTCAGGTTAGCTGGCAATTAGAAATGTTCTGAAAGACATTAACCATCCAATTGTATAATTTTCTAGAACTAAGAATCCCCCAATTTTCTACTTAGAAGAACATGTATAAAGTTTTCTTGAGGCACGCGGCCACCTCACATATAGTGTTCAGATGTGTAGTTACCTAAACAAACCCAAAGGGCATTAAAAACTTTTAAGTGCTGTTTTATTGGAAATCTGAAATACATTTGGTATTTGAAATATAGCCAGCTGTACCTGTAAACTTCACAAAGCACAAAAATAAAGTTTACCCAATAGCACCATTTTTCTTTCACCATATTAAAAATGAAAAAGGTATCAAGAAATCAACTTGGAGCTCATTCACCAAGGTAAGAAAAATGCCCAAACCTGTTTCTCCAGAGTTTTTTAAAAAATCATATGAATAGATAATTTAAAAATAATCAAATTATTTTTAAATAAAAATAAATATTCAAATAATCAGTAAATTATTTGCCTCAGCAAATAACCTGCAAGGGCACAAATCAAGATTTAGCAACTGCGCCATTTCCATCTTGCTCGTTTCTGATAATCAGGGTTCCTAGTTTTCTCTGCTAGAAAAATCAGAAATTTTCTGATAAAAAAAATAGAAATTATCTGACTAAACACACAAAAATCTAGGTTTATCTTTCTACACCAGAGCTAATTTTGTTGGTGATGAATCTGGGGAATTATCCAAAATTAGCATCACACCAAAAGAGGTGGTATTGCATATAGACAATTTAACGAGTAGCAAGTCACCTGGGCCAGATGGGATTCATCCAAGGGTACTGAAAGAACTCAGATTTGAAATTGTTGTACTACTATCAGTAATATGTAACTTATTGCTACAATCCTCCTCTGTGCCAGAAGACTGGAAATTAGCTAATGTAACACCAATTTTTAAGAAGGGCTCCAGAGGCGACCCTGGAAACTAAGATAGTACAGTAATGGGCAAACTAGTGGAGACCATTGTTAAAAACAGAATTACTAGGCATATTGACAAGCATGATTTGATTGGTAAAAAAACAGCATGGCTTGAACAAAGGGAAGTCATGCCTCACTAATCTATTAGAATTTTATGAATGTCAACAAGCATGTGGATAGGGGTGTTCTGGTTGATATAGTATATTTGGATTTTCAAAAAGCATTGGACAAGAACCCTCACCAGAGACTCTAAAGCAAAGTAGTCATGGGATAAGAGGAAGAAACCTGTCAAGACCTGGTAGCTGGTTAAAAGATAGGAAACAAGGGGTTAGAATAAATGGTTATTTTTCAAGTTTGTGAGAGGTACATAGTGGAGTGCCTCAAGGATCAGTACTGGGATTAGTATTGTTTAACGTATTCATTAATGATCTGAAAAAAGGGGTAAAGAATGAGGTGGCTAGAATTGCAAGTGACACCAAATTATTCAAGTTAGGGTGAAAACTGGGACAACCGGATCTTCCAGTATCCGATAATGCCGGTACTGGGCGTACCGGCATTATCGGATTCAACCCGGGGGGATTCCGGGTACCGGATTTTTTTTTACATTGCGGCCATTTAAATGAATGGCCGCAATGTAAAAACCCCACCAAAAACCCACGTTTCCCCCCCGAGTCCAGGCTGCGCGGGTGGAAGGGGGGACACCCCCCACCCACCCTGCCCAGCCTGGATTTTTTTTCAAAAATTCCCCTAAGTGACTCTCCGGTCTCCGCCGGCAACCCAGAGCCAGCCCAGCACCAGCGGCCGTCCCAGCAGCAGCCGGTAAGTATTAGACCTGTACTGTATGATCCCTGGGGGGGGG
>QEPC01008452.1:2720534-2735026 GCA_003113815.1 Sphenodon punctatus | reverse complement strand
GAAAACAGACATGACGCTAACCACCCTTTAACCACCCTTGGTGGTCATTTATGCATGTTTCAGGGCTGCATAGGGCACCAATACAGCCCTGCAATATGCATAAATAACCACCAAGGGTGGTTAAAGGGTGGTTAGCATCATGTCTGTTTTCACCCTTAGCTAAGACCTAGGCAGATTGTGAGGAACTACCGAGGGATCTTGCATGACTAGGGTGAAGGGGCATTAAAACGACAAATGAAATTCAATGTTGATAAGTATGAAGTGAAGCACATAGGGAAAAATAACCCTCCCTATACATACACAATGCTAGGTTCTAAGCTGGGTGTAGATCTTGGAGTCATTGGGTGCAAACAGTGGATAATACAGTTGTGGAACTCATTGCCAGGAGGCAGCTGTGAAAGCCAGCACCATAACTAGTTTCAAATGGAAATTGGATACATTCTTAGATGATAGAGCCATGAACGTATACTAGTTAGATCTTAAACCCCTGGCTACGGGAAGTTTGGGAGAAGTCAGAAGAAGATGGGTCACACCTCCATGATGTACATACATGGAAAGCCAATGCGCTGTAGTGGATAAGGTGCTGGACTTGGACCTGGGATACCAGGGTTCGAATCTCATCCTAGCCAATGAAGGATAACCCTTGGCAAGTCACAATCTCTCAGCCTCAGTTCTTCATCTGTAAAACGGGAATATGTGCGTGTCTGTCTTTCCCTATGTGTTCCCCTCCATCCTTGTTCATCTAAGGGCGTTTTCAGACAAGACACTGCCCAACCACTACCCACCCGCCATACATGTTACAGCCCACCCACAAGGCAACACTACAGTCCTGCAACATGTATAGTGGGTGGATAGGTAGTGGGTGGAAAGTGTCTTGTCTGAAAACGCCCAATGTTTGTAAGCCAACTGGGCAGGGACCTGTCTCTGAAAATCTGTTACTGTAAAACGTTGCATATGCCTAGTAGCACTATAGAAATTGTAAGTAAGAGTTACCAGAGCTGGCCACTACTGGGAGACAGGATGCTGGGCTAGATGGACTTTTGGTCCAAATGGTTATGGCACCTCTTATGTTCTTATCGATGAAAACAGATGTGACAGCAGCGAGCCCAGCCCCCCCTCCAATCAGCTGTTTGACAGGGCCCGGGGGGTCAATCCACTGAACCCACCTTGCAGGCCTATCTGAGGTGCAGGCCTGTGTTGGCCCGGGTTATGTGCGTGAGCTTTTTCCAGAGGATGCATCCCATAGCAGTCGGTCACCCACCCCAGGGCAGTCTCAGGCCAACATCTGGCAGGCACAGAATGTGCAGGTGAGTCTCAGGCCAGAGTGAGCCAACGCGGGCTACTGTCACGTCTGTTCTCACCCATGTTCTTAAGCCAGAGTTAGCATTCGGAATCATGAATGGACCCAGCCTGAGGTGAAATCACTAAAAGAAAATAACAAGATCACTTATTAGTACAGACATGCTCTCTATTATACAATATGTAAAAGTCAGGCAATGATGTTGGCCATAAATAAAACCTAAAAAAATATATCAACAACATTCCCACCTTCACTTGTGGGTAAAATTAGGAAAGCAAGCCTCTGAAATGTTAAGAGGGTTTTCTGTTAACAACCAAGTGCAAAAAAAAAAAGTCATCATCTTAAACAAGCCGGGTGGTCCACTGGCGTGAAATATACACACACACACACACAAAACATGGGCGTAGTACTAGTTAAGACATGGGCTTTCTTATATGGCCTCACCCTCTGACCTTCATCCAGTTAACATCTGAGCCTCCACTTCCCCACCCGTAAAATAAAAGCTATATGTACAAAAGTATTTCACACGTGGTAAGGGAGGAACAAAATAATAATACTACTACTTATAATATCAGAAACTCCTGGCTACTCAAAATTGCTCAAAAATGAATGTTAAAATCTTCTAAATACCAACACGCACACACACCGCCCCCAAGTAGCTTAGGGTAGCAAATTTCTCCTCAAAATAGTCTCTTTTTTGAAAATATAAACCAACGAAAATGTATTAGCTACTTACATACTGGCATCTTTACATTGTTCTGATCTATGTTTACACTATTGTAGGGAATGTCCAGATACTCTCAATAGCATAAATAGGTATGTATGCGTCAACAAAGATGTAAAATGTGTTACCCATGTTCTTTCCTTCAACTAATTTTCCTTAGCATGGTTTCATTTTAAATAGCACTCTCACAAGACAGATGAGAGAGAGTAAGAAGTAACTGCTCATCTGTCACAAGAAACAGTTTCAATATAGTAAACACACGTAACTGCCTAAACTAAGCACATAAAAACGTCATCTTAAACAAGCCAAACCACCAAGGGATACTTAACAGTTGCTAAAATAGCATGGGTGCAGTAACAGGGAACGTCACAGCAGCTGCATCATTTAACCAGTAGTTCAAGCTTCAAATTCTCAAAAAGAAGCAAGTTTCAATTTGCCTATTACATTAATACTATTTCAGCTCATCCTTTCCTGCAATCTACTGAACACATAAAGCAACATTTAAAGCCTACCATGCTTGCTAGTGTAAGCAAAGCTATTGATTTAAATGAAGTAGTTGAACAGGTATATTTAAATCAAATGTTAATTAAAAATTTCTTCATGAGAAATTTACAGCGGTACCAAATTCAGAATCTTATTCTGAACTGTGCTACACGTAATTAGAGTAATATAAATATTAAAAACTAAAGTTAGCATTTTTCTCAAACCTACAAAATTCAAAATGAATTAAAGACATACATTAAATAAAAAGTTCTGACACACAAACTCAGTTAGGTCATTACTAGTCTTCTCAGCTATTAGAAAACTTGAATTATATATTCCTCTCCAAGGCAATTAAGATGAATCAGGTTTCCAAGACTTAAGATTTCAGTTCAAGGTTGGGTACTCACCACTTCTTCCAATGCGGCACTTCTCCCAAAGGAACATGTGAGGTGGGTGAGGCAGTTAACAAATGAAGAAAAAAGTTCATTTGGAATGGCAGTTAAAATATTGCGAGGAAATACAGTTATCAGGTTGCTGATTATACTGGAGATTCCCACTGCTTCAGAGTCCTCTATTTCAATTCTACAGAAACAAAAATTACTTTTTTTTAAAGTCAGAAGAAATGAAAGAAAGTTGATGGATACATTCAACAATAAAATGAACAAAGTTCTTGCTCCCTCTCGGAAGTTCACATTTAATGGAAAGGTATTCTGTTTTAGTAATATAAATACATTTTTTAAAGCCCCAATGATTCTCTCCCTCCCACTCCAAAGTAACAATTCCATCTAAATTCATATCAAAAGTATACATACCCATTGATAGTATTCAGTAATCCCTCAATGAAGTGTGCTAGGTAATCAACTTGTGAACCTTCATCTGGAAAGATTGGACCATGAAGAGAGGCGAGCTGTGCTAGGCACTGTAGTGAGTCTTGTGCCATATCCGTGTCTTCTCTGATTTTCCGGTGTACCTTTTAGGAAGCAAGGTAGTTAATACACAGCAAAAAACGTTTACTCTTTACAACCGTCACATGGCTTCAAATCCAAAACAGCACATGTCAAAAAAAGCTTAGTCTTTCTATTCAATCAGACATGAGGTGGCATAGCTAGATCCCTAAACTAAAGAAAATAAGTCATGATTTAATTTGCTAAAGCTAACATTTAACTGGATCCCACCTACATTTTGAAAATTGAACCGTCTACTGCATGTTATGTCTTTAAGAGAGAAACAGATGCCAGCCAGTCAGACATACTGTTACTTCTAAAAACAGCAATAATGACAGTCATCTGTATTATGCTAACTATGCTAGGCTACAGCGTCTTGCTAAAGTTAGTCGACAAGTTCAATCAAGATTAAATGGATGCTTCTTTTAGCAGAGGTAAACACTGGACATGCAGAAAACAAGCATACCTCACTCACTGGAAAACCTTTATATTACTTCTGAGACCTCTAATAATCTTTGCTCATTTCTGTGGCTTGGGTGTGCCATCCCTGCTTGTGTACTTTTCAAATCTTAGATGAAAATAAAGCTAATGTTTCAATAAATAAGGTGCATTATTGGATGTTTATTGTGGCTGGCTACAGAGTGTAAGATTTGTCTCAAGACAAAACACTTCACTTCTACATGTTTGGCTGTAAAAGAAAAGCGTATACAGAGTTTAGATGACCTCAAGACAACAAGTCTTATAGTTTGGATAAAGCTATATTTAAAAACATTAAATTTCTGAAACCATCCATTTAGCCCATTTCATATTTCTTAACATTCATCCAAATAGTAATTGAACATGAGTCTCCGTTACAAGTACTGTTACTGAAGTTTCTGAAATGGAGATTACATTAAGAAAATAAAAATAAAAGTTTGGGATTAAATCCCATTTCTCCATTCCAACTCCAAAAAGATAAGCTCTTCACCATACAGAAAACAAGATGTTAATTTGTCCTCAAAAAGACAATTTTACAGAACTTTAATATATTCAAAACCATGAACCCAGCTCCAAAACACAAATTAAAACTATCCCTGGTAATTTTGCTGCTATTATTATTATTATAAGCATTTATATAGCGCCAGTAATATACCTGGCGCTTTACAAAGAATAAGACAGACACGGTCCCTGTCTGAGAGCTTACAATCTAAAGACAGGGGGGAGGGGAGACAGGGAAGGGGGAACAGAGGGAGAGACAAGGGATACAACATTCATGAAGATGCAAGAGCTCAGTTACACGTTCTTGGCTTGATTGCAGTAAGTTGGGAGTTTACAGATAGCAGGTGGGGGACAATCCTGGGTGGGAATGGTTAGCAGGAGACAGGAAAGGCGGAGCGGAAGAGGTGGGTTTTGAGGAGGGACTTGCAAGGTGTGGAGGGTGGGGGCCAGGCGGATGAAGGCAGGGAGGGAGTTCCAAGCGTGTGGGGCAGCGAGGGAGAAGGGACGAAGGCAGTTCCGGGAGCAGGGGAGGCGTAGGAGGGTGAGGGAGGGGATGGAGGAGGAGCGGAGTGCTCGAGCAGGGGTCCGGAGGAAGATCAGGGCGGGTAGGGGGGAGCAAGGTTGTGAAGGGCTTTGTAGGTGAATACAAGGAGCTTGTGCAGAATGCGCTCAGGAAGAGGGAGCCAGTGGAGAGAGGAGAGGTTGTACGTGGTCAAAGCGACAGGCTAGGTAGATGATCCTGGCAGCAGAGTTTTGAACAGAGATAAGGGGAGAAAGGTGAGAGTGGGGAAGGCCAGCGAGGAGGTGGTTACAATTGTTGAGGCGTGATAGGACTAGGGCATGGATGAGAGTTTTGGCAGAGGAGACAGACAGAAAAGGGCGGATCTTGGCAATGTTGCGGAGGGAGAAGTGGCAGGATTTGGCAACGAGTCAATATAGGGTTTGAAGGTAAGGTGTGAGTCGAAGATGAAGCCCAAGCTGCGAGCTTGGGGGACGGGGAGGATGGAGACCCTGTCAACTGTAACTGACAGGGAAGAGGGAGAGGAAGGATTGGGAGGGAAGATCAGGAGTTCAGTTTTAGCCACGTTCAGTTTGAGTTAGCATTGAGACATCCAGGCGGAGATACAGTTGGTGAGACGAGCTTGAACTGAGGGGGAGAGGGAAGGAGCGGAGAGAGAGAGTTGAGTGTCGTCAGCGTATAGGTGGTATTGGAAACCGTGGGAGGCAACGAGTTTGCCTAGGGATTGGGTGTAAATAGAGAAGAAGAGAGGGCCAAGGACAGAGCCTTGAGGAACCCTGACCGAGCGGGGAAGGGAGGAGGAGGGGGAGGAGTTAGGAAGAGATACATTGAAGGAGCAGTCAGAGAGGTAGGAGGAGAACCAGTTGAGGACAGAGTCCTGGAATCCAAGGGAGTGGAGCGATTCAAGCAGGAGGGAGTGGTCAACAGTGTCGAAGGCAGCAGAGAGATCAAGGAGGACAAGAATAGAGTAAAGGGAGTTGGATTTAGCCACAAGAAGATTGTTGGTGATCTTAGCAAGAGCTGTTTCAGTGGAGTGAAGGGGGCGGAAGCCAGTTTGGAGGGGGTCAAGGGAGGAGTTGGCGGAGAAGAGGTCGAGGCAACGGAAGTAAACAACCCGTTGAAGGAGCTTGGAGGCAAAAGGGAGGAGCGAGACAAGACGGTAACGGGTTCAGAGGAATCCAGAGTGGACTTTTTGAGGATGGGGGAAGACAGAGGCTTGTTTAAAGGCAGAGGGGAAGGAGCCAGTAGAGAGGGAGAGGTTGATGATGTGCAGGAGGGGAGGGGCGACGGTGGAGGCAATGGAGGACAGGAGGCGGAAAGGAATGGGGTCCAGGGGGCAAGTGGAGGGGTTGGAGGAGGAGAGCAGGAAGGAAATTTCCTCAAGAGAGGTGGGAGGGAAGGAGGACAGGAGAGAGGTTGGGGGAGGAGGGGAGTAGTTGGGGGAAAGGACTTGGAAGCAATTTCCAGGCGGATCTTGTCAATCTTAGAGGTGAAAAAGAGAGCAAGATCCTGAGCAGAGGAAGGAGGAGAACAGGGGGGTTTGAGAAGGGAGTCAAAGGTGGAAAAGAGGCAGTAAGGGTCCCGAGAGCAGGACTCAATGTGGGAGGCACAGTACTGTTGTCTAACGAGGGAGATAGCAGATGAGAGGCAGAATTTGAAGTGGAGGAAGTCAGTGCGGTATTGGGATTTGCGCCAGAGGCATTCGCAGCCAGGGCGCAGGAGCGGAGATGGCGAATGGTGGGGGTGAGCCAAGGGAGAGGGTTACGGGAGCGAGCCGGGCGGTAGGAGAGGGGGGCAAGGGAGTCGAGGGTGGAGGTGAGAGAGGAGTTGAAGGTGGAGATGGCAAAATTGGGCAAGGAGGAGGAGAGGACTGAGGGAAGAAGAGGAGAGAGGGAGGAAGCAAAGTCCTGGGGTACAATGGCCTGCAGACTGCGGAAGGGACGGGGAGATGGGGAAGAGGAGGGGGAGCAGTGGGAGAGGTCGAAGGAGGCAAGGAAATGGTCACATATGGGATGGGGCTCAAAGGAGAGATCGGAGACAGAACAGTTCCTAGAGAACACGAGATCAATAGAGTGACCATCAGTGTGGGTGGGGGAGCTAGTCCAGAGGTGGAGATTAAAGGAGGTGGCTAGGGAGAGGAAGCGGGTGATCCAGGCTGAGAGGGTGCATCAACATGAATGTTAAAGCATTAGTACTGTATTAGAAACCAGAGTATGAAATCTCAAGACAGTGCACCATTTCAGTTATAGTCAAAATAAAACATGCAGTTTCAATAGTCAGTCTTAATCATCTCTGTGTTGAACAGCGTTGCATTTTGAGTTCTAATCAATACCTTTCAAACAATTCAGAACTCAAACGCTTAACTGAGAGACTTCTGAACACAGTTAAACTAGAAAGGGTTAACCTGTAAACCCAAAAGCTATTTGCATGAGAAGGTTCACAGCTGACAGTAGCAACTGTCTGGGCTGTCTAGACAGCTGTTCAGATTGTGTGTGGCTGCTAAGGGGTCTGCCAGCAAGTCTTCCACCTTTTCAAGAGTAAGATAAACTTTCAGACAAATGGGTAGTTCTCCTTCATAAAGAACTGCACAGGCAAATGAATCTTAACAGTTCATTTATCTGAAAATTCATATTCCCTGCAAAGATTTAAAATAAAGTGCTCTGTTTAGCGCTTGTAATTTCTCTGCTTGGCTTCAGTAGTACTGAACTCTATTTCAAGACATGATACATCAAGCAAGTTTAGCGTAATAGGATTTGTGCATGGCTAAAGTTTTCAAAAGCAGGACAGTAACGAAGAAACATCTGGCCCCTAACCTACAATATTGCTCATCAGTAAATGTTTTCAGGATTAGGGAGACCAAGTCATTTCTGAAATAGAACATTGGTTCTCTTAAGTCACCTAGCTGCATTTGAAAATATTAATGAATACTATTTCTGGGCTCCCTGCAAATTGGTTAAAAATAAGCCTGCATTTTAAAACAACTACAAATTTGTAGTACAAAATTAGTTTTACTGATATTTATTAAATATCAATTTTAAAAAAACAACAAACAAGAACACAAAATGCTTATGTTTCTCTCATTTTTCAAGTCAGCAGATCTATTTTGTTTCAGTCCCGCATTTATATCTATGCTATGCCGCAAAGTGAAATCTTATAGCAGCAATGAAAATCCATTGTGCAGCAACACTAGCTTTATAAGATACCTGTTATTAGTGCTTGGCATGCTTAAAATTTCAGCTGATGTTTGTTCAGTAGTCTGTTAGCTACTCAGGAAAATAATTTAAGAAATTTTCACATCTTCACTTGGAAGGAAAAAGTGCAATAATTAATAAGCTCAGAAGTATACTGAAGCAATTGAACTCCATTTATCTAACTTAGTTAACTGAATTAATCCTACCTGGAACGACAGGAAGAATCCAACAATAACCTTTTTAAGAAGAGAAAGCAGTTGCTTTTCCGTGGTCTGTATTATAAAAGTTGAAGAGGAATGAGACTTACTGTAAAGAAAAGCTCCATAACTCTGCTGTCCAGAAGGGTCTCACGCCAGGATTCTGTTGGCTTTAGCATCACATTTTGTGAGGATTCAAACATAGCTATATAATGTCTGCCCAGTTATCTGGTGTCAAGGTCAACAATAACATTCCTAGTTGGCTTTAAAAAAAATCCTAGATACAACAGGATCCATTCAGAAAGAATGTAATGGAAACAAACTTTAAGCCTCTTCACATACACAGCATAATTCATGCATGAGGCCAAGGAATAAAAGGTATTAAGTATTGAAAAAAAGAATGTCCTAGGAATGTTAGATAACAGTTTGATCATAATTATGAGACATACCATAGCGATATGATCACTTTGATAACCAGGGTGTCTAACATGACGGGGAGGGAGGGAAAGGGGCGGGGGGGGGGCGGGAAGCAACCACAATGAACAGGTGTTAAAATAAGTGCGAAAACAGGAAATAATTTTCCATATTTCTTTCCTGGTAGGTTTAATGATAGATAAAAATAGCACTTTGAAACCTTATAGCCTCTTCTGCCAGAACAGCCAAATATGCTTCATAGAAAGAAAATCTATCTAGCCTTGATTTTTTTATTATACTGCATAAAAAAAGAACAAGGCATCAAAGGTTAGTTATATTAAACATGTGCTCAGATAAGGGAAACAAAATAGACTGCATCTGACTTTATTGAAGAGAATAGCAACAAATACATTCAAATTATTCAAAAATATAGAGGAATGGGACACTACAGATGCTTCAGTGTTGGGGAAAGCAGTCAACACACACATGAATTCACTACATTTCAGTCTAAAAATATATTTGAGGGCATATGTATGTTACGCTAAATTTGTGAAATTGCTTAAGTCAAAAAATAGGCACGGTGCTGTCTAATTCATAAAAATCAGCAAATTCTCTGCCTAGCTCATGAAACAAATAGTGTTATTGATTAGGAAGCAACATTCTCCATTTTATGAAATAATTTTGCTTATTTCATAAACAAAAATTTCACAAATTTTGTGTAACACATATATGGATTGTACACACTATGAAATACTTCTTGTGGTAAAGCCTGGCACATACGCTTCTTGATTTTCTGAAGTGTCATGTTGTCATCAGCTTTTACATTATTCAATAAACTCAACCCATAATGATAGCATTCTATGAGAATGAGAGGATGCAGGTGGCATGTAACGAAGGCAAACTCCCAACATAATAAAATGATACCTAAAGGTTATTCTGCTTGGAAAGCATACCATTTATTTAATGGTTTGGGAAGAGGTTTACCTTTTAAGTTTTAAGGGGGGAATGTGTTGGGGAGCTGGAGGGAGGGTGGAGCTTGTGTGCTGCTACCCCTTGTAGGTGGGGGCAATATGAGCAAAGGAAGAGGGGGGGTTCATACCAGAGCCCTTTGTGAGAGGGGAGTAATAAGCAAAGGGTGCGGGGAAGTTTGGGAATGACTGAAGGGTAGGAGTGGCATAACAGAATTATTGTATTGAGGTTGCTTAACTGAATTGCCTTTTTTGGGAAATGAGGTAAGGGATTGTGGGTAGAGTGGACAGGAGGGGGAACCATGCTTCCTTAACCACTGTTGTGCAACATGGGAGGGGAAGGGAGAGGTTAAGCAAGAGCAGTGTTCACACAGGTTTTATGGTGCCAAAAACTCTCTTCACACACCTGCAACTGTGGGGAAGGAGGCACAAGTTGCGCTCTATGTTCCTTACCCCCTGGTTAGGAACACATTGTGAATGTCCCCTTAAAGCTGCAAGTGATGAATTATACTCAGGTTAGTGCACTTCAAAAGTATGGAGTATATGGTTTACTCTTCTCATGAACAACCTTGTAAGCATGTGTGCCTTTCCCAGAAGTCAGAAATATAACAGTATCAGCGAGCACTGATTATAAGTGTGTTAATCTCTGTGAATCAATTTGGTCTTTAATAAACTTAATTTTACAAATGGTACAAGCTATACTATACTTATGTGAAATGATAGAAGGGCTGGTTTAGTCTCACTGGATGTTTTGAGCAAGGCAATCGGGGGGGGGGGGAGTTAGGTTACCGGTCTTGCCTACCGACTGCCAGAGACGTGCCAGCCAGCCACGTGTGAGCTCCCAGAGGAGAGCTCAGCTGCCTCCATAGCCCTGGCTGGTGGCTGCCATTGGGANTACACTGCTGGCGCTATATAAATGTTTGCTAATAATAATAAAAATAATGGAGTACCCATGCAGGTGGAGCGCGTGGGAGCAATTCAAATGGGCAGCTCCCAGTCTGGCTACTGTAGCCCATGGAGGCTGCCGCCATGCACTTCCCACCCCCCCACCACAGATCATGGGGAGGGGGTAGCACACCAGGCAGGTCTTTGCAATCACATGTCCCCAGTGTGAGCGCTGGGGAACTCTGGCGGGACTCCGCGGCTGCCCGTTCCCACGCATCCATTTGGTTTGCCCCACACGGAGCACTCTGGATTTCCCAGCAGTGCTCCGTGGTTTGCAGAAAGTGCATATCCTGCCGCTCCACCTTCAGACAGATGGTTGGATCCATGGCTCCTCTGTGGCAATTTGGGTAGCATCTCGTTTGAAAAACAAACTTCAGCATTCAGCAGTTATATCCTGTTGTTTCTACCCTTGAATCTCACACTAATAAGGCTCCTGATGTATCTGACAAGATTTGTAGATGAAAACTTTTCTTTTCACTGAAGAAAAATAGTGATTTGCTGATCCAAAATAAGATTGCGTCTACACTAGCAAACTTAGTGACCATTTGCAACTCCCCTGTTGCGGCACTGGGGGCCAACATCTTACATTTTACAACTGCTAACAGATGAGATTAAGGCATATTAACTAGTCTGACAAAAAAGGTCTGAATGTTTCCATCAACTAATTCATCTGTGTGACACGGAGATCTGGTTACACTAGTGTTCTGGGCCAATTCTAGTGGATCTTGTCCCAACCAGGTACTCTGTCCAGCACCAGCCCAGATCGGAGGGGGTGGGGGTGTAGCTATTATTTTTAGGGATGGTTTGGTCGCACCGAGGTTTTCAGTGCAGACCGAATCTGAGATAGTTTCTCTCCGTCTTGTGGTTGATTTGGTTAAAAACAGATCAGAGGGTCCAGCCAGGGACAGGCTGGGGATTCTGCTTGTGTAGTGTGCACTCCACTGCACAGTAGCATCCCTGGCTGCTCTAGCAGCTCTCGTGCCGGACCTGGTCTTGAGGTCCCCAAGCTTATTGTCTTGGGGGACTTCAATATCTATGCTGAGGTGGGATTGCAGGGGGTGGAGGCAAACAGGAATTCATAGCCGCCATGGCAACCATGGACTTGTACACATGAGCAGGGACACACACTGGATTTGGTTTTCTGCACTGACCTTGAGGCAGGGGGCCTGATGGTTGGGGGTGTGGTGTTTTCACCCTTGCCGTGGTCAGACCATTACCTCCTGCAAACCTCCATCCTAGCGCACCGGCCCTGTTGTAGGGGTGCGGGACCAGTTTCGTTGGTCCACCCCAGGAGACTTATGGAACCAGAAAAGTTCCAGAATGCTCTTGGGGAATTTTCTGTTGACCTCGATAGCCGCTCCATCTATGACGTCATGGCCTTGTGAAACAGCTGGCTGGCTGAGGCCATTGATGAGGTGGCTCCCAGGCGTCCGCTTCTGCTGCATCAGCTCCGTAGGTCCCTGTGGTTCATAGAGGACCTGGAACATCTGAAGCGTGAAGGGAGGCGGCTGGAGCATCAGTGACGTCGTATTCGTGCCCAAGATGATCGACTACGGCATAGAGTATTTTTGAAGTTCTATGCTGTTGTGGTGAGGACAGTAAAGAAGCCACTGTTTGCTGCATTCATTGAGCTGTTCCAGGTGGCGAGAGGTTTGGTCGGTCCAGCCTGTCTCCACCTGGAATCGGATTCATCCACAGTCCATTGTGACAATTTTTGAAGTACTTTGCAGACAAAATCGCTCGCATTGAGCATGACTTTGACTCTACCATTTTGGAGGCAGTGGCTGAGCCAGAGGTTAGGAATGTCCTGTCAGGTCATGTTTTGTGGGAGGAATTTCCATTGGCAACGCCTGCCAATACAGCCGACGTGCTAGTGTCTGTTCAAGCCACAACTTGTGAGTTAGATCCATGCCCATTCTGCTTAGAAGAGCTACCAGGGAGACAGTGGGGTCGGTGCTGGCAGGGGTTACAATGCCTCCCTTCGGGAGGGGAGGGTACTGGGTTGCTTCAAGGAGACTGTGGTTATTGAACGGGTAGTAGCTCGTCAGCTCCAGGTGCATTTGGATGGCATCTGTTTTCTTGATCCCACTCAGTCTGGTTTTCACCCAGCTTACGGTACGGAGACAGCGCTTGTGGCCTTGGTTGATGATCTCCTTGTAGAACTGGACACAGGCCATATGACCATTTTGGTCCTATTAGATTTTTCTGCGGCTTTCAATACGGTTAATCATGAGTTGTTGGTGACAAGCCTGCAGGACCTGGCGGGGTGAACGGAACTGTTTTGCAATGGTTTCATTCCTACCTCACAGATAGATCACAGCGGGTGGTGCTTGGGGATTGTACATCGTCCCCTTGTGGCCTCCCATGTGGGGTCCCGCAGGGTTCTATGTTGTCCCCTCTCAACGTGTATATGAAACCACTTGGAGATTGTGTGCAGCTGGGGGGTTCGCTGCCATCAGTATGCACACAACACCGAACTGTATTTATCCTTTTCATCTGACCCAGACTCTGCTGTCTCTTTGCTGTCCCAGTGCTTGGCTGCTGTGGGGAATTGGATGAGGTCAAGCCGATTGAGGCTCAATCCTGATAAGACAGAGGTGATGTTAGTAGGCAAGACCGGGGTTCTGGGTGAGGAGGTTTCCCCTGTTATTGGGGATATTAATCCTCCTTTGGCTCCATCTGTGCGGAGCCTGCAGATGCTCCTGGATCCACAGCTATGCCTGATTCCCAGGTGTTGGCTGTGACCAGGGGTGCCTTTCGCCAATTACATCTGGTGAAGAGTCTCCGCCCATATGTCTCTGACTCCGATCTTGCCACTATCGTCCATGCATTCGTCACCTCAAGGCTAGACTATTGCAATGCGCTCTACGTGGGGCTGCCCTTGGTGACAGTTCGGAAGCTGCAGTTACTGCAGAATGTGGCAGCCCACCTCCTAACTGGGACAGGCCACAGGGAGCACAGAACGCTTATGCTCTGAGCACTGTGATGGCTGCCTATTTTCTTCTGAGCCCAATTCAAGGTGTTGGTTTTGACCTATAAATCCCTTCACGCCTTGGGCCCTGCTTATTTGAATGATCGCCTCCCCCCGCCCTCCTGTGCGGTCCCTGGGGGCGTCTTCCTGGATGTCTCACGTTATCGGCGGGTTCAGATGGACAGGAGGGTGTTCTCAGTGGCTGTGCCATTGCCCTAGAATTCCCTCCCAGTGAAGTTTGCCTCAGCCTCAACCTTCTCGCCTTCCAGCAGAACTGTAAGACCTGGCTCCTCTGCCAGGCATTTGGCGGGGGAGGGTGGGATGGGTTAGATGGGTTGGGAGGTGGGAATGTTTTTTCTTTTCTTTTATGCATTAGCTGGGGTTTTATAAATTTTATAAAATTGTAATTACTGTTATTTTTTAATGTTTTTTTAAAAAAACTGTAAGCTGCTCTGAGTCGCCTAGGCAAGAGGGGTGGGGTAAAAATATAACAAACAATAGGGTTGGGAAACCGGCACAATCCGGTATCCGATAATGCCGGTATCGGGCGTACCGGCATTATCGGATTCGGCCCCGGTAATCCGGTACCGGATTTCAGTGTTCCGGTTTTTTTGCATTGCAGCCATTTTTAAATGGCTGCAATGTAAAAAAACATTAAAGCCCCAGCCAAACTGTTTTAAAAAAAAACAAACCCTCCCCGAGTCCAGGCTGCGCGGGTGGAAGGGGGGACACCCCCCACCCACCCTGCCCAGCCTGGCTTTTTGTTGTAAAAAAGATAGAACAGCAACAGAGAGTGAGACCCCGAGGCGAGCCCCCCCCCCCCAGCACCAGCGGCCGCGGCGTCCCCGCAGCCGCAG
>QEPC01008452.1:2687554-2717676 GCA_003113815.1 Sphenodon punctatus | reverse complement strand
GAGGCGGGAGGGAAGGATGACAGGAGAGAGGTGGGGGGAGGAGGGGGAGTAGCAGGGGGAGAGGACTTGGAAGCGATGTCCAGGCGGATCTTGTCAATCTTAGAGGTGAAAAAGAGAGCAAGATCCTGAGCAGAGAGAGAAGAGGGAGGAGGAGGACAGGGGAGTTTGAGACGGGAGTCAAAGGTGGAAAAGAGGCGGCGAGGGTCCCGGGAGCAGGACTCAATGTGGGAGGCATAGTACAGCTGTCTAGCGAAGGAGATAGCAGAGTTGAGTGATGAGAGGCAGAATTTGAAGTGGAGGAAGTCAGCATGGTAGTGGGATTTACGCCAGAGGCGTTCAGCAACTCGGGTGGAGCAGCAGAGATGGCGAATGGTGGGGGTGAACCAAGGGCAAGGGTTACTATGTTAATATCTGACACGTGTAGTGTCAGGCTACATGTGCTCTTAACAATGATTTTGAAAATCAATTTTTGGAAGTGCAGAAAAAAATTGAAACCATAGCTGTGGTACTCATGCAGTTTAGAAAGCAAGGCCTTTAATTTCAATGCCTCCATTCCCCTTTTCTGTGGATTGGGATTATAATTTTTACATGAGTATTATGCAATCCATTTAGATTGCACAATAGCAAATGATGAAATGATGAGTGGGGCAAGTAAATAGGGAATGATTTACCCTCTCAAGTAGTACTAGAATTAGGGGACACTCCATGAAACTAACTGGCAGCAGATTTAAAATAAAAGTATTTTTTCATTCAATGGACCATTAACTTGCTGAATTTGTTGCCAGATGATGTGGTCAAGGTCAGTAATATAGCTGGATTTAAAAAGAGATTGGATATATTCTTGGAGGATAGGTCCATTAATGGCTATTAACCAAGTAGGTTGGGGGACATAACTTGTGACTGTCAGGAGCTGGGAGTGAACAACACGGGACGAATCTCCCCATTATGACCTGTTGGATACTTCTCCTGAGCGACCAAGATTGGCCACTGTCAGGAGACAGGATGCTGGGCTCAATGAATCTTTGGTATGACCCAGTATGGCACTTAAGTTCTTATGGTTAATAATGACTGCTATATACTCAAAATGCGATATCAATGTTGATTTGCAACACAGTATCTAGGAAAACCCAAGCAACAAAGCAGTAATTGTTAGGGCTGAAACGTGATCTCAGTATTTTTGAGTTTCTTGTTCTGGGAAACAAGAACAAGCCAAGAAATGGCAGCTTCTTGATGCCTTCTCACTGGAGAATTCTAACAATTTTGTCACTGACAAGAACTGGCTTGGAGGCAATGGGGACTAGCTCCCTCAGCACACCCAGCCAGGGCTTGTCTGTTGCAAAAGCTGTTAGCAAAAGCTATATGCTCTGCTAGGGTCAACGCGCTCCCCCCACTTTCCCAAACAGATGGAGGGGGGGAAGCCAGTCTCAAAATCTCACCAAGAACTCAAACCAGATGCTGAGATCCCAGCAAGATCTCAAGCCTGGTTCTCGTTCTCCGAAGATTTCTTGCGAGAATGGTTTTAATTCTTGTTGCAGACTTAGTAATTGTGATGTCCTTCAGTTGTATAAAAGTAATGATCTTTTATACAATCTTGACCCTCCGAATTCAAGATAAATCCCATCCCCTTCTCCAATTCTTCTATTTCTCTCAAGACACTTTATAAAAGATGTGGATTTTTTTTTAAAGCTTCTCTAGGATGGTGGTTTGTTCTGGACAGCGTCCTTGGGAGAATTTGATTTTCTTTCTGCAATTCCTACTTTAAACGTAGAGACACAAGTTAGACTGAAATCCAAAGTCTTCAGAGCCAATAGTCGAAGAGTTTCAGGTAGGGATGTTTTTGCAGCTCATATTTAATTGAAAGGACAATCTTGAATTTATAATTCTCTTACCACTGGAGATCAAGACATAGAAGCCACACTTACACAATAAACCAGCTCAAGCAGAATGTTGAATTTGAGGGTTATGCCTGACAGTTATGGATATTTTGCTGCTAATGAGTAATATTTCTATAAACCAGTCCACTCCATCATTCACCATGAAAAATGACCTAGGTCCCCCAGATAGAAAGACTTTGTACACGAAAAAAAAAACATAGAATGGAAAGGTAATCATTAGCTTGAAGTTTTAAAGCCAACTTCCTTATGATCCAAATTCTACAGCAGGTCTAGTTTTTATGGTCCTTAATGGCTCACTTGCCCTGATGCTCCTTCAGAACAACTTCATGTGTCCAGGTGCAAATTATGACAATATATGGTACAGCTTTAGATCAGTTAGGATACCTTATTACGCAGCACATAACTCCAAAAATGGGGAACAACACACACAAACGGTTATGTACGAAATTAACCAAGTTCCCAGAAGAAAAATGAAAAGGAAGAGAATGATCAAAAATCTGTTTGATCCAAGTAAACATTGTTAACAAACAATGCCGTAATAGGACTGCAAAAAGCAACTCTGCAGAAGCCAACATACCACAGCAGACTGCCATATGTTCTTAGTACAAAACAGGAATTCTATGTTATTGTTATTTACAATTAGCGCTGCCAAAAATCTCTGAAGTATCCATGAACTTCAGGTGGACTAATACATGGATAGTAGCAGCAGAGGTAATGGATAAAAATAACAACTGATACTGCCTGCATGTTATAAAGAGAAAATGAAGAAGCTGTCTCTTTTAAAACAACTCGTCACTACTACCATCAAGCTATAGCTCGAATACAATGCTGCCATCTGTATATACCCTTGCTTCACGTAAGAGGATGCATTTAGCTAAGCATGTGGCCCTCTGTAATTAAAATCAACACAAGTTTTGCCATGGGTGTCAAACGATGGAGGATTGCAACCCAAATAGCCTACTAGATTACAAAAATGTTAGTAATTAATAAAAATGACTTCTCCAAACTTACTGCCCAGAAGGTTTATTTTCAAGGAAGGTATTATATTACTGGCTCCCCCTCCCCCAACGCATCCTTCACAAACTCCTGGTATTTACTTACAAAGCCCTTCATAGCCTGGCTCCCCCTTACCTCTCAGTCCTAGTCTCCTTATACACTCCTGCACGCACTCTCCGCTCCTCCTCTGCCCCCTCCCTCGTCTCCCCTAACCGCCTTTGTCCCTTCTCCGTTGCTGTCCCCCATGCCTGGACCTCCTTCCCTGCCCACATCTGCATTGTCCCCTCCCTACGCTCCTTCAATTCCCTCCTCAAAACCCACCTCTTTCTCGCCGACTTTCCCGACGCTTGCTTGAACTTTCCTCTCAACATTTACTGTCTGCCCTCCCCCTGACTCTTCCCTGACCGCAACCAAGCCAAGCACGTGCACCTGAGACTTCGCATCCACTTGAATGTTTTATCCCTTGTCTCTCCCTATGTCCCCTCTACTTGTCTCCCACTCCAAGTCTTTTAAGATTGTAAGTCATACGCAGGGACAGCATCCATCTCATTGTTCTGTAAAGCACCAGGTACACAGCTGGTGCTATACAAGTGCTAATAATAAATAATAATAATAATAATAATAATCTAAGGAACTGTGACTTCTTGACTTCATGAATGTATCCCTGTCTCCCCCACTCTGCCCCACCTCCTTTTGTCTTCCCTCCCTGGTCTTTGCTAGATAGTAAGCCTTTTGGGGCAGGGACCCTATCTATAATTAATGATCATATTGATTACTATCAACACCAGGTACATTGCTGGTTTTATATAAATAGTTAATAAAGTTTAAATGTCGCATCTGAGTATGTAAGAACATAAGTAGTGCCATACTGAGTCAGACAAATGGTCCATCAAGCCCAGCATCCTGTCCTCTGACAGTGGCCAACGTAGCAGTCATTAAGCACATTTTTGTCACTTTCTTTTCTTAAAGATAAAAGCTTCATAGTAAGACATGAAAAGCTACAGAACCGAGAAGTACACATACCCTCAATTTGTATACTTTATCACTATGAACACCGTAGACTACAGGCCATGCATTGCAAACTTAATTCTGACAAGAAGTTCCATATTTGGTCAGACCAATGGTCGATCTAGCCCAGCATCCGAAAATGACCCACTTCAGCTGCTTTAGAAAACTGCAAACAAGTCATAGAAGAGTGATCCATTTCCAGCTATTCACTCCTAGAATCAGACAATCAGATTGTCTCATCCCTGATCAACTTAAAAGCCATTTATGTGCATCTATCCTCTAAGGACTTATCCAGTCCTTCTGCTAGCTACTGGCCTTCACAAAATCCTCTTGCAACAATCCTCTCAATCCTCTTCTTCACAAGCACATTTCGTAAACTACTGCCATATTATAGAATTAGCAGTGGATAGGACATTTGGGGGTGAAAAGTTCATATTCGTAAGAAATTATGGAAGGCTGATATTCTTAGCTTTAGTGGACTGAGTGAGATACATATGCAGCAATGTTTACATTAATTTGAAGGGATTTCTTGTTTTTTGGAGGAGGAAGAGGAGAGTTCATTACAAAAGCACAGGATTGACAATGCAGGGGGGGCGAAATCTATTGGGTGATTTGCAAGTGCAACTTGTGACTGAGATTTTATGAATCAGTAGCTGTCGCTGATGAACCTATGTGTGCTAAATTCTGTATACTCCTCTTCCCTCACATACACAAAGGCTTGTATCAATTAAGAACACAAGAGCTTAATGCCCCATGACCCCATGCTTTTAACATAAGAACATAAGTAGTGCCATACTGGGTTAGACCAATGGTCCATCGAGCCCAGCACCTGTCTCCAACAGTGGCCAATTCCAGTCGCTTGGAAGTACCCAAACAGGTCACAATGGGGCAATCATTCCCTGTTGTTCACTCCCAGCTCCCAACAGTAAGACGTTATATTTCCCAAGCTACCTGGCTAATAGCTGCTAATGGACCTATCTTCCAGAAACTTGTCCAACCCTTTCTTAAGCCCAGCTACACTAATGGCCTTGACCACATCTGGAAACAAATTCCACTACTTAATTGTGCATTGACCAAAAAATACTTTCTTTTACACATTCTTGTGTGCCGCGACTGATGCATAACAGAAAAAGGGAAACTTCCTTATGTGTGAATTTCCATTTTTCTCTTGAAGCAGGGTGGACAGTCAAAACTGATGGGGTTACCTTCACTCAGCAGAAGGTAGGATGATTGATAGCCACTGCTAGTGGGAAGGGCATAAACCCCTGCACCAGATCTCCACGATGTGGCTGCCAGTGCCAGCGCTAACTTAGAAAATGATAAACAAGATCATAATCTGAACAGTAAAAAAAACAACCACAATAGAGTTTGAAAAAACAGGCAGAGACAACAAAAGAGAGTAGGGAAGAAGCCCCGAAACTCTACTCAAAACCCCTGTCTGACCCTCAGAAGTGAAATCTGACATGTATGGGGATTGACATTCCACCCTGTTTCAAAAAAAGAATAGAAATTCACAGGTAAAGAAGTTTCCCTCTCTTTTCGCAGGGTGGACAGTCAGGACTGATGGGAAGTCCCCAAGCAGTGCCTTTCTATGGGAGAGCAGATTCCCATCAGTCAAAAAAAGCAATAACCAGTCATGCCCCAGATGGGTCCAATTCCTAACTGAACTCAGAACTCTCTGAAGCATCCAACAGCCAAAAGCTGCTTCAGTGGATGCTAGAGTCCTCCCTGTAGTGACTCGTGAAGGAATGAACAGAGGACCAGGTGGTCACTCTACAGATTTCTGCCATTGGCACCCTACTCAGGAGCACCAAAATCATAGCTGTCTCTGAGAAGATGCACAGCAATTCCCATAGTAGGAGAAACCTGCGAGGCCTTGTAAGTCTTCAATATGCAGGTGCTAAGCCATCTAGTTTTTGAAAATTCCTACCGTTTTCATAGCCAAGACTACAAACAGGGCAGGGTAAGACCATTCTGAAATGGCCATACCTATCCAGGTAAATTTTGAGTGCCCTCCTGACACCTTATCTATGCCATTCCCTCAAGACCATGCCAGGAGGTGGAGGCGTGAGGCAACCTGACTCCCCAGTCACACCAATACTGTCACAAGTACATTATCCTGCAAGGGCAGAGATAGCTGGACTGAGGGGATTGGAATGCCCAGGATGGATGCACTCGCCCTCTGTGGCTGCAGCAGAGATTCCTGGGTCTCCTTTACTGTATCTTTCCACTGACGTGGGCTCTTCACCTCCGCTCTTGGACTAAGCAGCACTCTTTTAGCTGGGGAGCTCCGTTTTGTCTGAATGTCAAGATTTCCTGCCTCAGGAGCCATTACTGCCCTGCGGAGTGCAGGAGGAGAAAAGGGAAGCTAATACGAGGCAGGCCCTCCCTCAGAGAAAAAAAAAGGAAAGAAACAGCCCAACTATGGCTGTGTGCTGCTGTTGTCCCTGCTAAAACTCCCTTTCACACCAGTGGCAGAAGAGGGAGAAGCCCCTTGTGACCAATACTCCCCATGCCCCAGGAGACTAAAGGGGGAGGACAAAATGGGGGAAGGATGCCCCCCCAACAAAGTTCAGTGCCCTGCCTTCAAAGTCACAAAGTTCAGTGCCCTGCCTTCCTGAGGAGGAGACAAGTTTGAGGGAGGCTAGCCCCCCCTCCCCCAAAAAACCAAACAAGCAAAAAGTGGAAATAAAAATATAGAGCCTTAACCAGCTGCTTCCTGCTCTCTCACAAGGGGGCAGGAAGAGACTGGGGAGCTGGTGCAGGATATGCCCCTCCCACTAGCAGTGGCTGTCAATCATCTGGATCCTGCCTACTGCTGAGCGAGTAGGGATATAACCAGTCAGTTCTGACTGTCCACCCTGCAAAAACAGAAACTGTGCACAAGGGTTGTACACACAGCCCTGCCTGCCTCTTTCCCTTCTGTGTCTGCTGTCTTTTGTAAAAAAAATTAGTAACAGGTGATTTTTCGGTTAATTGCCAGGAAAAAGCTTATGTACAGCTCTGCCATCTGATGAATAGCTTTTCTTGTACATAGTATGTGTCAGAAATTTACATTTTTCATTTAAAAAAATAAAGCCTGCACCATCTTGACTCAGGATGTACTTAGGGACCCATGTCCACTGCATTTTCTGCATTTTATTTTTCAGAGGAACTGTTTTTTCCTGACAAAAAGACACAAAGGCATTTAAGAGTCTACAGTACACTTCTACATTGGTAGATTTTGTAATACTTCCTTCCTTCCATCAAAGCTTATTCAAGAATAAACAGGTACCCAGGATTTCTTAATTCATCAAGATCCGATACCCAGAAGCCTACCATATGGATGTATTTGGTGAACTCGTTCCTTGTTAAGCACAATTCTTGTAGCTCAAGGGGCCACTAGTTCCAACTTTCTCTTTCACTTTAGTGTTCACACATTCATCTCTGTTGAAAGCAGCATACTGTATTTATTATCGCTTCTCTTCTAGCTTGAACAGGACACTGTATAAAGAAGGAAAGACAACCTAAGTAACCTTTCTTCTCATGTGGAGATCCTCAAATCCAACAGATATGAATTTGGATATGGTTGTGAAAGAGATCCACAAGTGAGAGGTGGGTGTGGAGGGTTGGAGTTTTTAACGTTTTATATATGCAATTCATTTGCATTTTGTTTTAAAAAATTTTATTGTTGTCAGCCCTTGGGGATAGGACAGGATCTAAATAGAAAAAGATAATACATAATTAGTTGGCTTCCACGCCTTTATCCCTAGAACTGGTCCTCCTCAGAACATCTTCATTTTAGCTGGGTAATACACCAAAGACATAATGTCCCATTTACATCACATTAACTGTCTTTCAGCAGAACAGTGCAAGGATATGTACAGCATCCTTGAATTAACTGCTTTTAATTCATGCTATGTCCCCATAATTCTTAATATGTACTGAGCCTTACAGACCAGAGTACGATAACTAGTAGTTCCCTGCAAGATCCCAAGCAGGAAGATATGGGAAAGGAAAGGAGAGTATATAAACTTTGACATCCCAATGTTCTGGGGAACAGAGATGGAGAAAAGTTGAGTAATTATCCATGCTTGTGAGAACAAGCCCTAAAAGTAGCAGATGAGAGTTTTTATCATGCATCCTCCAGACTAAGCCATATATCCCAGCTCTGGCCCAGAAGCAGCTGTAGCTTTGACAAATTACCTTTCTATCAGTGTAAATACTTATGCAGATTAAAGAGAATAAAGACAAAAATAGTAATCTGTGCAGTGGTAAGGCTTGTTCATCCATTTCATTTAACTACAGCTAGTATGAAAGGTTCAAACACAATGCACTGCAATTGTAAGAAAGTAAAAGCAACCTCAGCCATTGCAAACTAAAATGAAATTCTTCATAAGTTTCACATTCTGAAACACATCAATTTACTCATCTAAAGTAAAGGTTTGTAAGTTGAAAGGATATAATTTGGAGGAAGGAAGTTCCAGCTTAAGACCTGATTGGCTAGTGCAAGATAACGCTGAAACACCGAAGACATCTGAGCATTAAGGTTTTCACGTCTGCTGAATTCTTGTAGCACTTCTACTGTTAGTAAGAAGATCTGCCGAAGGTCATCCTCCTACAGTTAGGATAAATGAGTAATGGTTTCATGTAGTAATGAATTAGGACATACTTCATCAAAAAGGAAGAAAAATTAAAATTTGTTCTAGACCTGCTAAAGAACTCTCATTCATGCTTTTGTGCTTATCCAATACAATGTTTTTCAAAACAAAGTTTAGCCAAAAACAAATTTCTCTACCAGTTGGTAAAGCAGACACGTCGGGTTCTTCCACAACAGTCATGGAATTTAAAGCAATGCCTTTACAAAAACTTCTCTCTCAGAACTAAACAATTTATTTATTTAAATTTTTATCCCATCCTTCCCCTAAGACTCAGGGCAGCTTACAAAATTAAAGTCACATTAAAATACCAACCTTCACCCCTAAACCTACCCACCTCAACCCCTATCCTTGCCTGCCGAATGCGTTGCCAAAAAGAAAAGTTTTGCACTGCCTCTGGAATATGCTCAGTCTCTGATGGACCTCTGGGGGAAGGGAGTTCCACAATACTGGGGCAGCAACCGAGAACACTTCTCTCTGCAGGCCCTTATCGTATGAACGAGATTGGTAGCTGGTACCTACAAGAGTGTGCTCCTGGCCGACATCAAGGGTTGCGGTGGAGCATGGTAGGAAAGGCAGTCTTTCAGATATATGGGGCCCAGGTAGTTTAGGGCTTTAAAAGTCAACGCCAGCACCTTGAATTGTGCCCAGAAAGCTATAGGTAGACAGTGCAGACTGTAAAGCACAGGTGTACTGCATTCACGGCAATCTGTCCCTGGGTCACCGTGGAGCTCGGAGGGAGGTGGGCCACTGTGTTCTGCACCAGCTGCAGCTTCTGGACAGTCACCAAGGGCAACCCTATAGAGAGCAAATTGCAGTAATCTAGCCCTGAGGTAATGAAAACATAGATGATGGAGGCCAGAACTAAATTAGAAAGAAAAGGTGGCCAGAGCCTCCTCACCAGATGAAGTTGGTGAAAAGTATTCCTGGCTGCCACTACAACCGGATGTTCCAGGCACAGCAAGGGACACCTAAGCATTCCAAGCTTGCAAACCTGGCTAAGTAAGAGGGGGTCAGACCCCATCAATGACAGGAGTCTCAATTTCTTCCAAGTCACAAGATCAGCCAACCACCATCACTTCAGTCTTGCCTGGATTCAGCTACAATCGGCTCACCCTCATCCAATCCAACAGCAGCCAGCTATTGGGTAAACACCATGACTACAGGACCTGGGTCAGACGTAAGAGAGAGAGAGAGAGCTGGTGTCATCAGCATATTGATGACACTTTACTCCAGACCTCCGAATCATCTCACCCAGTAGTTTCAGATACACACTGAACAAGAGGAGACACAAATGGAACCTTGCAGGACACCACAGCGGATGTCCAGCATCACCTGCTGGGACCTCCCAACAGGAACAAACAGAACCACTCAAGAGCAGTCCTGCACACACCCTTCCAGGTCCCACAGTCAGTCAACACCACCTCATGATCAACCATAGCAAAGGCTGCTGAAAGATCCAACAAGATCAACAGGGTACAGTTCCTTTGTCAATCCAAAAGCAGAGACTGATCAAGGCCACAAGCACAGTCTCTGTGCTATACCCTGGATAAAAACCTGACTGAAATGGGTCCAGGAATCAGATAGTATCGAAATGAGCCTGAAGCTGCTGGGCAGCCATCTGTTCAATAACCTCCCTAAAAGGGAAGGTTAGAGACAGGGCGATAGCTGGCTGGGGAGTCAATGTCCAAAGATGGTTTCTTGAGCAGGGGCCAAACCACTGAAGTTTTAAGGGTGTCACTATGACAACCTACAACCCCACCCCCTCAAAAGAAGGCACTGACAACCCCAGGCAGCAAAAGCCCCAATGTCTCCCAGCTGGCTTTCACCAGTCAGGACGGGCAAGGATCTAATTCACAACTGGTTGCCCACATCGCTCCAAGCACATCCTCTGCATCAGCAGGCGAGCCTAATTGAAACTGATCCAAACAAACAGGACAAAGCTAAGCTTCCACAAGCTCAAACTCTGACACTGCAGTCAAAGTAGCAGCACCAAAGTTGCAATGAATACAAACGACTGTCTGCAAAGTATTAATAAAAATGTCACAGCAGGCAATAGAGGCGTCTAGTTCACAGCAGCGACAGGCCAGATACCAGTCCACTCATCACCCAAAACAACTCCACAGGACGAGACTTTGTAAGTGCTATGATTAGCAGAGAAGAAAGCTTTCTTTGCCACCATCATAGCCACGGTGTGAAGGCATGAAGGCATAGTCCTTCAATACATCTGAAACAAGGCCACACCATCTGCAATAAGAATATTTGTAAACACGCAACTTCCTTTGGCTATTACACGACTTCCAAACCAAAGCTATATTTAACATATGCATTATTGTAGAGAGTATTGGCTTTTTCTGCAAGTGGTCGACAGTGAAACAATTAGTATTCCTTCTTTGTAAAGATTCCAGTTAATAAAAGCAGCCAAAGAACTGTTATGCTTTTTGAAAGAGATGCTTACTAAAGTAAGAAATATGTTTATATGTATTTAATATGAACCTGTAGTATTGAATTTTTATACACATACTATATTTTCATGCATTTGTTGGTAAAGTTATTTTTCCTTTATTAAAAATTCTACTTATCTGACATATAGGAAGCATACATTAATAACTGCTTTACCTGAAATATTCGTTTACAGTTACCGTGGAACTCCATACTTAGCCCAATGTTGCTGGTTTTACTTGAACTTGAGAACTCACTCAATAAGGCTGTTAAAATGGAACAGGCCAACGTTTGCTAAAATAGAGAGAAAACAACATAATGGATTTCAGCAAGAAAATACAATGAAAGACTTATCAGAATTATTTTCTCCAAATGATGTAGCCATTTTATAACAACCCAGGGTAGCAGCTCAAACCTGCATACTATGGACCAATTAAAATGGGGTGTAAAAATCCGGTTGCCTGCTCTGGCAAGCATGCTTTTAGAAGCGGCAAGTGGATTTTTGTAGCCTTTTTAAGCCCTTCTCTCCATTGTAAGTCCCAGCCTGGTGAGTAGGCTTCTATGCTTGGGTCCTGAATTATGTTACCATACAATATGATAATACATCTGTGCTGCTTATTCCTTCATGCTACATATAGGGCTTTACACATTAAAATTACAGCAGGAAAAGCTAATTTTCCTTAAGTTTCCACTGTAGACTTTCCTGAATGAATGAGAACAGTGCATTTTGTCCTGCTTTGCTATACCTTCTAATGCAAGTTGACTTCTGTGTGAATTTATTCCAACCACCGGGGGAGTAGGGGAGAATTCAATAGATCAAAAATAACCTGTCGAGTTCCTGCCTCCTCCAAAGTCATGCAAAATTGGGCAAGAACCATCTCTGCTCAAATACTGGAAGATGTCTCACCACTAACAAACAGTTTTACATGAAACAGGGAAGTACTTTACAAACTGCAGCTTAAGAACCACTGACCTAAAAAGCTTCCACATGTAAGAACATTAGTGGGTCAGATCAGCAGTCCATCAAGCCCCGCAGTCCATCTCCAACAGCGATCACTCTGGGTCGCTTCGGAGAAATAACCAACAGATCATAATGGAGTGATCAATTCTCTGCTGTTCATTCCCAGCTCCCAGTCATCAGAGACTGCATCTTCCAACATACTTGACTAATAGCTATTTATGGGCCCTATCCCTCAAGAATTTATCCGATCCTTGTTTAAACCCACTATGCTACTGGCCTGCATGTAAGCAACATTCACATCGGGGTGGCTCCCAAAGGCACTAACTTCACTTAGCTACCTAGTAAGTAACAAAGCTCAAGACTACATAAAAGCATGTTAAGAACATCTCTAAAAGTATGTCATTAATCTGAAATACTAAGTCAGGAATATTAAAAGCTTCCCCCCGCCCCCCCAAAAAAAATCCAGTTGAAGTACAATTAGACCTGATAAGAAGAAAATAATTTAGCTTTTAGACATACCCAACACAGGAACAATTTCAAAATCACTGATTTTACTCCTAGACTATATGGAGCCACAGTGGCAAGGATGGAGAGAGGGGCAGGAATTGTTAAAGGGTCAGGCATGCCAGCAAGTGTCCAGGGGTTAAATGGAAATATGCACACTACCTCTGAACACCCGAAAGATTAAAGTCTAGATGATACTATTTATGCAACCTCATACAACAGCTGAAAGTAGTGCCATCCACCCACCAACTGAAACATCTTTGTTCAGAAATGCCTCTGATGTCAGTACCTTGACCCTATAAGACTACCAGTTTTCTTAGTTAGCACACACTAAATTAAAATTCTTCCTTCCTAAATAAATCCATTTTATTGAAAATGGGGGAGGGGACAATTAATCCAAGCAAGCAATTTTGTTTTTGTTTTGTGGTGTTCCTTCAGTTCTATTATAAATGAAACTTGGTGCTTTTGAAAACGGCTAAGAATCTTTAGAAATCTGTGACTAAGTCACTGTTTTAGAGCCAAGCAATATTCCTACCTTTGCAGGGTATTTTGAAAATAAAATCAACCAAGTCATCAAAAAAGTTTCATACTTTAATTTGAAATACCCTAATGCCTTATCCCGACTGCCATTGAAAACGTTTAACCTTTTACTTAAAATTACAAAAGCCACAATATTTATAAATCTCTATAATGGGGCCAATGAAAATCTCCAAAATGTGCTTTTAGTGTTCAAAGTGCTTTGCAATCCTTACTTAGCACCCTCACACGTGTGTAGAAGGAACTATAGACCTAACCATACACAATTCCTGAACATTGTAAGAAAACTTAATTAAAATCGCCTGGCCCCAAGCCTTTTAACATTTCGGCGGAACTATAAGACCTGGCTGTTTGCCCAGGCCTTTGGGAGGGATGATTTTAGTCCCCCATCCATTTATTTATTATTTTTCTAGCCTTGTTTTATATGGTATATTTTATATTTAATATTTTAAAATGAATTTTAATGTTTTATTGTTCGATTGTTGGAAGCCGCCCCGAGCTGCGTTGCAGGAGGGGACGGGGTATAAATTTGGAAAAATAAAATGAAATAAAAAAAATAAAAAAATAAAATCGGGACAATTTTTTTTTATGATCAGCTTTGATAAATAAACGAAACTCAAATCTTGTGAATAATAATTGCATAACTTGGGGGAAAAGTAGGATTCAAGAGTGTCACATTCTATTTATTCGGCCGGGCATTTAACAGGCAGGGGTAGAGCGGGGGGGAGTGTGTATAGCTGAATCGTCTTATTGTCTATTTTACACATGTGTATATATATTTTATGATGTAAGCTGGCCTGAGCCTTAGGGGATAGGACAGGGTAAAAATCTAAACAAACAAATAAATTCTAATTTATTTATTTGGTATTCGGGGGACCTGAGGTGGCTGAAGCAGGAGGGTAAGCAAGCAGTAAGAGCACAGGTTGCGCTTGACTTGTGCTGAAGTCAACCGATTGCAGCATAACTTGATTGCGGCATAGCTAGTTAGAGGACTATGCCATGGCTGTGATGGTGGCGAAGAAAGCTTTCTTCTCTGCTATCATAGCGTCTGCGAAATTTCATCTGGCAGAGCTGTTCCAGGTGGTGAGGGGACTGGTTAATCTGGTCTGCCTCTACTCAGAAATGGAGTCATCAAACGCCCGCTATGACATTTTTAGTAATTACTTGGCCAACAAAAATCGCCCGTATTCACCAAGATTTGGGTGCCGACGTTTTACCTGCAGAGTCTTAAAACTCAAGTAGTCCGGCCCCTGCTTAAGAAGCCATTTTTGGATGTTGACTCCCCGGCCAGCTACTGGTCTGTCTCTAACCTTCCCTTTTTAGGGAAGGTTACCGAACAGGCAGTTTCCCAACAGCTCCAGGCTCATCTCAATATCATTGGATTCCTGGATCCATTCCAGTTGGGCTTTCACCCTGGGTATGGCATGGATACTGCTCTTGTGGCCTTGGTCGATGACCTGCGCCTGGAGACTGACAAGGGGAATTCTGCCCTCTTGATCCTGTTAGATCTTTTAGCAGTCTTTGATATCATGAGGTGTTGTTGACATGATTACGGGATCTGGCAGGGGTGTGCAAGACTGCTCAAGTGATTCCACTTTTTCCTGTCAAGGAGGTCCCCGAGAGCGGTGACGGATGATTGCTCGTCATCTTCTCGGGACCTCCCCTGTGGGGTCCTGTAGGGTTCCATTCTGTCTCCCCTCTTGTTCAACGTGAGCATGAGGCCACTGGGCGAGGTCATTCAGAGGTCTGGGGTGAAGTGCCATCAGTACGTTGATGACACGGAGCTCTACCTCTCTTTTTCATCCAGTTTCAGTGATTACCCATTGCCTGGCTGCTGCTTGGGACTGGATGAGGGTGAGCCAACTGAAGTAGAATCCAGACAAGACCGAGGCGATGATGGTTGGCTGATCTTGTGGCCTGGAAGGGATTGGGACTCCTCTTATTGATAGGGTCCAGCCCCCCTTGGTCAACTGGGTTCACAGCCTTGGACTCCCTGCTGTGCTTGGATTGTCAGGTTGCGGCGGTAGCCAGGAGTGCTTTTCACCAACTCCATCTGGTGAGGAGGGTGCAACCTTTTCTTCCAGATTTGGATCTAGTCACTGTCATCCATGCTTTCATCACCGGGAGTCTAGATTACTGCAGCATGCCCTACGTGGGGCTGCCCTGGACTGTTTGGAAGCTGCAGCTAGTGCAAAACGTGGTGGCTCACCTCCTGTCGGGGCTGAGTTGCCAGGAGCACATTACACCAGTGCTCTGTAGTCTGCGCTGGCTTCCTATATCTTTCCGGGTACAATTCAAGGTGCTGGTTTTGACCTTTCAAACTCTAAATGGGCTGAGCCCCACATATCTAAGAGACAGCCTGTCCTTCCATGCCCTGCTGTGGCCCCTGCGATCAGTTGGGTGTGGCTCCTTGTGGGTACTGCCCGTTAGTCTTGTTTGTATGGTGAGGGCTCACAGGGGGGCATTCTCGGTTCCTGCCCCAATGCTATGGAACTCTGTTCCCCCCAAAGGATTGACTGAGCCTGAGCATCTCCTGAAGGCGGTGTATGACCTTTCTCTTCATAAATGCATTTGGCAGAAAAAGAATAGGGGGATGGGGGGCTTGCTGGGTGGGTTGGGATAGGATTGTGAGGGGGGTTGTGTGGAGACAGGCCTCAGAACTTTGGCCAACATGGGAAGGTGGTGTTGGGTAGTTTTGTGGGGGGTTGTGGATGGTTGGGGGAGGGGGTTGTATTATGTTTTATGGTTTTTAATATTTTTATATATGTTGTTAGCCGCCCCGAGTATTAGGGAAGGGCGGGATAAAAATTTAAATAAATAAATAAATAAATAAATGCTGACAAAAGGCGACTGATTTTGATCAGATTAAAAGTAAAATCTCAGTGTTCAATTTCCCAGTACAGTGATTAACTTCATACCAGTAAGAGTACCAACACCTCATAAACCTAAGCTCATCTCACTTGCCAGCAAATTCATTAGCTTTGCCACAAGAATGACATACCCAAACAATAACCCCATCTGATAAAATAAAATACTTCTCTTTATTCGGAGAGCGGATTGTCTCTTAGAATAGCCTGGCACTTACCCCAGTTAGCTTTATTACCAAGAATAAACTTTATGAAAGGTTGCCATGCATAAAACAGACTCTCAGCTGCTCTAACGGAAGATCAATGAGACTTGTGATAAGAGAGATTAACTTGGCAATCAGACACCCAGAGACAGCCCTAGACAATGGGGTTTTATTTAAAATCTATACACAATATTAAAGGGTCATCATGGGCAAAATGTGCAAGAATTTAACTTTATTTTGAGAAAGAGCATAAATCATGAAGACTACAGCATGAAAGCATGCTCTATAAAATCCAACTTTCAAAAAGAATGTCACTTAAACCGAAAGTTAAAACCATAATGAATGTTTGAAGGGATTTCACACTTGTGTCTAGACTGCTCATGGAATAAGTGAACTGCTTTATTTGCGGGTGGTTAGGTTAGGTTACACTTTGGATGAAAGGAAGAAGAGTTCAACTATGGCTTAGGAAAACATGGGGGCTAGCACCCACCTGTCCAAATCGTAGAAGCCAATACACAAGGCAGAACTAATTTCAACAGCCAAAAATGCTGTGTCTCAGTCCCAGACTTTAATGTGATGGCTAGAAATATGTGAAGACATGTGTGGCTCAATGCTAGTCACATTCTTCACAAACACTAAATTACCAAGATACCAAAAAAAAATCTTTTTTTGGAAAACGCCAGTACCTTGTATTTGCACCTGGATAACTGAAGGTCAATGTACTTAAGGAGGCAAGGAGTTTATTTCCTTCAGTTAGGTCATCAGATCATGAAACTAACCTTGTTGTCTTATATTATTTTCAGTTACTGCCTTGTAGATAATTTATAGAGCTGTGGTCCGTTCCCAAACCTGCAGTGAAATCCATATTGTCACTGTAGCCAATGTTTGAAGGCTGCAGAAAGTATTTGATAACATCGCTGAGGGGCCACATTTAACTAGGGGAGCAAACAGGAAGCAGATAACGTAGAATAGCAGCATTATTGGCAGAAACAGTTGTGGTGAACCTAGCTAACTAGCTTAAAGAAACCATTTGGGAAAAACCTTTGGCTTAATGTCACACTTCATCTGCAAGACAGGTGTACATGTTCCTTGTTTCAACCCCCCCCCCTTGAATGTACACAACTACATTTACTACCATTATTTGCAGAGAATCTAGGGATTGCAGAGCTGACTCTCCTCAAACAGCATCTGCCAGTCAAGTACTCTTTCCCCACCTGGACTTTCTGTTACTGTACTTGTTAAGACAACCTATCTTTACACCATAGCATAAAACTGAAAATCAACACAGCTTGTTACTAGCATCAGATAGCTATCATGATGTACTAACACAGCTTTAACAGGTCATGTCATGCCCAGGGCAAGAATATTTAGATTGTCAAATTTCTCAAAATCTGCCTCCCCATCTTTTCATAGGAATGCATTCCAGTACTTCCTGCAGTCCAATTTCATACTTCGGTAATAAAACGTCTCTTTTTTACTATTACTTTCCTACTGCTGCAGTTATCCAAGTACAAAGGAAATGTGAACTTACTAGTGAATTTCGTCTCTGTAGTCTCCACTGGTGGACAGTGTCACAAAGGATTGTTCCCTCCCTCTGCAAATAAGAGGCATGTCAGCTTGACTGACAGGCCAGCAGCAGGGAGTGAACAATTCCTTCCAGGAGAACCCAACCTCAAGTCTTTCAAATCTGGAACCCATACCTCTCAGCCCCCAGACTCTGAAATGAAGGACAACGTAGAATGCTACCTGCATGAAATTTGCATACATCCATTTTTTGCAGATTTAGCAGCCCTTTGACTAACTTTGCTGTTTGGCTGGGAAAAAAAATATTTTTAAGCAATCTTAAAAAAATTAAAGGAATCACACATAATTACAAAAAAATCAAAATCCCAATAATCAAAGATAAGAAAGAATCAAAGTCCTTTCAGTCTTCATTTCAAAGCTCTATCACAGCACTGCCCACAGTTCTTTGGCATTGCACCACCCACTTGAAGAAAGCTCTACTATGCACACCACCTTCTCTCCAACAGTAAAGCTTCTCTCACACTCCACACATATCCTGTTTAGATTCTTTAACAGATGGAACTCTGTGTTGATTCTCTCCATAGTCCAGTGACAATGACCAGGTGGTTAACATGGAGACATATTTGAATTTTTTAATTATTTTTACAAGAACTTAAAAAAAAAAAAAAAAAATCACAACACTAGCCAGGGTAGGGCCTGAGGGGGTTGTTTTCTTCCCCTTTACTTTTTTTTTTCTCTTCGTTTTTTGAGGGGGGATTTGTGTGTTGTCTTCTCCCCCTCCCCCCGCCCCCAAGATGGAGGACAGAGAGAGGAGAAGAGAGGAAGCAAGGAGAAAAAAACCTGTTTCATCCCCTGATCCCACCCCACCCCCACTGGACAAGTCCCATATTAAGATTGCAGGGCTTGCAATTGGCTTTTACTTGTGATTGTTGTACAATCAAACACCCCTTCTCAACAGTCACTAGTCAAACCCACTAGGTTCATTCTTCTTAATAGTTTGTGATGGCGTTCCACTGCTAATGGCTTCGTGAACACATCCGCTGTCATATTCTCTGTAGGACAGTATTGCAGATCTATGAGTTGTTCCTGTGATTCTTTCAGGAAATGGTATTTTACGTCAATGTGCTTGGTTCTGGGGTTGATTCTTTGTTTGCGCCAACGCTATACATCCTTGGTTGTCTTCCAGGATTGGCGTGGGTCTGTCCAATTTTTGCCCCAGATCATTCAGAAGCTGTCGCAACCAGATAACTTATTGGATGGCATGTACCGATGCCACGTACTCTGCCTCCGTCGAGGAAAGTGTCACAGAGGCTTGGCTTGTTTCTTACTGTACCGGCTGATGGGTCTTCCACCAAGCAAAAATAGGTACCTACTGGTAGATTTTCAATCCAAATGGTCTCCAGCCCAATCTGCGTCCACGTACCCTATCAGGTCTGACATGGAAGTTGCTGGGAGCCGTAGCCTGAGGTGCACAGTCCCTTTCAGGTACCGTAATACCCTCTTCATTGTGTTCCAACCCCTTTGGGTTGGGGCTAAGACTTGTCTACACAGAATACCTATTGCCACCGCAATGTCAGGCCTTGTGGTTGTGGCAATGTACAAGAGCTTTCCTATCGCCTTTCTGTATTGCTTATTGTCTGGCAGCAATAAGCTCAGTTCTTTGATCTCCTTTGGGTAGCTGGTTTCCATAGGGGTATTTGCTGCCTTTGCACCTCCCATGCCGAAACTTTCTATCATCTCTTCTATTGCCTATCTTCTGTCTCTTATACACATCTAGATGTGTATAAGAGACAGGGGATCTACTTTGCTCCTGGTAAAATTTTCCCTCATGAGCACCTTGTTTATTTTAGTGTTCCACACTCTGGCGGCCTGCTTAAGCCCATATATGCTTTTGTGTAGTTTGCATACAAGATCCGGCCTTTCAGCGTCTGCAAACCCCAGTGGTTGATCCACGTAAATATCTTCCTTCAACTCACCATTTAGGAACGCTGTTTTCATGTCCATATGCTTGACTTGCATTCCTCTTCTGGCAGCTATACTTGTAACTACAGGTGTAAATGTTTCATCATAGTCGTCTCCATACTTCTGGGAGTATCTTTTTGCGACAAGTCGGGCCTTGTACCATTCAATATTTCCCTGAGCATTGTACTTTATTTTAAATGTCCATTTACAACCTATAGTCTTTCTCCCTGCAGGCAGTGGAGTAAGTGTCCACCTCACGTTGTCCTGCATGGACTTTACTTCTTCTTCAGCCGCTCTTACCCATTTTTCTGCTTCCCCTTCTGACATCTGCAAGATGTCCTCCCAGGATGCTGGCTCTGACAATTTACTGGTGCTGACTTTGTAGGACAGATGAGTGGGGGGAATGCCTTTGTTAGACCTCGCTGACTACCATGGCTCAGCATCAGCAGCTGGCTGTGTCTGTTCCTGCACTTCTGTTACCTTTGTGCCGATTTTGAGTATTTGTTCAAAGGATTGCTCCCTTTCAGTGGTTTCGTCCATGGTTGATTATTCTTCGCCTGGACCTTGGAGAGTCATCACACTGTCGCTTGAGTTTTCCACAAAGGTCACACTGTTACTAATGGTTATTCTGTCTGTGCGTGGATCCAGGATCCTGTAGCCTTTTGAATGCTCACTGTATTCTATGAGGATGCCTTCCACTGCTCTGTTTTGCAGCATGGTATGTTTCTCCTCTGGGATATATACGTAAGTCTTACTTCCAATTACTCTGATGTGGTCCACACTACATTTTTGACAATGCCACAGTTCGTATGGAGTTTTCCTCACTATTCTAGAATACAGCCGATTTTGTAGGTAGGTAGCAGCAACTGCTGCTTCACCCCAGTATCTTTCTGGTATTCCAGAGTCTGTTAACATGCATCTAACAATTTTGGTTAGCGTTCTGTTTTTCCTTTCAGCTGTTCCGTTCTGCTCGGGTGTATATGGCACTGTCTTTTGCTGCTTAATTCTATGGAGTCTCAGGAAGTCCTCTACTTCCTTTCCTGTGAACTCACCTCCATTTTCAGACCGCAGTGTCTTTGGTCTGCACTGGAACTTGTTGCTCGTCATGGTCACATAGTCCCGAAGTTTGTCGAATACTTCATCTTTATTCTTCATGAGTACTTTACATCTTTACTCGTGATCGTGTACCTTGAATAGTCATCAATGAAAGTTACCATATACCGGTGGCCTCCTGGCATGGGAACCTTCATTGGGCTGCTGATGTCGCTGTGTACAAGATTAAGTGGTTTCATGGCTCTGTTCTGACTCTTCTTAGGAAGCGTAGCCCTCGTGGCTTTGATGCAACAGTCACATTTCATGATCACAGGACACGTTGATACCTTAAGGTCTTTCGTCAACAGCTGTCTGGGCATTTCCTTGATGCAGTCTGGGTGTCTATGTCCCATGCGTCTATACCACAGGTGGATGCAGTCATCATGTGGCTTGTACGCAGTGAGCTTCGTCTGTTCTTTCGTTGTGCTCAGTCGGTACAGGTGCTCATCTGCAGTGGCTCTGGCCAGTACTTTTGTCCCACTTTGAATTGTGCATTCATCTCTCTGGAAACTGATGGTGAGCCCCCTCGCTGTCAAGAGCCACACGGACAGGAGTCCCCCTTCTAAGTTGGGCACATAGAGCACATCTTTCATGGGTATGGTCAGTGTGCCTCCATATGACTGGTTGCAGTACAGGAATCCTTGTCCAATTTCTTCCGTGTTGATGCTTCTCCCATCTGCAAGGTAGATCCTTTCTTTACTGCTCAGATCCAGTCCTGTGAAGAATCCTTTATCGCTAGTCATGTGGCTCGTTGCCCCGGAGTCTACACACCAATTTTGGGATGAGCTGTCTTGTGTTGCTCTGAAGCACCCACTCCATTGTTGAGTGACTGTGTTGCTGTTTGTGACTTTAGCCCTCTGCTTAGGTGTTCGTGGAGACAGTTTCTGCTGTTCTGCTTTCCATATATAGCAGTCTTTCTTTAAATGTCCCTCCTTTTCGCATCTGAAGTATACTCTGGTTTCCCTCTAAGGAGCTTTGTCTGAGGTTTTCAGTGCAGTCTCATTACCCTGCTTTAGATCATTCTGCAGGTTCTCCTTTCTGCACTGGAATTCTTCCGCAAGTCTACCTTTAACAAATTCCAGCTTTAGTTCAGCCTCTGGCCTTGTCTCCAGGGCATTGATGAGGGCACTGTAAGATTCAGGCAGGCTGCAAAGGAGTAGGGCTACCACATGGCTGTCCTTTATATATTCTTCAATGCCGCACAGCTGTGCCACTACTTCCAACATGGCATTTATATGCTCCTGCATTTCACTTTCTTTGTCAAGCCTCATTTTGTATAGTTTCCTCAGTAGAAACAGTTTGCTATTCAGGCTAGTTCTCTCATGCAAGTTTTGCAGTGCAATCCACATGCCTCTTGCTGTGGTCTCACTTCTTATATGGATTAGCTGGTCATCTTCTAACAATAAATTTATTGTAGCCTTTGCTAACCTGTCCTTTTTATTCCATTCCTCATGATTTGCTGTTGGTCTGTTCGTGGTAATCACCTCCCATAGATCATCTTTAGACAGCAGCATTTCCACTTTAAACTTTCACAATGGGTAGTTTACATTGTTCAGCTTTCCTACTGCAAGTCTGAGCTCTGAGCTGCTTGCCATACTTGCTTCCCTCCCTTTCTGGGATTTAGGCCTTCTTACTCATAGTCAGTAGGCCTCTGTGTCTGGGAGTTTTCTTTCACAGTCTGCACTCCTTCTGGGCTGCTTCTAGTCTTCAAAATTGCCTTGAAGATGTCCCGGGCCCATAATCCATTGAAGAGTTAGCTTTCTGTTCAATAACACATAGCAGAAGTTTCTTCAAAACAGAACTTTATTAAGAGCTCAGAAGACATGCTTCCATACTGTACAGACTGAATGGGACAAGATGGAGGAAAGAGAGAGGAGAAGAGAGGAGACAAGGAGGGAAAAAAACCCTGTTTCATCCCCTGACCCTCCCCCTACTGGACAAGCCCCATATTAAGCTTGCAGAGCTTGCAATGGGCTTTTACTGGTGACTGTTGCACAATCCAACAATTCCTAGGCACTCCAGATCTTTTCACTGGGTCCCACCTGCCTCTTTCAGCTCTCCCCTCCCTTACCTCTCCAACATGTAGAGGACTTGATCAAAGCAGCAGAAGAAGCAAATGGAGCAGCACTGCACCTGTCCCAAGAGCAATGGGTACATCTTAACTTTTCTCTACCAGCTCTCTTCCCTCTCCCCCTTCTTGTCGCCCCCTCTCCCTCACTCCTAATGTGGAATTCTGCAGCAGCATTCAAGGACTAGCCATATTTTTGAGTATCATGACAGGTACTTGACAAGCTACTTGATTACCCATTGGGTATCCGAAACTTGAAGAATTTTTTTTTAAAAAAAAAAAACCGGTAATTTCCAGTACCAATATTTTTAGTTTCCTGGTATATTGGGAGTAGAAAACAAAACAATCAGGACTGGAAGTGGACATTTCGGGACATCGGGTACCCAACCTGGGTCCCGGTCAGTACCACTCTATTGGAAACCGATGTTATTGGGTTGATATGGGTAAAAGGAAAGGTATACCCATTTTTGCAGGTACTTGTTTCATCTCTATTGGAACCTAACAACTAAACTTTCAAACACTCAAACTAAAACACCAACACTTAATAGTGCTTACTACAGCTTTTTTGGTAGTGATAAGCCCAGGTCCGAGCCAGCATTAATATACACACTTAAACTAGGATGCCCTTAGGTGGAAAACCCGGCTCACTGGAAGAGAATGCTCTCTTCTCCACTGGTGGGCAGTCTCACAGCAGGCCTACCGCTATACGGACTGCTTTTTGTCTTTTTTGCAGGTGTTGGAACATGACCAACTCTGCAACAATTTTAGAGCTGTAGTTAGTTCAAACCAGAAGTGGTCAGATTTTCCCAGCTGAGAAATGGCAACCAAAAGCCCAAATTCCTTGTCAAAGCTTAGTTTTCCCATATAATGGAACAAGTATCCTGGCTATTGTGAAAGGCAAATAATAGATTCAATTCAAAATTATTCAAAGCTGTAAATAAAATTGCAAATTTTATAATACTGAAATTAAAAAAAAAAAGCAATTTCCTTCAAAAAAGTATACATTTAAGTCTCTTGAGAGGTTTAAATGTAAACATTTTATAGAAACTAGATGAGCACGCAGTCTGGAACTGCTTTTTTGAGACAGCTTTTAAAAACACAGGTTTGTTCAGTTTCACGGTTTTCAAAATTTTGTTTTGCAGCTTCTTCAGAATTTTGATCTCCCAAATAGTTAAAAAATAACTTTCAGCCCGCATTAAAAAGGAAGTTTTAACTGCCTAGAAGAAACACACAGGGGCATAGCTAGGGTGGAATGGGCCCCTGGCCAAGAAGTCAAGATGGGCACACCTCTTTGTGTCCCACTGGCGGGCCTAGGGGTGCCGCTGGCTCGGCAGGCCTGGAGGTGCTGCTATCAAGCACACAAGACACCCAAAATGCAGCTAGTCTATTAAGTGCATTATGCCATGTAAAGAGACATATATAACCAGTTCAGTTGTGCCCCCATAATCAATTCATGCTGCCCCCACCCCATAACCAGTTCATTTGCACCACCGGAGCAGCATGAATTGATTATATGGGGGGGCACAACTGAACTAGATATGGGGTGGGGGTTTAAAGACTGTATTCCTTAGCAATAACTTCGTTAAGAGTTAGTTAAATAGCAGCCATAACAATGTCAGAACCATATTTGCGGATTTTCCAAGCTAGAATAGATATTGCTTTACATCTTAAATTCCTACCTAAGATAGTTTAAGACAGACAGTTGTGAGATTGTGACCCTTTTTACACGGGCCTCTCTCACCCATGAACACAGAGATTTCTGCGTGTTCATGGATGGGGGAGTCCCGTGTGAACAATGCGGTGCCTGCAGTGAGTAGGGGGCCATGAGTCTGCCTAACACGCATCCCCACTCACACACACCCCTCGTCCCCACGCACAGAGCAAAATGGCGGACCCATGGAGCAAAATGGCGGTTGCTCCATGGGTGTGGATGAGTGGGGGGTGAGTGGGGATGCAGGGTGTGCACGCCCTGCCCATGCACCAGCGTGCCCACGGATCCCCCACCCAGAGAAGTCATGTAAAAAGGGCCTGTGAGGAGCCACAAGAAGAACAGAAGATTGCTGCCTTGTAAACAAGGTTCTTAGAGATGTCTCCTAATAGTCTCACAACACCCACCCTTCCAGCCCCGCATGGAGTTTTCTTATATTCCTAGAAGGGTTGGAAGGAACTGTCATTCTGATGGGAGAGTGCTTTTTATACTAGAGGAGCTCAAGACCATCAAGTGGTCTATTATTTGAATATGGTGAGCATGCACAACCCAGTTGTGAGAATGTTAGGAGCTATCTCGAAGAACCTTCTTTACAAGGCAACAACCTTCTGATCACTCACATGGGGAGGAGTTTGTTTACAAACAGCTTTATCTCCCTGTCCGGTGTCCTGGTGTCCACTGCTGCTGCTGCTGGAGCACTAGCATGCAGAGGCAAGTGAGGGATGGGGACCCCTCCCCCCCGCATGATGTGGGGTTGCCCTGCACTCAGACCTCCTCCAGCCCAGCCCAGGCACAGGGCCGCCCCCGCGGGGCCAGACAGTGGAGCCCCCGGCGTTATGCCGGGTTCGCTCAATGGATGCTATGCCCCTGGAAATACATACGTAAGAGGCAGCAATTCAGGCAGCTGTAAGAAACAGAAAGGTAACTGTGCACTCTGATAATTTTGGCGATCTGAATTACACAAAAACAGAAGGTCTGTGTATGAGAGTGCAAGGCCAAGAAATTGAAGCATTTTTTGACCCCTTATTCACTTCTCTAGCATCTGGGACTTAGTGGTGAAAATATCTACTAAGCATGCTAAAATTAGCTTAGTGTTCGGAAGCTTCCATATGTCAATCGAAAATGTAAAATGGAATTCATTGGCAGGAGATGGTCTTTATAACTAAAAGAGCAAAAACCACAAGACCGGACAGGGGTAGGGAGGGAACAGGCATTCTAGGACCCCTCTGGAACTCCCATCTGACTACTACAAAATTACCCTGAGGCCCCTAGGAAGCTCATAAAGCTTTAAAAAGGTACCATAATTGTTAGAGAAGAATAATGGGGCATTTCAAGCCCCATCACTAGCTCCTATCACACCACCTTCACAGAAGTAGCTGGTGACATCTGGATTCATTACCAGACATTCCTAAGTATTGGTATGTCTAATGTCTCTGTTCCCCTGGCTTACATGTCCTCTCTGTTGAGATTTATTACCCGATTAAGCTTTTTCCTGTCTTACTGCTCTGCTCCAATTTCACCATGACCATCTTATTTCCTCCTGGTACGGTGCCATTCTCTTCTCAAAGTTTTAGTCCACCAAGATTGCCATAAGATCTCTAGCAGCAACAATGTTTTGGGTTTTTTTAGGGGGGGAGGGGGGATCAAACTACCTGGAACTCAAGTAATGTATCAAGTCTAAGTAATTACATGTTCATACTAACTATGTATCTTTTGTCCTCTTGTATGACTAACCCTTTCCACTTGCCATTATCCCCAATATTGCCAGCACTAGAAAATAAGCTTTTTCCATTTTATGGCTGGGGGAAGGAAGTTCCTCCAAGTGAGGGTTGGAAGAATGGGAGGGATGGGTTGGTGTGGGATTAGGAGGTGGGGAACATATTTTATATGTATTTTTGTACTTGTGTTTAAAATATGTTGTAAGCCACCCTGAATCCTTTCTAGAATAGAAAATTATTATTACTTTAAACATTCCACCTCCACTCCACCCTCAGTCTCTTTCCACCTTCTTTGGCCCTCTTTGTCTCCTGCCTCTTCCAGGGCAGCAGTTTATGTATTCAGGATTTTTTCTAGAAGTTTACATTTAAAATAAAATAAGAGCTGACAATGAATTCAAGAGCTGGGCCTGCAATTACTCCCAATATAAGTTGTGCTAAAAGATCACTGGACATGGCATCACTGCATCGTGGTTGTGTCAGATCTATCTTTAGCACTTGACCTTACAAACGCTTGGGAATAATATTCACACAAGTAGTTCCACTGGGGCTACCAAGTCCAGCCCCCTATCCCCATACTTTCCATACAGTCTGGACAATAAACTCAAATAGGAAATTATGATAGGATGAAATACAGTGGGGACCTATGGCCACCAGGCTGCTATGGTAGTTGCGACGGCCTACCAGTAATGTTGAAATAGAGAGCTTTGATTAAAATGCGACAGACCCAACAAGTTGACTAGATTGAAATTGCTTGTAAATCATGGTTTAAGTTCCACTGATTTAAAGGAGCAGAGATAGCAAGGATTCTCATTTTTTAATAATTGGGAAGAATCCCGGAAGGGAACAGGAAAGCATGCTCTCCCTCACATCAGTACTGAAGGGAGCTCCAAGTCAAGATATAGAATGCTAAGAAATCAGGGAATCACACTGGCTAGCTGTTAGCTTGCCCAGGAAAACTTTGTTTCCCATGAGACTGTTTCCCAAAGAATGAGAACAAGCTATCCTTTGCCATTTTACCCAGAATGGGGCTAAGGGAAATTTCTATTATAGCGCATTCAGTGTTCAAAGGGCTTTGCAGCTTTTATCCAGTGTGCCTTCACAACAGCTCTGAGTTCGATCATCATAATTCCTATTTTACAGCTGGGAAACAAAGGCTGAGACTGTCACTTGCCCAATGCCACCCAGCAAGTTCATGGCTCAAAGTACAGCAACCTCCTTCTTCCTGGCTCTTACCTTGACCCTCTCTCACTTCTGTTCAACACTCCACTGCCAGTGTCACCTGCCTCAGTTGCTGCATTGATCATGTTCAACCCCTTTTCTGCTCCCTCCACTGGCTCCCTCTCCCACTATGCATCCAAAACAAACTCATCTTCACCTTCAAGGCCTTTCATGGCTTCATTCCTCATCTTTCCATATTTGTTTCCTGCTATGTTCCCACTCAGGAACTCCGATTCTCCTGTCACCACCCTCACTTGCCCTGGACTCGCCTCCTCCCTAAACTGCCCTCACACCGTCTCCTATGCTGCCCCCCTGTGCCTGGAAACCACTCCCTGAACACATTTCACTCTGCTCTGCACCTCCCTCCCAAAAACATACCTCGGCCAGCAGGCTTTCCCTAGTTCCTCACCCCCACAGACTGCTCATTGATGCATCATCCTGACAATAGTCTTATCATTCAGGATCCCTTTCTCCCCTGTAAGCAACTGATCCTGACAATAGCTCTATCACTCAGGATCTCTCTCTCTCGTTAGCATGCTAAGCAAGTGCAACTGTGACTTCTCAACTTGGTGAAGTATTCCTCTCTCTCCCAATGTTCCCCTCTCCCTTGTCTATTCTAGATCATAAGCCCCTTGGAGTAGGAACCAGTTTCTAATTAATGGTTATTCAGTGCCAAGTACACTGTTGGTGCTATATAAATACTTAGTCCTCTATACTATTATCTCCATTACGTTCAACACCTTATCCATACCTCCTATATAGAGGTTGTCTGTACTGTATGTCATCATTTATATGGCACTCTTACTGTTGTGCTTTACAATCCTATCTAGCTCACCATCAAAACCATCCTGGGAGGGTCATTATTATTTCCATTTTTTAGATGGGGTGCTGAAGCTGAGAGAGAGTCATTTTCCAAAAGCCATCCAGCCAAGTTCGCGACTGACAGAGGATTTGAACTATGGTCTCCCACGTCCAAGTCCAACATCTTATTCACTAGACTGTGCTAGGCCCTTTTTATAATGAAATATTTTGGGGTTGTTTTTTCCCCCACTTTACGCTTCTACTCCTTTCTTGTTACGTGTGGCTATAGACCAGTTCACACTTACACAGAATTGCTTTCATGTGCATAGACCAGGGATGGGAACCTCAGGCCCAGGAGCCAAATGCAGTCTGTGGGTAGTTTTTATTTGGTCCCTTTCTAGTTCTTGGATCTATTTCCTACTCCCACCCAAGCACTGAAAGATTGAGCTCAGGGCAAGAGAGCAGAGATGAGAGCATGCATTGGAGGGTAGGGGACAAATCTATGGTACAGTTCCATGATTTAGACCCCCGTCCCCAGTGCAGCCCTCAGAGCTTGTACTAACTTTCTGAGTGGGCCCTAGGAAGGAAAAGGTTCTCCACCCCTTGTATATGCAGGAATATTTACATTTGTAGACATTTTACAAATGAACAGACCCTGCTCCTAATTCTAGCCTGAAATACAGCAATTGCTGGGGAAGAGGGGAGAGGAGGGAGGATGAATGCAAGAGGAAAACGTGGAGGAGCAGAAGTTGTAAGGACAGGGATGGCAGGGGGACTAGACCAAGCAGAGCAAAAGGGGACACGTGGAGGGTGGCATTAAGCCATGCTCCCCACCCTTAGAATGAGGGACGTTTTGGACGGGACAGGTCAGGTAAATTGAAAGACAAATGGGGAGTGCGGGGGGGAGAATGACATAAGTGCCAGGGGGGCAAAGGAGGCATGCTCTTGTCCCCTTTTTTACTCCCATATGCCATCCAATGCTCCATTTCAATGGGAGTATTTATTAAATCCTGCAGAATTTTGATCAGCTTCAAACATCATATTCCACAAGAATTCCAGTTATTAACAAGTCTGGAAACAGGGGTTCCAGCCAATTCCACACTAGTTTTTAAGTATTAATAATATAAGAAAAGCCCAGAGGTCTTAGTCAGGAGGAGGATTTCATTGTTCTAGGTGCTGTATAGGACATCTGCCTCAGCAACTTTCAACTTTTTCCATCAAGGCAAGACAGAACATACACTTTTATTTTGAAACATAAAATCATCAACATACAAAATAAATAGTAAACATTTCAGAAGAAAGATTGCCCCATGTCACATCATTTCCAGAAGTTCTTCCAGACCTCTTCATAGTGGTGCTGGAAGAATTTTTATTAACAGAATTAAAATGATCACTCAAGCTTTGGAAAACATATTGACTGTATGATGCTGGAGGCATGTACATGTTCTGAGACCTTGCACATCTCTATTACTCATCATGGCTAGTATATTTTTAAAAAAACAAAAAACAACCATATATAGCTTCTTTTTTTTTTTTGAATAGAAGGACAGCATTGGAACAGATTTTCCCAAACTGTGGGTCACTGTGACAAGCAGAGTTGCACAAGAAAATACTCAATATATTTTATAAATCTTTGTTACTGTCTGTGGTTGCAGGATTATGTTTGAATCACAAAAGAAAACCGACATTGCTTCCCACTCGTCTCTTCCCGCTCCCACCCCTCTCCCTCCTCCCCCTCCTTCTCTCATGTCCTCCTTCTCCCCTGCCTCCCTTAAGGAAATCTCCTCTCTGCTCGCCTCCTCCAACCCTTCCACTTGTCCCCTTGATCCTATTCCTTCCCGCCTCCTCACCTCCATTACTCCCACTGTCGCCCCTTCCTTCCTGCACATCATCAACCTCTCCCTCTCTACTGGCTCTTTCCCTTCTGCCTTCAAACATGCCACAGTCTCTCCTATTCTCAAAAAGTCCACTCTTGACCCCT
>QEPC01008452.1:2642729-2685346 GCA_003113815.1 Sphenodon punctatus | reverse complement strand
CCCCCCCCCCCCCAAAAAATCTGAAACATCTCCCAAATTATTTTTCTGTAAGGAAGTGCGACATAGGGTGATTTCAGACGATACGGGGCCCTTTGGTCCCGTACCGGAACCACCGGCTTCGTTCCCCGCCGGGGTCACCCCGTAACGGCACAACAGACGTGCCGGGGGGATCCCAGCGGGGAAAGTGGGAGGGGCCGGGGCCGCACGGCGCAACGTGCGGCCGAACGGCCCCGCCCCCTCCACCCGCCCTCCGAGGAGACGGGCGGGCGGCGGGGCCATTGCGGGCGCCGCGTCGGGCCGGAAGCGCCGTGGCCCAGGATCCCGCCGGGGATCCCGGGCCGTGGCACGCGGCCAGACGTGACTTTTCGTTGGTCCTGGCCCGGGGTCCGTTTGACCACGCTTCCCGGGACCTTCCCCCGGCTAGCCCGGGAAGCGTGGTTCAAACGGACCCCATGTGGGTATTGACCGTGGCGAACATCTGGAGCGCCGCAAACAGACGTTCGAGACACGGTGACCACAGGTGGGTATTCACCGTGGTTCACCGGGATCTCGTAACGTCTGAAGACACCCATATACAGATAACACCCTAGTTTGGCTTTTAACAGAACTACCCAGAAGAGTATTAATGAAAGTTTAGCCCCCAAAACACACTATATTACAAAAGTCTGGCTATGATATACAACACACCACCACCACACAGGCTGAGTGCAACAGCTTATCCAGCAGCTATATTTTATTTATTTATTTCAGTTTTCTTTTATCCTGCAACCCTCCAGCTCAAAGAGTAGCTCAGGGCGGCTCACGTATTCATCAACAATTCACAATAAAACACAATTCAAAATTCATTAAAAATACTAAAAATATACTAAAAGGGCAGCACCAGTCCTCCCCTCCCTTAATCCACCCCACCCTACCCATCTCTCTCTCCAAAGGCCCAGCGGAACAGCCAGGTCTTACACTGTCTTTGGAAAGAGGGGAGGTCTGGGGCCATGCGGGCCTCCATCAGGAGGGAATTCTACAACCCAGGAGCGGCCACCGAGAACGCCCTCATCATCATCGCCACCCGGGAAACCCAGGGGACTTCAAGTCGGGCATCGTCAGCCAACCGCAGGGGCTGCAATATGACTCAGGGTCTGAGGCAGTCCTGCAGGTAAGCAGGGCCACGGTCTCTTAGGGCTTTATAGGTCGTTACCAACATCTTGAATTGGGCCTGGAAGACAATAGGCAGCCAGTGCAGAGAACAGAGCACTGGTGTAATGTGCTCACGATGACCTGTCCCTGTTAGGAGATGGGCCGGCGCATTCTACACCAGCTACAACCTCCAGACCGTCCCCAAGGGTAGCCCCACGTAAAGCGCGTTACAGTAGCCTAATCTCAAGGTAATAAAGGCATGGATGATGCTGGCCATTTTCTACTGATACACAAGTTATCTGCTCCAATCCTGTATTCTTAGTTAAAATTCAATACCTTCTTACACTTTTGGACTTCTCAGTTGTGTTAGTATCTTACATTTTTCTTTATTTCAAAAAAATGTGTTTTGTAAAGTTCTATTCCAGCACAAGCTCTTCAGCAACTCTTTCATACAGTAAAATAGGTTAAAACGTACTTTAACTAGTACTTTAGCATAGTTATAAGGTGGTCATAGAATTGTTCAGACAACACTGTGCTATTAAGCAGGCAATGACAGGTTTAGAGCAAGCTTAGAATTCCTATTTCTCTGGGTTATAAGTAATATATATTGCTAACAAGGTTGCACACTTCAGCTCTGTTACTCTTAGCATATTCTTTTGACCTGATTTTCACAAGTGAAGCACATCTATAGTCCCATCAACTTGAAGAGTTTCGGTATTTAATTCTAAAAAAAACCACACACAAACCCCCCCAAAATTACCACAGGTCTTATTTTTGGGAAAGTAGCACTAACGGAATACCAGGATTCCACTTGTACATTTAGAGTTGTGTTTGGCAGGATGAAAAGTCAAGTTCTCTTAACACTTGAACATTTTAGAGTTGAGTTTTAACTCCATGTAGCTATCAATTATATAAAGTCTCCACAGTGGAACTTTTCTAATATCTTATGGCATAGCAAATGAAATTGAACTAGAAGCAGAGAACTCAAAGTGGAAACAAGGTGCCTTAATCTGGAAGAGGGTGAGAAAGGAACAGACACATTTACTCCTAGTGCAATACTATATTTAAAACAAGCAACTTTCTTTCCGTTCCAGTTCTGTAAATCCTTGCACTCTTTTTCCTCACCCATCCACCTCCCAGAGTGGAAAAGGTCTATCCTCAGACAATTCCAACAGCTGAATCAAAGACAGGGTGCAGCAAGGGACAGATGTAAGCATAACAGACTGCCTAGGGAACCACTGCCAACTTATCAAAAATCCCTTTTATATCAAGCTGTTGTGGCTCTGGAAACAACTAGGAATGGAAACAAGAGTGGTTCTTTACTGGTATTTAAATAAAATCACCCCATATTATTTGAATGGATGGCTAATTCCAAACACACACCAGTAATAGACTCTTAATTAAAAGTGCTCATGTTTGTACATAAGATTCCAAATTACAGTTTAAGACTTAAAATGTAATTTTAAGATTTAACATATAAAGTCACATTTTATAACAAACACATTTACCTTTAAGTACTGTAAATATTAAATGACTAAAATTGTTACATTTAACTTTAAACCAGAACTTACCACTGTGGGATTACCACTGCTTATCAACTGGCTGACTTCATGGAAAATGCTCTTGCAGTCAATTGATTTGTCTAATGATCCTCGTTTCACTATTACTGCTACTGCTAATAGAATCTGTTCCCGAACGTATTTTTGAAGGCTAAAAAATAAATAAATATTGAAAATGTTGGCATTACATTGATAAGGCTTCTGTAGTATTTAAAACCTGAAATTTTAAATCTGAAGTTCTTTCAAGAATATTAAAATTTGAATGACACAAAATAACTCACACATACTGAAGTAGTTTGTACCTGTTGGCACAAGAAGGTTAAAACAAAGATCAATAATGTTCATGCAGGACCCCATGCAGATGTTTTTGGAGGCACTTTATACTTACTTAGGCCTTTGTAAGACATAGGTTAAAAGGAATGTTCGCAGTGACTCGATGCTACTCTTTTCCAAAAGAATCCATTCTCGCACAACTGCTTCCATTATCGCTGTGGCGGCTTGAAAAAGGACGTAGTCCACTTTACTAGTTTCTGTTAAAAAAAAAAAAAAGTACCAAAGATACTGATGTTTTATGTTCACAATCCACATTTGCTAAACTGAAAGGCATTTTTCCAACAAGAGGATTCTAGAAGTAAATCAAGACTATCCCTCCCCCCCCCCACCTTACTCCAGCCAGCCGGGAGATGTTGGGGCTATTGCTGGCGGGGGTTGTCAATGCCTCCATCGAGGAGGGCAGGGTCGTGGGGTGCCTGAAGGAGGCTGTGGTATGGCCCTTGCTCAAGAAACCATCTCTTCACATGGATGCCCTTGCCAGTTATCTGTCAGTTCTAACCTTCCCTTTTTAGGGAAGGTTACTGAACGGGCGGTGGCCCAGCAGCTCCAGGGGCATCTGTATCGGACCAGTTTTTTTGATCCCTCACAGTCTGGCTTTCATCCAGGTTAGGACACAGAGACTGTTCTTGTGGTCTTGGTTGATGATCTGCACCAGGAGTTGGACCGAGGTTGGTCCACTCTTCTGATTTTGTTAGATCTTTCAGAGGCCTTTGACACTGTTGACCATGAGATGTTGGTGACTCGCCTGCGGGATCGTGCTGGGGTGGGCAGGACTCTTCTTGAATGGTTCCGCTCTTTCCCAGCCGGAAGGACTCGGCATGTGGTACTGGGGGATTTTACATCTTTCCCCCGAGATCTCATGTGTGGAGTTTCCACAGGGATCCATTCTGTTCCCTCTCCTGTTTAACGTGTACATACAACCTTTGGGCAAGATCATGAGAGGGTTTGAGGTGTGGTGTCATCAATATGCTAATGACACCCAATTCTACCTCTCATTTTCATGAGCCAGGCCCGGCAGTCTCTGTGCCTGGCTGCGGTGGGGGACTGGATGAAGATGAGCCATCTGAAGCGGAATCCCAACGAGAGGAGGTCATGTTGGTGGGAATGGGCGAGGGAATGGAGGCCCCCCATTACGGATGGGGTGCGTCCCTCCTTGGTCCCTCAGGTTCAGAGTCTGGAAGTGCTCCTCGACTCACAGCTCCGCCCGGATGTCCAGGTGATGGCTGTGGCAAGGAGGGCAAATTGCATCAGGTTTATCGTCTTCGGCCTTATATCTCTGATTCTGATCTTGCCGCCACCATCATCCATGCATTCATCACCTCAAGATTGGATTACTGCAATGCACCCTACGTGGGGCTACCCTTGGTGACAGCCCAGAGACGCAGCTGGTGCAGAATGCAGCAGCCCGCCTCCTTACGGGAACAGGCTTCAGGAAGCACATAACACCTGTGCTCCGTTCTATGCATTGGCTACCTATAGTCTTCCAGACCCGATTCAAGGTGTTGGTTATTACCTTTAAAGCCCTCTACGGCCTGAGGTCTGCTTACCTGCGGGACCGCCTCACTGCCCCATCTTGGAGGTCCCCGGGTATCCCGGGTGGCTACCTTCAAGAGGTTTTTCTCAGCGGCCACACCACAGCTGTGGAATTCCCTTCTGGTAGAGATTCGCCTCTCTCCAGATCTCCCCTCCTTCCACAGATAGTGCAAGACCTGGCTGTTTCACCAGGCGTTTGGAGAGGGGGGACAGGTAGGGGGTGGGTGGGTGTTCTTTTGGGGGGAGAAGGGATATTTGTTTTCTGCCGGGCTTCAGTTGTTTTATTTGATGTTTATTTATTGATGGTTTTAATTGATGTTTATTTATTAAGATTGTATCTTAACATATGCTGTTTGCCACCCTGAGCTGCCAGTAGGCAGGAGGGGGCGGGCTACAAATAGTGATAATAAATAGTAAATAATAATAATAATAATACTCCAAAATGTGCCAGCAAACAAAAAAGTTTGAACTGAAATCATTTTAATCACCACTTTTGGTGACAGCTTGTGTGCAGACAAACTGAGAAACTTAATGCTCTTGTGCAGGCATTCAAAAGGAAAAAGAGGTGTTCACTCTATTTAATTAAATCAGTTTTAAAACTATTTCAGTCTTGCTTCAACAGCACTTGTACTAAAACCATTTTAAACTGTAAAAGGCCTTAGATGAACTTGTGCCAGTCGGAATGTATATATAAGGCCAACCGGGGGTGGGGGGCATGAGACTAGTTGTTTTTGTGTGCTTTGCAGGCCAAATTTAATGCCCACTTTTGTGTGCTTTGCAGGCCAAATTTAACGCCCACCAGCAGCTCGGCAAACATGTCTATGAACTCCACTGAAAAAACTACCTAAACCGTACTGTTACTAATTTAGGGTCGCTACCAGTTCTTTCAATTAATCTTCAGTATTTAAGGAGCTGAAGGTAAGGGATATTTTTTTTAAAAGCATTTCAAGTTAAACACCAGTATTGTGAAACCAATTAAAATAAGAACTACATGAATATCACATCAGAGTACAGTACTAAAAGAAGAAGGATCAAGAAAATTAAAAGATATTTAACACTTAAATGAAAAATATTTAAATTCCCTTTCAACAAAAGGGGAACATTTTCTATTAAAGCTGGTATATATAATTTAAACCAATACAAATGTAGCACAGCAGTTAAAATATAGTCAGTATTCAAAATCTACTACTTACCCAAAATATGCTTACAAACAGCAAATGGTGACTTTGATTTTCTAAAGGATAAGAATATGTGCTCAGCATGCTGACGTTGTTCATTGTTGACCATAGAAGGTGGTGCCTAGGAGAAAAGGCTTGATTTTATTACATAAACCCCCAAATTAAGATTCCCACAGCTTATGGTCCTGCATTTGGCTCGGGGCCCTGGTTATGATTTGTGGATTTCCCGCAGTATTCCCCTCCCTCCGTGGAATCTCCTGCCCCACTTCTCCCAGCGCAGGATTTCCAGCCTTCGCTGGGGAGACGCAGGGCTGGAGATTCCACGGGGGAAGGGGGATGAATTCAATCCTCGGGGCTTCCCTTCCTCCCCTCCCTCAGGTTGCATCACGTGGGAGGGGCTGCCAGGGCTCGCCTTCCCACCGCCTTTCACAGCCTAGTAAATGAAATCAACAGAGTTCATAGCGGCGGCAGCAGTTCCTTTAAGTGTTCTATCCATTTCCATTTTATTAGGCACTAGCTTCCGCCATGGCCAAAATATATAACACATACAATAAAACAATTTACCGTTTCGCAAAATCCCCAGATGTAACCAGCCATCTGGCACATTAACCGTGTGCATCAAAACATACATATACATATATAAATTCAGCAGAACTTAACACAGGTTCTAAACACCCTTTTGCAAGTTATAAATACCATACATCCTATTTGATATAGTTCTACCTCGCGCATAATGGTGGCTTACCCATCGCAGGGATTATAATGTCAACCCAGGGACACTTGTAAATATGCAAACAATGCCCCCAGTTAGTTGTTAAGCGACTTGCCCTTCTCAGGGGTTCTGCTGCCAGTACTTATCCCCTGCCCAAACACCCCCAAACTCATTGCATATCTCGCTAATGCCATAATACCCTGGGCAACTGCCTTCCGTGTACAATTTACATACACAGAATGTGCTTCCCTAACTGTTCTTCCCTAAAAATCCTCTGCATGGAGCAAGGAGCAGCAGGGCCAGTAAATCTCTATTTCCTCCCTACTCTATATGAACAGGGAACAAGAAACAGGGTAACCAATACTGACATCGTCTGGATCTGTTTACCCTTGGGAAGAGTTTATCTTAGATGGAACCAGTCCTAGACATTCCCCAATAACCTTTAATTTGGTATGGATAAGTAGCCTCCTTTTCCCAGCCAGAGCTACATAGATGGCAATAGCCTTCATTTCCTCCCTATCTCGTAACCCCAGCAGGTACAAATAACAACCTTCATTAGTTATATCCAATTGCTTCTTCAATAAGGGGGCCAGCCATGCTGACCTCAGTTTTTCGTAATATGGACAACGCAACATAAAATGCTCAGTTGTTTCCACCTCCTTCAGGCTACAGGGGCAAAGTCTTAGCGAATATGGTACCTTTTTGTACCTGCCTTCTGTCACTGCTAACTGTATAGGCTGGATACGTAGCAAGGTGTACCCTCTACGCATTTTACCATTGGTTATGGTATCCAGATATGGTTCCAACCCAAATACCCTTTTAAACAGCCCCAGCTTTGGGGCTACCTTCCATTCTGCTACTACCCCAAGATCCTCCTGTTGCACCATATCCCTCAGCCTAGCACAAATTTCGGATCTTATAGCCGGCACACTCTTACCTATGAAGTAAGTAAAGGAGAATCCACATGATCCGAGAATCCCCCCCAGATATCTCAGCCATGGGTACTTTCTTAACCCTGTATTTGTTACTTCCTCTCTTAGACATAGTAGGGGAAGATCTTCCCCACCACGGGTCAAGAGCCTTAGCCAATATCTAACATAGCTGACCCTGGCTAACATGGCTATAGAATTAACCCCCAACTCCGCTCTCAAAACTGCCCCTGGGATGCCAGGTCCTACTTTTAGCAACTGTCAGAGGAATAAATTTTGTACCCTCTCTAGGGCTATCACGTTTGAATTAGCTATTACTTCCAGGCCAAACACCACCGATAGGGGACTTTGGAGTTGTAAACCCTCAAGAATTCTGAAGTAGAGACCCCCGTAGATATATTTATTGCCCTATTTAATGCCTGAGCTGCACGCTGTGCCTTCTGAGCTCTGGCCTGTATATGAGAGTTCCATGCTCCCCTACTACTGAACGTAACTCCTAAATAATTAAATTCGTTAACAATCTCCATTTCTCCCGCACCAGTTTTCCATTTACGCAGGTGTCCCCTTTTGCCCAATATCATTAATTTAGATTTTCCTAGGTTAATTTCTAACCCATTTAGTTCACAATACTGATGGAACTTATTTATGGCCCTACGCAGGCCACCCTCTGTTTGCAATATTAGGATCAAATCATCCGCGAACTGCAATAAGCAAACCTGCGCTTTCCCCACTCTAGGTGGGTGTGTGTCAGTTGAACTAATATATTCAACCAAGTCTGAGACATATATATTAAAAAGGAGGGGGTGCCAGTACACATCCCTACCGCACTCCCCTCCTAATTGGAATAGTTTTACTCAGGCCTAAGCTTGACTTCACCCGAGCTTCGTTGTTGGAGTATAACTGCATAATAACCATCAATAATTTGTCTTCCATACCAAGGTCCTTTAGTTTAGCCCAAAGCCTAGACCTCGGCACTGTATTGAAAGCCTTGGTTAAATCCATGAAGGCTAAATAGAGTTTGCCTCCCCTTACCTTGGTATATTTAAATACAAGATGTTGCAAAATGAAGCAACAATCTATCGTAGCCTTTCCCTTCCGGAAGCCAAACTGCTCGCATGGGATAATAGATCCCAACTCTGCCCACTTTGCCAGCAAGCTGTATATTAGCCTGGCATACACCTTCCCAATGTTTGATAACAAGCTTATTGGACGGTACGCAGCTAAGTCGCTAGCTGTACCTTTCTTAAACAAGGGAACAATAATGCTCTGGGTCCAAGAGCTTGGCATTAGGCACGCGTTACTAATTACTAGAAACAAGGGAGACAGCAATCTAGACCACCACCCTGGTGATGCTTGCAAGATTTCCACCGAGATGCAATCCAAACCTGCTGCTTCCCCCCGTTTCGAGACCATTATGCAGTCCTTTATCTTAGATTCCTCAAAATCACTTCCTAGCCATAATTGACGTACCTGGGAAACACTCCCTCCCAGGTCGGTTATAGAAATATCCCTGTCTGCATAAAGATCCTGGAAATAAACCTCCCAAGCCCTGGTGGCAATCTTCTGCACCCTACCTTTCCGTTTGGGGTTAATAATCTGGTTGAGCGTAGACCAACATTCGCCAGAATTCCCTGTACGAATGCCGACACCCGCCTTTGCCCACTTATTTCGGTAATAACCTGCTCTTTTCTCCTTTAACAATTGCTGGTACGATGTTCGTAACTCCCTGAAATACGCCCCTGACGGGGTTGATTCCTTGACCCATAACCTCCTTCCCACAGAGTATGGCTTTCAACCTCCTACATTCCTGATCGTACCATAAATTCCCTACATAGGGCCTACCCCTCCCCACCTTATACATCAACCCCCTCTGAAAGCAACTTATGATTTCTTCATACAACCCAAGGAGCAACCGTGGATCATTCTCCTGCTTCATATCCAACAGCAATTGCACCATCTCCCCTGAATCACAAATCCCCTGGACCTCGCCCATAAGTGCCACCGGAGTAAGTTTCTTTAATCTCAAAAGCATTTGACTGGGAATATCCTCCTGGTGGTCCGAGTAGGTGCTAACTATCCTAAGCGGAAAGACCAAGGCCACATGGTCACTCTCTGATCTAATTATCCTTTCTACTTTTCCAAAACACTCCCTAAAACTCCCTTCAACATCAACATAGTCTACCTTACTCCTTCCTTGAGAACCTATAAACGTATGACCTTGCGCTTCATCTTTATATGAGTCCTCATTTAGGACTTGCAAATCGTATTTCAAAAGCAGATCCTTCATAGGACCCTCTACCAGCCCTATACTATTATCGTTGCCTCTGTGCGAATGCACATTCCAATCCCCCACCAAAAGAAGCGGCATCCTAGGAAAAATCATCAGACAATTGCACCATAACTTCCTCCAAAGCCTGCCATATGTCTGGTTTATAATATTTGGAGGTAATAGGGGGAATATACACATTCAGCACCACAAAAGGGTCCTTAGTTGAAACCCCAAAATTCAATAGTCCCACCTGTAATTCTGGTCTACTTGAGGGGTATGGAGTAAATGCAGCTTTTGATTTATCAGGAAGAAGAATAGCTAAACCCGCAGATACCCGTCCCTTAGTACCCTCCTTCTGCCCCCCATGTAAATATATATCGAAACCAGCCAAACCCAAGGGATCATCCTTGTATAACCAAGTCTCCTGGACACAGGCTATATCAAACCCTTGCATGAAATGTATCCAATCATTATCCAATACTCTTGCTCTTAAATGCGCAATGTTCCATGAGAATAAATGGGGAATACCCCCCCCCTTCCAGGGTGCAACGTTAAACGTTCCCCTATCCAGACCCCACTCATCTCCAGTATCCATCCTTGGGGGGGGGAACCCCCAACCCCATCTCATGACGGGAGCTCAGCCTCTTCGATCGTAGCTAACTCTGGAATCAGTAAACTAACATTGCTGATTACCCTAATGTTTTCACCGCGCCTGTCCTCATCCCTCCTCAAGCCTGCAAAAATCGTTGGATCTAATGGCTTGGCTCCTTCCACCTTGGTTGGAGTTCCCTGTTCTTCAAATTCGAGCCTTCTCTGGTCAGTTAACTTCGCCAGATTGTATTCCGGTTGGTATTGGTAACTAGGGCCCCCCACATTACATCCCTTGTAATCTATATCTGGGCCCTGCGTATAATTCTTAATATATCCCAGCCTAGAGAGAAAGTTATCCTGGTCTATGACCGATAACTTATTAAACATGTCCCCTATTTGTACCGAGTCATCCACTCCATTCTTGCCCAGTAAGAACAAGCCTACCTTACTTGCAAACTGATCTATAAACTGGGCTTGAGTTGAGTTGATCGCCTCCCCTTTAGGTTGTGTCATGGCTTGAACGCCACCTACCGGTGATGGATGTCGCAAACTACCCCCCTCTTCTATGGGGGTGGTCACTAACACCTCTGGGGCGTAGTTCATAGGGAGTTGCTGGATTGATTGCCCCACTGGTCCTACTTCCATAAGATCTCCTCTCCTCTCTTCCTCATTATTGGCAATATCTTGCTTCCCTAATTCTGTACAGCTGGGGTTAACCACTTTGCTTTCACCATCCCTCTCCCTAGGGGCTGCCACCGATAACCTAGGAATAGGAGATGTAGGCATCCGACCCCCTGGGCTTCTTTGTATCCCAATGGGGTTACTTCTCTTCCCATAACTCCATACCCTATCGATGGAGACCCCCCGTTTCAACAACCTCTTCCTCGCCTTAAAAACCCTATGCACTCATAAGGCGGCTGTGAAGCTAATTTGGAGTCTGAACAAAAATTTTTGCCTTGGCAGCCAGACAATGTTTACCACATCGTTGTGCTTCATTCTTTTCCCCATCAGTGTTCTACAACTGCTCCTTCTGCTGCTTTCTGGCCCCTCCCAACAGGGCTTCTCAGAGCAACGTGGCTACATGACATTATAACTAAGTTCTACCATGATTGTAATATCAAATACCAAAAGGAGAATAGATGAGATCCTAAGCCAGGTTCCCAGACTGCAGCATGTGACCCCCAACGGTACGTCTATATCAATGGTGATCCCTATTGATGTGGACATACTTCTCATGTATTTGTTGCTGCCTGTGGTCACAGGATTATAATTACTACTACGAATAATCATTTCTATAACACCATTGAGCATACACAGTGCTTTACAGTCACAGATATTCAAAGACAGGTCCCTGCCCAGTGGGTTTACAATCTAAGATAGACATGGATGAGGGGAACACAGGGACATACACATACATTCCCATTTTATTTAATTTATTTATTTTACAGATGGGGAACTGAGGCTGAGAGATTGTGACTTGCCCAAGGCCACCGAGGGCACTCATGGCTAGGGCGGCATTTGAACTCTGGCTTCCCAGGTCAAAGTCCAACACTGTATCCACTACACCACACTGGCTCCCATCTAATAATTTAAATATTAGAAGAGGATCACACAGGCAAAATTTTGGGAGTCACTATTCTACTTATTGTGCTGAAGCGAGTGTGTACAAATACAACAGCACATGTGCTTGTAGTACAAGGCAAAAACCTATCAACTTAAAATATAACAGACTACTGAAATGTAACTAAGAGGAAATTAACTAAACTACATATAAATTATACTACCACATTTTTTGCTGAAGGTTTAAAACTTGGATTCAAAAATTTAAAATAATTGCAATCCTAAAAGTTTATAAGAATGAGTTCCTGTGATAATTCCTATGATAACTCAATACCAGTGTTATATTACCCCCTAGTGTTGATTAACGAAGTCGGCTTGTTACAAAAATGGGCCAAGTTGATGCTGAACACTTACATCCCTTGGCTTGTGGCCCAAATTTGACCTGTTTTTTTCACTCGGCCCTTTTCCAGTTCCTGGATCCAAACCCTATCCTCAAGCACTGGAATAGTGAACTCAGGAGAAGGGAGCAGAGATGAGCGCACACATTCAGACAGTGAATGAATCCATGGCACAAGTCCGTTTTAAACAGGCCATGGCTGAGGGTGCAGTCCGTGGGCACGCCGCTGTGGGGGAGTGCCTGGGTACACACAAGCACACACCCACCCTTTATATCCCTATACACAGAGCAAATGACATTGTCATCGGTTGCTCCATGTGTGCGGACCATGGGAGCACGCACCCACGCATTTACATGGGATGCTCCCCTGCATGTACGATGGATGTCCATGCAAGGGAACGTCTTGTGAAAAAAAGGGTCATAGGTTCACACAGCACATATTCACATAGTGGATGGATCCATGGTCTATCCATGGCATAGACTCTCTTATTTTCTACTCTATCCTGAGCAGCCCCAACCTCATCTCCTACCCACTTCACAGAGCCTGTCCTAATTTTTAAGGGGCTGCAGGAGATAAAAGGTTCTCCATCCCTCTCTTAACCATCCTTTCTTTCTCCGCCCCTCTTCATTTCCCAAGCAGAAAAACCTTCATCATCAAAATGCTTTGCTACCTACAGAAAGCTTTACTGGTTTCTATAGCTTTCCTTAATTTCAAGGAATATCAGTGATGTAACCAACTAGGAGTAATTTTCCATCAGCCATTTCAGTTCAAGCCTCCACTCAGTTCAGTTCACCCGTTACCTAATTCTTGCTATGGCTAAGATATTTGGGTTACCTCATTCAGTCCCACGGGTTCTCCTTTGCTTATTTTTTTGACAAATCCATAAAAGCTATTATTAGCGAGATTCAGATCAGACTTAAAGACATGGCTCGCCAGGAGGATGGGGCAGCTTTAGGGAGTTGGAGGGTTGCTCCAGGATTTGGGTCAGTTAAACTTAAGTGGGGATTAGAGGAGTATTTGGATGTCCTCTTAAATCGCACATTACGAAGGAGTTATTCTCTCCTCCGGTTTCATCTTGTGCAGACGGCAGTGGTAGAGGTGAGATATAGGAGGACTCCCTATGCTGAACGACTGTGTACTTGCCACCTGGAAAAGGTGGAAATGGTCGAGCACTTTTTGCTTGTTTGTCCCCACTATCGAGAGCTCAGAGCCGTTTGGCTGTATCCCCTGGTTAGTGACTGGGGGTATACAGATCTGGGTAATGGATATAGGAGGCTTCTCCTCCTATCTAAAAAGGAGGACCTAGTTGCACTTGCAACTTTTGTACGGCTGGCCTCCCTCAAGTGCAAACAACTGATTGAAGGATAGGATTACCATGATCTTCCCCAGTGGGGTTCATATATGGATGGGTTGGAGCTGTATTAAATTGGAACCACATGAGTGATTAATACGGGGAGGGAAGATATAGATAAATTGTTCCATATCATGTTGATTATGAACTGAGCTTGGCCATGATGGAATTATGCTAAATAAATAGTTACTGATCTAACTTCTTCACCACTGTTAAGATGGCTTATGCCAAACGAGGTGTATTTTGATTCTGTCACTTGATTAATGTGTATTGTTGTATTTACATGTTTGTCAAATTGTCAATTTTTGGCAACATGCTTTGATACTCAACTGAGGTTGTTAGGTATGTTTGTTTGTTTGTATGTCTTTGGGTGCTAGCCATGGCGAAAACCCGTGTTAATAAACTATTATTATTATTATTTTTTAAAATTCTTGCTATTTTACTATTAAGATTGTCTATGTAGCAAAGGCTGAATTTTCAGTTCGAGTCAACCTGCCACCATTGGGTACTCATTGGTATTCAATTAGTGCCCAATGTTTTACCCGATGTCTGAAAATATCGACTTCTGGTACCAATTTTTTGAATTACAGATTCAGTTTTTGTTATTTCCCCATACCCCTTTACTGATTGATAAATCGGTAACAATAATTCCGATTTGAGAGGGAGGGGAATCAGGTACCTGATCAGCACCTGGGTAGTCCATGGAGTACCCAAAATTGCAGGTTATCACCCATGGGTCAGGTACCCGTTTCAGCTCTACACATCAGTATAGATGTCAGTTTCTGAAACTAAATACATCTCATTCCCTACAATAGCCATTAGTTATAATGCAAAGTGTAAGGTACTAAGTTACATGCTGTTATGTGACCTTATTTAAAGTTGGTTCTCTCTCTTTGTAAAATAATCCCCAGGGATGAGTCCCCAACAATGCAGGGAAATGTTAACTGCGATCTGTGCTGATTAGCCACCAGAGGGAGCTCACAGCTAACTAATCCTATTCCGAGTGTTACTATATTACATTAGTGCTGGTAGGATACAGTCTAATAGGTTTTGCTTAAACAACTTTAAGAGTTTAGTAAAAAATCTGGTAGAGTACACAAAATCCATTAAGAACAGGTTTCACTTAATTTGGCTGTTACAACTTTCCTTAGATGTAGAGACAGGAATAGCTCATTAATTATTATTATTATAAGCATTTATATAAATGCTTGTAATAAATAATGGATCCCGTGTAAAGCGGGGTCCACAATGGAGAGGGCGTTCTCGTTGGCCGGGCCACGATTATGGAACTCCCTCCCAGAGGAAGCCCATCTGGCCCCAAGTCTGATGGCCTTTCATTGGGCCTGTAAAACCCAGCTGTTCTCCCGGGCCTTTGGAGGAGGGGAGGGAGGGTTGGGATAAAGGTTTTTGGGGGGTGGTTGTTTCTAGGTGAATTTTTAGAGGTTTTAAATTTCTGTGTTTTATTGTTATTCTATCTATTGTTGCTTTTATGTTGTAAGCTGCCTTGAGATGCCATGGGCATGAGGGGGTGGCTAAGAAATGCAAATAAATAAATAAATAAATAAAAATAAAATAAAATAAATAATGAGCACTGCAGGGCATTATACAAAAATAAATAAAATGAGGCAACATCCAAAATCTGAAAAGGCCTGGAATAACTTGGGAAGAGGAGGAAAAATGTTGTCACGACCAGTATAAATTTCTGAATGACGATACTGGATAAGCGATTGAAAAGAAAATATCTCCATCTCAGTTTCAAATCCCTGGAAAGGTTTTCAGAAAAACTGAGTTCTTCCTTCTCTCCTAGTTACCCTACCATGTATTTTTATCCTTTACATCTGACCCAGGACTGCAGACTCCGTGCTTATTCAGTGCTTGGCTGCCATTGGGGACTGGATTCTGGTGAGCCAACTGAAGTGGCGATGGTTTGTCAGCCCTGAGACCTGCAGAGGATTGGGACTCCATCACTGATGGGGTCCAGCCTCCCTGGCTACGTAGGTTCACATCCTTTGGGTGGCTCCTGGATCCCGAGCTGTTTCTGGAATACCAGGTTGCAGCCATGGCCAGGAGTGCCTTTCATCAACTCCATCTGGTGAGAAGGCTGCATCCCTTTCTTTCAGAGAGTGATCTAGCCACTATCATCTATGCTTGCCTTCTTTACCTGAGGCTCGACAACTGCCCTTGAAGAATGTTCAGGGGCTGCAGCTTGTGCAGAACGTGGCAGCCCGCCGACATCATTGAGAATCTGGGGGTTCAAGACATCAGTGGGGGGCAGGGCAGCACTAGATCCAGGCAGGGGAGAAGGATGTGAACTACCACTGCACTCTTGCCATATCTCTATGGTGCTGGGGGGTGGGTGGGTGGGCTCAAATTGGTCCATGTTCCTTCCTATGTTAAGGACAATGCACAGGAATAATTAGCACCATTGTTAAACCAAGGTTTTACCCTGACAAGCATTATTTGCAATTTGCAAGTGGAGCATCCTACAAACTAATACATTCAGACATTATGCAAAAATGCAGGGGAAACCAGTTAGCTCTGGGTTGTTGGTTTTTTTTTATCATGAGAATGTGCTCTATGACTGCATTCTCTTCTTCTTCTTACTAGGCTTAACATGAGGAGCCACACCAAGCTCCAAGGGCCTCTTCCCTCAGAGGAGGATCTGGAACATTATAGACCAGTCAGCCTGACTTTAATACACCAGACTTTAAAGTCAGTCAGCCTGACTTTAATACCGGAGAATAAACCAGAACAGATTATAAAACAGTCATCCTGCAAGCACCTTGATGACAATGCAGTGATTGCTCGTAGCTAGCATGGATTTGTCAGGAACAAGTCATGTCAGACTAATCTAGTTTCCTTCTTTAATAGAGTAGCTATTCGTGGCAAAAGCTGGGGACATAATATAGCCTGACATCAGGAAGGTTTTTGATAAAGTTTCACGTGACATCCTCATACGCAAGCTTGCACAATGTGGGCTGGAAGACTGAGGTGGATTCACTGTTGGTTGAGTGTGGTTCATCAAAGAGTGATCATCAATGGCTCATTATCAAACTGAACGGAAGTATTGAGTGAGGTCCTGCAGGACTCTGCCCTGTGTCTTGTGCTAGATCAAGTTTGCTGATGACACAAAACTGGGCGAGCTAGCCAACACCTTGGAAGATAGGTTTAAAATCTGGGTTGAAATTAACAAAATAAAATTGAACCAAGATAAATGGAAAGTTCTGCATTTGGGGAAGAAAAACCAAATACACAAGCATAAAGGAGGTGGGGTACCTGGTTTGGCAGCAGCACATGAGAAAAGGATCTAGGGATTGTAGTTGATCACAAACCAAACATGGGTAAGCAATACGATGCAACTGCAAAAAAGGCGAATGCAAATTTTAGGCTTCCGTAACAGAGGAGAGGAGAGTGTGTGCATGGATGAGGATAGGAATGCATTGTTTTGTTAATTGCTGTAAACTGCCCTGAGCTATTGTTGGGATAGGTTATAAATCTAGAGTCACTGTCATTGTAGTAGAAAGCAAGTTTTATGAGAAAAGGCTGAAGAAACTGGGTATGTTTAGCCTACTTAATAGAAGACAGAGGGAAGACAGATTAGTCTTCAAATATTTAAACAGTTGCCACCAACAAGATGGCAACACACTGTTCTGCATGGCTACAGAGGGCAGGACTAGAAACAATGGGCTCAAGTTACAGGAAGTTATTTTTTGGTTAAATATAAGGAAAAACTTTCTAACAGTGAGAGCTGTGAGGCAATGGATCAAGCTACCCAAGGAGGTTGTAGACTCTCCATCACTGGAAGCTTTCAGAAAGAAGCTGGACAGTCATCTGTTGGGGATATTAAAGCTGTAGTCATTCTGCATCCAAGCAGCTGGTTGGAGTAGATGACCCTCAAAGTCCCTTCAAATTGTAAGATTCTATGATCTCTGAATGTAGCCTTAGTTATTCCATTCACCACCTACAAATCACCAAATGGTCCTCTCCTTCTCTTTACTCCGTCTGGTTCTGTAGACAAGCAAAAATCTAATTCCAAGTACTAATATATAGGACATTAACCCCCAAATCCACTTCTCAGAAGAATCCTACAAATGACACCTTTAAGGTAACTCCAGTGGCACATGAAGCAAGGGAAAGGGCAGTATCAACAGCCCTGGGTTCCTCCAACACCTTTCTGGACCACACAGCACCACACTGCTATATGGTGATGCAACTTCCTTAGCATCACCACATAGCAATCAGGCACTAGACCCACTAACAAGCTCTCAGAAGCGGCCTACAAAAAGTTCTCCCCCTCCCCACATACAAACCCAGCAATGTCAGTCGCTCACAAACTGTACCTTTACAGAACCAGAAAAAGACTGGCTTCAAGAGGGATCTTTACTGACATTCTTTCTCTAACTTCACTTACTGATTTTTGCTTGTCTACAGAACCAGACGGAGTAAAGAGAAGGAGAGGACCATTTGGTGATTTGTAGGTGGTGAATGGAATAACTAAGGCTACATTCAGACACTGACTAAATAGCAGCTTGACCCTTGTTACCTCTGCTCTCTCTCACTTATTTTTATTTATTTATTTCATTCCATTTGTTAGCCGCCCCCTCATGCCCACGGCATCTCAGGGCGTCGTACAATATTATAAAACCCAATATAACAATAAAAAAAAAACAATAAATCAACCCCCAGCAATTTTAAAACATCACTAAAAACCAACCCCTGCCCCCCTACCCCACCCTCCCCTCCGAAGGCCTGGGCGAACAGCCAAGTCTTACGGACACGTCGAAAGGCCAACAGGCCCGGGGCACTTGCAGCACTAAGTACTAGTAACACTGCTGTTCAGGGTGAATAATGTCCGCAAGACATCGGGTGAAAACAGACATAACACTAACTCCTTTAACACCACTTTAACATTTCTTATGCATGTTGCAGGGCTGCATAGGGCACCAATTGCATAGGGCACCAATACAGCTCTGCAACATGCATAAGAAATGTTAAGTGGTGTTAAAGTGGAGTTAGCGTTATGTCAGTTTTCACCCATCACTGCAGCAGTGATGCATGGGACAGGCCATCCCATGATTCAAACCTACTGAGTAAGTTGAATCCTGGCAATGTTTGTAAGGTCAGTGAGATCCTCAGCACAGGAATATGGAATGGCTGGAGGAAAATGGACATTTCTTCCACGGCATTCAGATATGACTGTCTGTAGAAGACCCCTCTACAGCAGTAACTAGGTAACAGCAGAACCTCAGTACTTCACAGTGCAAAGAGGCATCGCTATCACACAATGCTATCTATCTGGACAACTTTATGCTATTACATGCTGCATACTAGCTGAACAACTACTACAGATGTGATGCTAGACAATAAAAAAGCCCTACAATATAATGCTGGGTCCTAACAACACATAAGCAGCACCATACAGAATTATAACTATAATATTTCTATTTTGTTGTTCTCCCTTTCATTGTGGTGAAAAACCTCAGAGTGGGTCACTGCGAAATTAATTTACAGTCAGAGAGTCACAAGGCTGGAAGGGGTCTTAAGGGTCATCTAGTCCCACCCCCTGCACCACTGCAGGACCTGCCATGCCCCAACCAGCCACACAGAGAAATACCACCACCAGCTACAAGTAGAGACAGGGACCAACCAGAGCACATCGATGCCTGAAACCACAGGAAATAGTTTTAGAAAACCAAGAATCCAGATGTTCCAAACTGTTAAGCCACACCCGTGTTGCAGGGGAAGGTGAAAAACCCACAGAATCCATTGCCAATCTGCCCAGAGGGAAAATTCCTTCCCAACCGCAAATATGGCGATCAGTTAGACCTTGAGCATGTGTGCAGACCCACTAGCAAGACACCGGATATACAATATAGTACCCAGGATTCAGAATGCCCCTACAAGTGAAGTTTCTTCTTAAGGACAGGTAGCTGGCAGCTTTCTTAGAGTCTGAAATCATAACAGCTTATATTTCCCACAAATGTTTATCATGTAAACTGTTACTGTGCAATTCTTGGTAATTCATATCAAGTGTTTGTTACTTTCTGAAATTCTCCTAAACATGAGGTCTCAAAGATAGTGGGATAATGAGTCAAACAAGTTGACATGTGTTTGTTTGTTTTTAAAAAAAGAGTATTTTCTTTGAATTTGACATCTTACAAGAACACTATGCAACTGTTTAGAGAAATTAAAGTACTAATAAAGAGCTGTAAACTTAATCGTCCCTTCACAGGGCAGATATATTTCATGTTTCTAAAAATAGATCTTCCTTTTCTGAAACCGCTTCCATTTCCAGAAACTTTTTAGAGATAACAGGACCAAAACAAAATACAATATTCCAGATGAAAGCGTACCATCAGTTTACAAGCAATGTTTTCAGTAGTGGACAGTTCTACTTACGGATTAATAGTAAGTGAATAGCTTCGAAAGGGTGAGTTACAAAAGAAATAGCCAGCAACAACAGGGGAGATATTTTAAAAATATGTGAAACAAGGAATGAGAGTTTAAGATAGGGAAAAGGTGAACAAAGGTGAAAACATGTTTCACAACCAGAATTGCATAAAAGGACAAAGAGGTCAAGACACAATAAGCAAAAGCAGAAACATTTCAAAAGGCAAAGATTTTAACACCCAAGCGTGTGCACAGAGTCAGCCATCTACTTCAGTTGTAAAACCGACAGATCTGTGCGTGTGTGTGTGTGCGCACGTGTATATCTTTTTGCTTGGCTAGTGAATTATGTATCTTTTTTAGCCTTGAATATAGAACATCCAGGTTACAAGTATAAAGATGGTGCTTTGTTGTCATGTGCATATCTGAAGTCCAAGACACACTTCAGTTTAATTCTAAATTCCATTACATCTATTCCTTACTCCCTTTTCATCCGTCAATCTACTCACGTAGATGTGTCAATATATAGCTGATGTCTGCGATCCTTCACCCCCTATTGAGATGGAGGTGGTAGCCTCTGCCAAATCAGGACCCTCAGGGCAGATTAAGGGAGGAACCAAAGACCATCTGCAGGAAGTAACCAAGGAATCTGTTTTGATTAATGGGGGCGGGGGGCGGTTTGTGATCGTGAGGTGGTCCTTTCTTCTGCCCCTCTGGCAGAGGCTCCCCTTTTGGCCAATTTGGACCACAGAGTATCATTTTCGGACAATTGTATTAGTAGGGAGGATGCGAGCCTGGGGGCAATCGCAGGTTCTAGCACCACAGGGGCAGGTGATGCGTGCCCCTGTGTGGCTACAGAGGACTTCCATTCTTTCCTTAATCTGAATACGGCCAGCTCGGGTGAGGGGGGTCCTTCTGTCTCTGGTATTATCAGGGTGGGCAGGATTGACAGGGTATCCTCCAGGGTCAGCGCCATTTGGGAGTTAAGGTGAGAATCCTGTCACGGAACACTGCGGGATGGTTTTGGCTTGGAAACCAGGATGTTCGGGCCTTGTTAAAGAATTTCCATCTTATTTGCATACAGGAATCTTGGCTAGTGGATAGCTCCCTTTTTATGCTCCCTGATTTTCAGGTGTGGCATCTTCCTGCCACGCAGGTAGCTAAGTTTGGCCGTGCCTCTGGGGGCCTTTTAACTCTGGCCCAAACCTCTCTATCCATGCATGGAGCCCTACTGCCCAATGCTCCTGGGAACATCTTAGCTGTCCTTTTTTCCTTTGATTCCGGTAATAAGATTCTCCTGTTAAACATCTATTTGCCATCTAGTGTTGGAATTTTCGTGACATTCTGGTCTGCTCTGGAGGACTATATAGATGCCTCAGAGACGGATTATCCTGGCCAGCTGATTATTCTAGCCGGGGGATCTTAACTCCCGAATTGGGAATAATCCCAACAGGCAGGCCAGAATCCTGGGAATAGATGAGACAGATGACTTTTTTTACCCTCCTCGCTGTTCTAGGGATGAGGAGTTAAACTCCAATGGGGCGCATCTACTCAAATTCCTTTTTGCGGGTCACTGGAGAGTTCTGAATGGGAGAAGGGCCTCTGATCCCAGTGGCCAGTTCACCTATGTCTCCTCTATAGGCAGAAGTGTTATTGATTACTTTTGCATCCAGGATTCGTTTCTGGACAATTGCTTGGATTTCAGTGTGCTAGTGGAGGGATACGGTGATCACCCTATCACACTGACTTATGATTTTTCTTCAGGTGCCGTCTCAGGGACTAACTCTCCTGCTCCTCCCCAGGAGGGAGGTAGCGGCTTTGCTTGCCGCCGAATTTATTGGACTGCAAAGGCCCAGAAGGCGTGTCTAGGGCTCTATACACAGGATTCTCTTTCCTCCTTGAAGCAGTCTTTTTTGGATCCTGGTTTAGATGTCCCTGGTTTAATCTACAGTAAATTTGAGGATTTGTTACAGTTCTTCCGAAATGGTTTATCTTGTGTTATCGCCTCCAGACCTTCGGCTCAGGCTTTTTTCCCTCCCCTGAAGTGGTCTGATGAAGACTGCCATAGGCTGCGTACTCTTCTTAGACAATATGCGAGACGATTCAAGTACTCCCCAAATTCAGTTAATACATGGAGGCGACATGTAATTATAAAAAGTTAATTAAGGAGAAGAAGTCTCATTTCTAACACTGCTCCTGGAAATCTTTTATTGATGCAGCCAAGAGAGGTGACTCACGTCAGTTTTTGTCCCTTGTTAAGCTAGGTTTTTGTCCCCGCCATTCACCTGCCCTCTCCGACCTGACTTTATGGCACTCTCATTTCAAGGGCATCTTTAATAGGGTGCCTGATATAACTGTTTCGGATTTTAATTTAATTAGGAATACATCTACCTGGCCGCCGGTGACACAAGATGACATAAGATCTTTATTCAGTAAATTTAAGGCCCATAAAACTCCCGGGATTAATGGTATCCCAGCTGATCTATTCCAACAGAATTCTGACTGGTGGTCCGCAATTTTAGCCAAATTGTTTAGTTCCATCAACGATTGCGGCATGATTCCAGCTGGTTGGAATATCAATATTGTAGTTCCTATTTTTAAGAAAGGGGACAAAAAACTGCCGCAAAATTATCGCCCGATTAGCCTGCTCTGTGTGGTGGCCAAAATGTATGCCAGGTTTTTGTTAGTCAAGCTGGAGGACTGGGCCTCTGCGGCTAATTTTTTTACAGCGGAACAGGCTGGTTTTCGTGGGGGTTACTCAACATTGGACCATTGTTTTACATTACATCATCTAGTAGATAAGTACGTTAAAATCAGGAAAGGTCGGTTAATTATGACCTTCTTAGATTTGAAATCAGCCTTTGATCTGGTTGAAAGAACCATTTTATGGGAAAGGCTCTATAAGACTAATATCAACCAGAGGCTGATCTTCTTGGTCCACGCCCTTTATTCCCAGTCTGTACTTAAGAGTCAAAGTCGGACCTAGAAACCATATTTCTAATCCAATCCCTGTTTCCAATGGAGTTAAACAGGGCTGTGTCCTTGTCCCCTTTTTATTTAATTTTTTTATTAATGGAATCATTGCAGCTCTGGATAGTGTTTTTTTTCTTCCTGTTAAGGTTTGGATAACACCCGTGCCTGTGCTTTTATATGCGGACGACATAGTTCTATTGTCCACATCTGCACTAGGGATGGACAGGATGCTAAATGTGGTTGGCCAATTTTGCAGGGATTCGAGATGGAGGATAAATTATGATAAATCCAAGGTGCTCGTTGCTGGTGAACCTCTCACCCGCCACATTTGGCTCTTAGATGGGGTTGTGCTGGAGCAGGTGGCATCTTATCGGTATCTGGGATTGCTATATAACACCACTGGCTCCTGGAAATGCCATATTCTTGCATCCAAACTTAAAATGAAGCAAGCGGTGATGGGTCTGCTAAGATTTTGGCGACTTCATGGAGGCCGCGCCATTTCCCCCGCATTGCAAATCTTTGATTTAAAATCAAAGCCTTGTGCCTTTGGGGGCGGGGGGAAATTATGGGGCCTTGATTCCCTGGATATCTTTGAATCGCTGCAGAATTATTTTTTGTGTTCCTTACTAGGGGTTCCCAATTGTAGACCGGTCTGCCTCCTACGGTTGGAAACCGGCACTCTGCCTATGAGAACTAAGTTGCTTGCTTTTCCCTTACTCCATTGGTTTAGGGTGGAGGGTATGTCGGAGGATAGGCTACCTCGCTTGTGCTTTGAGGAAGCCATTTCCTGGGCTTCCTCTTGGGAATGGCGGAACGGAGTCAGGTCCAACTTACATAAACTTGGATTGTTCATGTCACTCCTCAAACCCTTATCTGCTGCTAAGAAAAAGCAGGTTATGAGGAGGCAGTTGGCAGATTTAGCTATTCAGACAGATATAGGGGCAATTCAATCTCTCCGCTGTGCCCCATTTTATAACTTATTTAAGAACACCTTTGGGTGTGAGCCTTATTTAAACCAGTTAGAGGACCCGAAACTGCAGAGAGCCATGACTGCTCCGATTCGATTTACTCCCATCCCGTGTTCTGTTGGGGAGACGCAATGGCACCCCTTTCGAGGAAAGAGTATGTTGTTGCAATTCAGGCCAAATTGAGGACCTGCTGCACATACTCTTTCAATGCCGTCTTATTTTTGAGAGAACTCAACGTCATTTTTGAGAGAACTGCACTTGGCCCCTTGGCTCGCTTCTCGTCTTTATTCTTCTCTGATCTAGTTACTGCAATTTTGTTTGGGTTCAAGCTCTGTTGAGCTAATATCCAGATTAGCCAATTTGGCTTTTAAGCTTAGCAAACGTTGAACAGATTGATTCTAGGTTATGCTGGATTAGAGCCTGTTCAGGAGTTTATTTATCTTGTATTCATGTTCTGTTTTTATTGATGATTTTGGAGAGGGTCGGCCTATTTATTAACTCCCCTCCTTGATTTTAGTTACTATTTAGTGGCGTTTTACTCCTGTGTATAATTGAGGTTTTGCTGCTGCCTGTTTTTATTTATTTATTTATTTTAAATTTATACCCCGCCCCTCCTGCCCACAGGGCCCCTCCTTCCCACCAAGACTTATTATTTTGCTTTTGTTTGATTGCATAATCTGTTCCGATTGTCTGATCTTATTGTTTGTCATTTGTTATTGCAACGACTGGTGTCATGCAATTTAATAATAAATCTACTATAGTTGATGAAAAGTGCGATAAGCACTCAATGACAATTCGGACTTCTTGCATTTTTACATTAGCTTAGAAACAGTACCACCCAACATTAAATAGAAATATAATGATGTGGTATTTCAGCTACTACTACTAAATACTTGAGAATTCTGGAGCAAGTTCATAGGACCTCAAGTAATTTTTTTATTTTTATTTTTTAAAAAACTTATTACCCCACCCCTCCTGCCACAGGTAGCTCAGGGCAGCTTACAACAATACAAAAAATAATTCACACACATCATAAAAAGGAAGAAACAGAGAAAACAACCCTACCCGCCCCCTAACCCCTCTCCCCCGCCAAATGCCTGGTGGAACAGCCAGGTCTTGCAACTTTTCCAAAAAGAGGGGAGGTCCAGGGCCATCCAGGCCTCCACCGGAAGGGGGTTCCATAGGCACGGCCACCGAGAACGCCCTCTCTTGCATGGCCACCCAAGAAACTCGGAGGACCTCAAGCCGGGCATCCCCGGACGACCGCAGGGATCGATCCAAGACACGGGGAGTGAGGCGGTCCTGCAGATAGGCAGGGCCCAAACCATTTAGGGCTTTATAGGTAAAAATCAACACCTTGAATCAGGCCCGGAAAACCACCGGCAGCCAGTACAGAGAGCAGAGCACTGATATAATATGCTCCCAGCGGCCCAGTCCCACTAGGAGACAGGCCGCCGCATTCTGCACCAGCTGCAATTTCCGAGCCGTCACCATGGGTAGCCCCACGTAGAGTGCGTTACAGTAGTCTAGTCGAGAGGTGATGAAAGCATGGATGACTGTGACCAGGTCAGAGTCCGAAACAAATGGCCGAAGCCGTCGCACCACATGCAACTGGTGAAAAGCACTCCTCGCCACAGCCTCCACCTAGAGATCCAGGCGGAGCTGCGCATCGAGGAGCACCCCTAGACTCCGTACCTGGGAGGTCAATGGAGGACAGACCCCCCCATCAATGATGGGGGCCACCAATTCCATCACCTTACCCACTAACATCACCTCCGACTTGTCAGGATTCAGCCACAGTCGATTAGCCCTCATCCAATCCCTCACAGCCGCCAGGCACTGAGTAAGCACCGAGACTGTCAGGCCTGGGTCTGTTGAAAAAGAAGGGTACAGTTGGGTGTCATCAGCATATTGATGACACCATACACCTAATCACCTAGCTGAGCGGCTGCATATACACATTGAACAGGAGAGGGGACAGAACAGAACCCTGCGGAACTCCACACGAGAGGTCTCGGTATGATGAAAAACAGTCCCCGAGAACCACCTGCTGGGTTCTTCCGGTCAGGAACGAGCGGAACCATTCAAGAACAGTCCCATCCACTCCTGCATAGTCCCGCAGGTGCGTCACCAACATCTCATGATCAACGGTATCAAATAGAACATCTTCCTCCTACAAGATTTTGTAGGAAGATGTACTATACTGATTTAACTGAAAGCAGTAAGAAAAGACTTCTGTATGGCATGTCAGTTACAAATGCTCTGTATTATACCCTGGCTAATTATTCCCCTGGTGACTTTAAATATGTGGTTTGAGAACCAGAGGAGTTTGCTCTTAAATTATTTCTTGTGCTACTTGGATTTACAAAATGGCCTTGGTAGAGGTAGAAGGCTTAAGAACAAGCAGCTATGAATGGATATTCTGGCTGTAGATCCCCTTAGCTTGACTATAAACTTTTTGTACTTGGTATTTTCTTCTTAATTCAAATATTCTGTAGTTAAGTTTGAACATATATTCTGTTTCATAAAATCATACATTTCACAAGTTTTGATATTTGAGCTATGCAAGTTACGTACTCACACACACAAATACTAGTGTGTGAGAGAAATGCAAGGCACATCATAATAATCTAGGCACCAAAATATTTGGTTTACAGTTAGCAGACTACATTGAAAAGATGTCCACAAAACATACTTAAGACAGTTAAAACAGGCCAAGTTGTTGATTTTTCAAAATGCTAACTTTCTTTAGTTTTTTATTTGTGCATATCTATCCTTGCTTGCCTGATTTTGAGGGATTACACAAACACGGTTTTGTGTAAACCTGGAATGTGTAAGTTTAGCAGGGAGCATGCAGCAAAAGCCTCTCATTGCACACACACACACACACCCCGCCAAAAAGGTCTCAGTGTGGTCACGTGTAGCGAATCACCTTGTAGCGGGTCACAGAACAAAGGTAATAAGGCAGACTTTGCTCTTGGTCTTGGAGGTTTAGGCTTAAATGCCTGGTAATTGTGCAGCTTAAGAATGGGTGATCTTGTAGTAGCAGAATTTTGCTAATCTTTGTTCTGACAGCTCCCTGTAAACAGCTATGCCAATGGTTCTCATAAAACCAGCAGCTTCCACACCAATAATCTTCCTCCAGAAAGAGGATGTAAAAAAAGACAAAATGAAGTGGTATTAATTGAACTAATAAATTCTCCATTATACCATATGAAATTAAAGAAATGTTATTTAATATTAATAATCCCTCAACAGCTATGGTGTTTGCTGAGTGTCAATAGTGCGCTGAACAACTGTAATTATATAATTTTTTAAGGCACACTTGACAACTTGCTGAGGCACATGAGTGTACCCTACCTAACACTGTTTGGGAACCACTGATATAGTCATTTTATGGGCATCTTTAGACATAACAAAGATCAGGTGTCAAAACCCCTAAGCACGTGTTTGTCCATTGTGTGTAAACACCAATTTAGCCACACGTTGAACACGTGATCGGAACACCATTGCATTATTTATTTATTTGGTACATTTTTGCCACACCCCTCCTGCAAACAGCTCGGGGCGGCTAACAAATCTTAAATAAAACATTTAAAATATTTAAGACAGTCATAAAAATCTTAACAATTAAAACAGGGAAGGACAAAAAATTTTTTTATAACAAATAATAAAGAAGGGTAGGGGAATAAAAACCCACTAACCCACCCTCCCAGAGGCCTGGGTGAACAGCCAGGTTTTGCAAACTCGACGGAATGTTAAAAGGCTCGGGGCCAGGCAAGCTTCCTCCAGGAGGGAATTCCAAAGACGTAGCCCGGCCACCGAGAATGCCCTCTCCATTGTGGCCCCCTGCTTAACATGGGGGACCTTCAAGAAGGCACCCCCGGCAGACCGAAGGAGCCACTCTGGGGCGTGGAGGGCGAGGCGATCCCTGAGGGGCCAAGACCGTGAAGGGCCTTATAGATCAACACCAACACCTTGAACCTGGCTCGGCACGCTATTGGCAACCAGTGCAGAGCCCAGAGCACAGGTGTTATGTGGTCCCGGCGACCTGTCCCGGAGAGGTGGCAGGTCGCCGCATTCTGCACTAGCTGCAGCCTCCGAACCAGGAACAAGGGCAGCCCCACATAGAGCGTGTTGCAGTAGTCCAGCCTCGAGGTGACAAAGGCATGGACAAGGGAGGCCAGGTCCGGGTCAGAGACATACAGACGCAACCTCCGCAGCAGATACAACTGGCGGAAGGCAGCCTTCGCCACCCCCGCTACCGGTTGCTCCAGGCGGAGATCCACGTCCAGCACCACCCCCAGACTCCGGACCTGTTGAGCTACAGGAGAGTGAACCCGCCAAATCAGGGGGGCCGACACCTCCCTCGCTCTCCCCACCACCATCACCTCCGTCTTATCAGGGTTGAGCTTCAGTCTGCTCTGCCATATCCATTCCGCCACGGCCTCCAAACACTGGGATATCAACGAGACAGCAGTGTCTGGGTTAGCTGAAAAGGAGAGGTACAGCTGAGTATCAGCAGCATATTGGTGACAACGCACCCCGAACCCTCTCACGATCATAAGGACAATCTGCGTGTTCTGGCTGAACACGTGGCCAATGTTGTGTCTAATTATATTGTGTGGCATGTTAGCAGGTACAACATGGGGAGCGAGGTGGAACGCTTGCACACTGAGATCAGAGGGCGAGCAAAACACCGATTTGTCCCAAGATGGACTGTGTCTAAGCAGTACCACATGGTGAACACTGGGTCAAACGTGTTCATATCAAGGTCACAAAATAGATTCAGACAGACGCTGACGGTTATGTCTAAAGACACCCAATGTCGTCTTTTAATGAGTCTTAATGTAGTTTTTCTTTTTTAAAAGCCATGTTATCAGCAGTCACGTAAGTCAAACATTAGCTGGAATAGAATCAAGATTTTTATCTTTTATATACTGTGTAGTATCTTGTTTAAGTGCTTGTGGTCAAACCAGATATGGCATCGAAGTGGCAGATGACAAACCTGTCTTTTTCTTTGGGTAAAAACCAGATGCATGGGCGGCATGGCAGCTCCCCGACTCGGCCTGGGAAACAATGGCCACCTCTCTCCAGTTTGGGGAGGAGCATAGAACTAACGTGCCTGCAGCCAGAAAACCATCCCACCGCCCATGTGCCCCAGGTGGCTGGCCCTACTCCCCACCATGATAGACAGTCATGGTAACCAGCCCTGGTAGCCCCTACCCCAAGGCAAGAATGGCAGGGCTGAACGAACATGCTAGCCCAGGCTGCATCCTCAGACATCTTCCAAGTATGCAGTCCAGGCTAACTGCCTACCCGCTGCAGGGCAGTCCCGGGCCACGGTGGGCCCGCATCACGTTTGTTCTCACCCTTTGTCACCAATAAAGACAGTACGAAAAGTTAAAAAGTATTGTGGCCATAGGATAAGCAACACAGTTCTTTGTAGTAAGTTAGGCAATCCACATTCATTGACAAATTCATTTTCACATTGTTTAAAGAATCTTCAGAAGTAGAATTAAGGGTGTGGAGAAGGAGGTGATTCTTCAATTATAAAAAATTCTCAAAAATTACTTACGTTAGTGGTACCATGGTTACTCTTGCCTGCCTTTTACTTTTCAAAGCACGAAGTTTATCTCCTTGTGTTACAGAGTTGGTTTCAAAATCTCCCCCTTCAGTTATTTCACCCTTCCCCAACCCAAAGAAGGTTTTCATAAGAGAAGTTGTTACTTAACTAAGCAACTTCAAGTTGGCTAGTTAGACAAGTAGAGCTTAGGCAGTGTCCATACTAGAAAGTATGTTGGATGGGGAGTCATGCACCAATCTTGCCAGCAACATTGCTACTCCTCTCCTTGCATACTGTCAAGCTCATTATGAGCTGTGGCCCTGGCAGATGTATGGCATTCATCTTTAAGGAGATATGACCCACTATGCCTCCCATACACGCTCCTTCTCCCTTTTCTCTCTGGAGCCAGCTTGTTCACACATATGGGGAGAAACAGAAAAGCTGTCATAAGCGTGGGTGCATACCCTTCTTCCCTGCAAGCTTCTTAATGTGGATACAGCCTTAGTAGTAGCTGTAGTATCACACAATGAGGGGGTGTGTGAGAGAGAGAGAGAGATAATTTTGACAGAGCTAAAGAATTTACAATAGAAACTATCCCCAACTTTTTAAGAGCAGAGTTGGGGATAGCTTCTGTAGCTACCCAAATTCGGATGGTTATTACAAAATTCTGGATTAGACTAAGGCTGATGCCTAGGAATAGTCTTACCCGTGCTTGTTGGGAGGAACAAGGTGAGAGGGCTGAAAACCAGTCATGGAGATTTCGTTTTATCAGTCTCCTTAGAGATATCGAATTCTCCCTAGAAGCCTTGGAAGGTCTTCCTAAAAACTCTTTGAAAAATCTTCTGAAACTGAGAATCTCGGATATTGGAAAACAGGAAGATATGGCCTTGGTTGCAAATTCGGTAATAGCCCCTAATTATGGGAAATATAAAACTTTGCATAAAATGGAACAATATGTGGTTAATATTATGAATTTTGCCATGAGACAGGCTCTTACTTTGGTAAGATTTCAACTAATGCCTTCCAAGGTATTAGAGGGTAGGTTAAAGGGGATACCCTATGAAAACAGGATATGCAGTTGTATGATAGGGGTGGAAGATCAAGTGCATTATTTATTTGAGTGTAATAAGTCGACTGATATTCGGTATAAATATAGAACACTGTTTGAGGTAAAGACCCTTAGGGTCAGTTCTGTTCCAAAATTGAAATATATTCTGGCAAGTGAGTCCGATAAGACAATGTTTAGGGTAGCAATTTTTCTGCTGACATTAGCAAAAAGGAGAGCTCAGGGACAAGAGTAATAGTTTTATTAATGTTGGAAGAATTATTTTTTCAGAAATGTAATGTAAGGAATCATATGTAGGTTCTTTTGTAAATTTCTATTTTATGTACACAATTTGTGAAATTGTACCAACCATTGGTTGTATCAATAAAGTATATACTACTACTACTACTACTACTACTACAACAACTACAACTACAACTACAACTACATAGTATGCAGCACAACAGAGATGGGCAAATGGTGGCTCGAGAGCCACTTTCAACTCCAAGACATCTGTACTGTAGCTCTAGCCAGAAGTGGATGGCCTGGGTGTGTTCATGCAGCTCCCTCAGAAGCAAGGGAAGCCAAGCCACCACTTTCTCCACCACCAGAGCCTCCTGGAGGCCACAGGAGCAGAGAGGACATGCCCCGAGCTCCGTACTAGGATCAGGGAAAGCCATGCTGGACCAGACCAGTGTAGGAAGCCTCTAACCTACAGTTAATCAGCATCTTCCCCTGTTGTCCAGTTTCACAAAAAATGGAAGGTTGTTGCAAAACTAAAAGCATAGAAAAGTGGTTTCAGTTCCAGCAGCCTTGTCGTCTCTTTGGGAAGACCTGAACGTTGTAGTGGGGGTGTACAACTCTTCTGAAGTGAAAGGGCGCTGGCCCATTATTTTTGAGCTCCCCTGCCTACTTCATGCTTGCTGCCTTTCATTCATGCAACTCAAACTCATGGGCTTTTCAAATGAGAGATTCCATTTTCACAAGTTTGTTAAACAATAATATTAAATCCTGTTTTAAAATACTACTGTATTGGAACTTATAAGTTAGCCAATAAAGTAAACATTTGACAAAGATTTGGAGACTACATATACATTGGATGTAAAGTGTCTTGTGGCTCTAAGCAATATGAAAATTTTGGTATGTGGCTCTGGCGCTTAGGAATTTTTCCCACTTCTGTACTACAATAACCTGTGATCCTATTTACAATTCTAGGACAATCATTTAAGAGTGGAGGGTCAGCTAATTTTTCCAAATGAAAAGATTCCCAGTTAATTTTTAATAAGTCTAAACATAAAAGAGATCCTTACTATCTATTAAAAGCCTATCTTTTCATTTAGATTACTTTGAATAACCAAAAACCATTCTGTCCTTATCAGCAAGTACAGCCATGCAGCAAGAACTGCAATTTAAGACACTTGGTTTGAAAAGCTTTTGACAAATTGGAAGGAGAATGACAAAAACCTAAGTAGGTTTCAGAAGTCTCTACTGCTCTCCTTTCCTCAAACAGCTTTTTACTTAAAGTGGTCAAATATATCAAATTAAGGATTTACCAAAACAAATGCAAACTCATAAAAACATAAGAAATGCCATACTGGGTCAGACCAATGGTCCATCTAGCCCAGCATCCTGTCTCCAACAATGGTCAATCACAGTGGTTTGGAAGAAGCACCCAACAGGTCACAATGGGGGATCCATTCACTGATGTTTTCCCCCAGCTCCCGTCATGTTCCCTGATCCTGTCTGGCTAATAGCTGCTAATGGACCTATCTTCCAGAAACCTGTCCAATCCTCTTTTAAACTCAGCTACAGTACTGGCCCTTACCACAGCCTCTGGCAGTAGATTCCACAACCCAATTATACGCTGAGTGAAAAAATATTTTCTTTTATTTGTTTTAAACTTGCCACTCATGAGTTTCATGGAGTGTCCCCTAGTTCTAGTACTAGCTGAGAGGGTAAATAACTGCTCCTTGTTTATTAGTTCCACACCACTCATGATTTTATAGACCTCTATCATATCTCCTCTCAGTCGTCTCTTCTCCAAACTGAAGAGCCCCAACCTACCAAGCCTCTCCTCATACGGGAGCCCTTCCATGCCCTTGATCATTTTTGTTGCCCTTCTCTGTACCTTTTCTAGTTCAGCTATGTCTTTTTTGAGATGGGGCGACCAGAACTGCACACAATATCAATGGTGTGACCGCACCTCAAATTTGTATAGAGGCATTATGACATCCTCAGTTTTATTCTCTACCCCCTTCCGAATGATTCCTAACATGCTGTTTGCTTTTTTGACTGTTGCTGTGCACTGCGCTGTGGATTTCATTGTATTGTCCACAACCACCCCCAGATTCTTTTCCTGAGTGGTAAATCCTAGCTTAGTACCCAACATTGTGTACGCATGGTTTGGATTATTTTCCCCCTACGTGCATCACTTTGCACTTGTCCACATTAAATCTCATTTGCCATTTAGATGCCCAGGCACCCAGTGTCGTAAGATCCTGTTTGATCACCTCACTCTTAACACCCTTTTCCAAATCATTAATGAATACATTAAACAGCACTGGACCCAATACAGATCCCTGAGGAACACCACTTTTTATCTCTCTCCATTGTGAAAACTCCTTGTTAAATCTCTTCTACTCCCAAGCTAACTCCCCAGACATGACAACACCACACAGATTGTGATTGCAAACATAATGTCTCTTTAGAGTACTGTGTAGTTCTTTACCACAGGTTTTAGTTTATCCAAGATAAGTGTTCTGTGGATGCCAAGTTTGTGGTAAAATGTGTGTGCAGGGCTACTGGACATTTGCATTACTTTAACCAGAGGTAACTTACTTTAGGGTAAAAAAACCCCACAAACTGCATACACGCATTTTCTGAAAACACAGCCTTTATGTTTAACACATTATAAATAGTCAACTGAAAAGCATACTTTCCAATATGATGGAAGAAAGTGTATGTATTGCTCTGTCTATAATAGGCTGTTTTTACATGGACGCCACCCACCCACGAACACCCATCGGATGGGTGGGAGAGCATCCATGTGAACGTCAACAGGCGGGTGTACGTGCTCCCGCGCCCCACCCACCAACACCCACGTGCCATGCTCTGTGGGTGGAGATGGGTGTTCAACACCCATCCGTCCGTGTAAACGGCAAAACAAGCACACCCACGGAAAAGGTCCACCAAAACCACCAAGACATGGCTAGAGAGGTCCCGCAGGAGCCCGCAAGCAGACACACCCACTGGGGGTCATGCAGAACGCCCGCCCGGGAGCCCTTAAAGGAGAAGCCCGCAAGGACATGAGTGCACCAGCTCCCAACATGTCAGGCAGAAGAGCCCAAGACAAAACAAAGGGAGCCAGCGCCACGACGCTCACAGGAAGGGGAAGGACCCCGGGACGCCAAGGGGAGGAGGGCCCGGGCCAAGAGCACTGAGGGGGGGTGGGCAGGACAGCCACTGACAGCACACCCTTCCTGACACAGGGCGCAATGCAGCCCCGGCATCACCCGCATCCCCGCCCCAAACCACAGTGACGGGGCCCAGGGAGGAGAGTAATCTGGAGAGCAAGATAAGAACAAGGGCACCCACCCACTTGGGGAGCGTGGGGGGAGGTGACCAGCCCTGAGCACATGCTGGGGAAACTCCGGGCTGACACCTTCCCCCCGCCACAGGAGAGCACCCAGACCCAGGCGCACAGCACCACTGGGGAGACAGTCAAGGAGGGCCTCCGTGGCAGTCAGGTAAAACAGGGGGAGCCCCCCGGGGGAATGGGGGGGGCTATGGAACACCCCACAGAAGCCACAGGGGTGAAGCAGGTCAACAGCTCACCACCATGCACTCCCCCAACAGGAGACCACCTGTTCCACTGCCACAATAGCCACCGGGCGGGCCCCAAGCCGCCAAGCTGGATGATCCCCCACACGCAGAACCCAAAAGGGCGGACCCTGGTCCAGGCAGGAGACCCTGGACTTCATACGTAGGGGAAGGGGGGGCGAAAATGTCCAGTACAACCTTGTACACAACTACAAGACCAAACAGGTCTACGAAGCCATCGCCCAGGAGATGCAGCAGATGGGGTACAATAGGGATGTTACCTAATGTATGCAGCAGGCAAAGAACTTGAGGTCCAGATATAAAAATATCAAGGACAATAATCTCAAGTCCGGCCGTGCCATGCGTACAATGGAGTTCCAGGATCAGCTGGATCACTTCCTCTGCATAAAAACGGGGACATTGTGGCCTCCCGCATCCACGGCACCGCCTTCGCCAGGGGCAGAAAGAGGACTCTAACACACACACACACACACACACCCTGCCCCAACCACCGCAGCAGGTGGAGCCCACAGCCCCTGGTGAGGCCAGCCAGGATGTGGGTGGGAACAGTCCCATCCTACAGGTGGTGGAGATGTCCGGAAAAACAAATGGGAAACATCACCTTCTGCATGTGCCCCTGAAACCCACGGGGTCAGAACCCACAGGAACATGGGGCACACGGGAAATGGACCGATACTAGGGACGCCCCCCCAGGAAGCAGAGGAATATGATCCAGGTAAGAGGAACACATCAGGGCAGGTGGGGAGGGGCCCGGCTAACAACAGCCAGGGCCCCAGCTGGGAAGCACAGCCAAACTGACAGATCGTATCTGCTCAAGCAGCTCAAGGGAACCTGGAGGTGCATGAGGCGGAGGTGGTGGTGGCCCTGGAGAAGGGCATAGAGGAACCCGAGGCCATCCCGGGGCCCCGCAACCAGGAAACCAATGGTAGGCACACACAGATATGGGTACAGTGGCGGGAGGCGGCGGGGTGACGCTAGGTGGACAGAGGCACGGCAGCGCTACCAGCCCCAACCCCATCCAAGAGCCAGTGGGGGTCGGACCGAGGGGGCAGTGAGGGGGGCCAGGAACACAAAAGGACAAAGGATCGGGACAGCACAGCGGAGCCGAGGGGAGCAGGGATGGGGGCAGTGCCACATGCCCAAGTGGACATGTGAGCAACGGGGGAGGCTGACAACAGAGCCGAGACCNGGGGGGGGGAAGACACAGCCACAGAGGAGGAACAGGGATGAAGCCGTGATGGGGACGGGTGAGAAATGTACGCAGAGACCGGGGGAGCAGGGATGGGGGCAGTGCCACATGCCCAAGTGGACATGTGAGCAACGGGGGAGGCTGACAACAGAGCCGAGACCTGGAAGGGGTGGGGGTGAGATATGGCAGTGCAGCCCTGGGAGGCGGAACAGACGAATGGGGTGGGGCGGGCCTCATCCTCAAGCTAAACACAGGTACCCGTCCCTTTCACAGAGGAGCAGCCCAGTCCAGTCAGGGGTGCAGCCACCAGGAGTGCGAAGAGAACCAGGAGATGCAGGCCTGCAACCGGCAGAGAAGGGAGGACCTAGGGAGAGAACTGCTGGCGGAGACCAGGCAGCTGGCAGAGGCACAAAGCCGGGAGCAGGCCGGTACAGGGGGATACAGCTAGGGGAGGGAGAGAAAGACCAGGAGCAAACGTCAGCTATGCGTAACTGGTCCCATACAGAGCACGTGTGGGACAAGCGCCAAGCTGCTGTCCTCCTCTGCGAGCAGCGCCTTGACAGGCGGGAGAGGGCCCGTGTCACGCTGGAGGGAACTGCCACAAGGGCCTTCAAATTGATAGAGGACGCCACGGAGGCCTTGCGGCACATCCCCCAGCATGACACGGGCCCACCAACTGCGGTAGGAGGGCAAGCAGCATATGAACACCACGGTGCCCTCCAACAGGTGCGAGTGCCCCCTCCCCAGCTCTTCTGCCAGCCCTGGTTTCCCCAGCAGCATCTCTACCCCGGGTTGGGCCACATAAGCCACCTCCCCTCCATAGCCCCACACCACCACCAAGGGGGGCCTCCTGGCTAGCCCACCCCACTCCCGGTTCCCCTCAAGCACCCTCCACGACCCCCCCTCCTGGGCCCCCAGCCACCCCAGAGCATCCCTGCACCTCCAGCCACCAAGGCAGGCCGTCCATCATGCACAGGTAAGCAAAGGGAACAGGTGGTGGCCAATCGACACGGGGGGGGGGGGGGGACATGGGACACGGCACCCACCCGGAAATGTGGAAGGACTTAAGGTAGCACGGGAGGTGGTGATGGGCACAGGGACTCCAGGAACAGGAGCACAGTAAATGGCTAACCACTACCTCTAATGCTGTGTTCCATATCCACAGGAGCAATCACCAGGCCCTGCAGTGGAGCAGCCGGAGGTAGGAGAGCCGGGTCCAGCCAGCCGAAGGTCCCAGCGGGCAGCAGCTGCCAAGTCCCGCAGAGAGGCATCCCCCAGTGGTGCCATGAAGAGGGGACGGGGAAGACCCCGGAGACACTGACCCCAACCCCTGTACATATCCTCCAAATAAAAATCATTAATGGAACATATCTGTCTGTCAGGAAGTCTGTACTGGGGAATGCACATGAAGTGAGAGAGGCAGCAACAAGCCACAGAGGTGGCCACTGCCAGGGAGACGGGGGCTAACAGATGTGGGGCAGGCAGAGCAGGCAGTTCACACCCATGCCCTATCTAATAGGTGCTACCTGCAGAGCATGTCCAGGAGCACTGATGAAGGGGCATGGACTGCTGGCCACAGGAAGGGACGGAGGGGAGGGATGGAACAGCTACCTGCAGAGACCCGGTAATTGCCCAGAATCAGACAGAGAGGGGTAAGGTGATAGGATTGATGCGTGCCAATGTGGGACAGCACACCAACACCACCCCATCCCCACCAACAGGTGGTGGGCATGGCAAGGGGTGCCCAAGAGACCAAGGGCTATCACCACCCTGAGCACAACAGCCAGCTATCGTCGCAAGGAGAGGTCAGAGTACACAACAGGGTGCCATACCACACAGTCACCGCGCGGTTGGAAAGGTGTGCGAGAGCACGCACACACCACCATGGCCAATAGGGCCCTACTACCGGGCATGGCACACAACAGGTAATACTGGGTGCCCATAGAACAGGTTGGTTGGATGCACCAATGGACAGCCCTGCCATGGGAGATCACAAACCCAAGGCGGCACCACACAGGCCTATATACCGGGGTACGGGGGTCCCCACATCACCGGTCAAGAACAGAGGCAGGAGCATGGGTAGACATCACACTGTAATGGTGAACCGGGTACAGGGATACGGGGCAGATAGGAGGGGGCTGTCTATAGGCAATGGTCAGTCCCCGGCCATTTGGGCAACTATGCGCTGGCATAGGGCATCACAGTTTTCCTCAGATCCGCCTGAAGGCCCCACCCTGAACATGCTGGTACTGGGGCTCAGGGCTCTGAGCAGGGGGGCAATAGTCCAAGGCAGCCCTGCGTATCCTCCCCGTGCCTTATCAAGCAGGGATGAGTCCGGCCTGTGTGTGGAATAGTGGTTCTCAGATCCGCCGAGCCCAGGCACTATCAGCTGGCCAAGGTCACCCTCCAGATAGCTGCCAGCTGGCCCCATCCAAGCTCAGACACTGCAGCTCATCATCCACTTCAGTTGCACTCTAGCCCACAGTCCTTGTGCAGGCCATGTCCAGCCGTGGAACAGGCCAGGGAACCGATCGTTTGGTAGAGGAAGAGTGGCCGGTTTGTGCCACCATGCTGCTGGAAACCCTGTGGCAGAGCAGCGATGTCCAGCTGTTAGTGAGCAACCCCCATTCAGCAGGTGATGGTTTCAATCTCCTGTCCTGTTACATGTGGCTGTTGGGGCACCCCTTTGGGCGTCTGGTGTGCCATGGAGCTTGGTTTCGTGCCCCAATGCCAACCTGACCATGCGCCCCCACCCACTGTTGTGCTGCCATGGGAACTCTGGAAGCTTGCTGCTGTTCGCCAGGTGGCCAGTCATAAGGAGTTCAGTCTGGCCCTCCAGGCTGTTGGGCCGTATGCGGTGAGTGGCTATGCCTGTGTCCTCATCCGTGCCCGTGGAATTGCTTGCCCTCGATCCACCGCCAGGCCCACCTTGGTGAGCTTGGCTTGCTCCCGCCTGATGTCGGTGGGCCCTTCCTGACCGGGCATTCCACAGTACTGGAGAGGGCTGCCTTGAAAACTGTGCTGAGCTGTTTGGATGTCGGAGCAGCTGCTGCCATGGGACACCCCCTCCTGTACTGTTTCATGGTGGATGCCCATATGCATGCCCGTGGGTACCACCGGGGCCTCTTCATCTGGGATGGTCTTGTCCAGGGGCCCATGTTCCCTCAGCATCCGGCACCAGCACCATGAGCCCACCGTTGCTGCAACCTTCACCATGGATCCCCCCCCTCCCCGTGATGGACCGGCGCTATTGCTTCCCCTTGGCTGTGCTGCTTGCTTCCGTTCACCCATGTGACCCATCCGCCTCCCCATCTGTCTACTGCGGTGCATTCTGTGGGTCCACCTACTGCCACTTTCCTGCCAGGTCAGACTGCCAAACCCTCGGACCCCGTGAACCAGTCAAACTGCTCCTTCAGTGTACTCTGGGGTGCTCCTCCCCCCCCCCCCGGCATCTGCTCTCCTTGGCTGGTGTAGCATCATGCAGGTCCCTGTGCCAATAAACGTTGGCCTTGTGTAGCTGCCTCTGTTCTCTTGCTGTGTCTGTGGGTCCGTCCCCCTGGCTACTGTAGGTGCTGGTGTCATGGATGTGGTTTATGGGGGTCGGGCCTTGGGGGGAATCGGAGTGTTAAGTCGGGATGGTTGCTCTAACGGGGGCATCTTGCCATCTGCATGCTGGGCGTGCTGCTGTTATGGCTATCTGTACCGGGGGTGGGGTTAACTCAGAGCTCCGACACACTGCTGTGCCCATGTACCTTGTGGGCTCTTGCAGCTTGTGGCTCATATTAGCTGGGTGTTACTATGCTGCAGGGCCCTGCCTTTCACCCCCTTAAACTGGCCCTGGGGGTTCGGGGTACACGGATGGGCACTGTGCTGTTTCATCAGGGTTGCCTGTGCACCCCTGCGCATATGTATGGGGGTGGTTCCTAGTTTTCCCAGGTGAGATGTTCTGTGATATGGGCTCTTGGCTCTCTAGTGTGTACTCCCTTCTGCGGTCTGTCACTTCCCACCCTGTTGTTGAGCTCCCTAGCTTGTTCCCCAGGCTCTGAGCGCCCCATGGCATATTTCAGGAATGTGAGCCTTGCGCACGGCCTGCCATGCATTGAGGCTGTGTGGTTGTGCATGGCTTCCGGTGCCCACTGTCATCGCCCTCCGTGCCACCTGTCTCTGTGGTCTGTTTCTGGCTGCCTCTGACCCACCCCCCCTCAGGCGGTTTTGCTTGCTGCACTGGGCAGGGTCCTTCCTTCTCCCCATGCGCTACTGTCCATTCCTATTTGCCTGGCCTCGCTCTGGTTCCGACCCCGTGGTGCACTGTGTCTACTGCCCCCTACCAGTCCCCCATTCCTACTCCTGCAGCCATGGAGGGGTGCCATAACTGGAGGGTTCCTGACCATGAGTCTGGGCAGCTCTCTGGGCACGATCCGCCTCCCTGTGCACTCCCTTGGCCTCTGCCACTGGGGCGGTGGCTGGGAGGGCCTGGTGGAAAGGGTTGGGCTGTTGTGAGTTTTCAGGTGGCGACCAGGACTCTCCTCCCTGTTGTTGGTAGTTCTCCGTCCCCATCTCCCACTTCCTCTCCCCTTCTAGCTTGTCAGGGTGCCCGGCTGACTGGCATGTGTCTGCAGGCTTGACTGGTGCTGCTTCTTTGTATCTCTTGACATTCCAGCTCCCTCCTCCCCCGCTCGCTTGGAGTCTGGCAGTGTAGGGGCGGTGCTGTGTGCCGCAGCTTCGTTTGCCCTCTCTCTACCATGTTGTAACATTACTGTGCTGGGCGTGGTTTCCCTTCCATTTGGTGTACGGGCGGTTCGTGTAAACTTCATGGGTGTTTGCTCGGTGTGGACCTAGGTGGGTGTCAGCCCCTCCCCTTCTTTCCCACAACCCCCCGCGGTGGTGTCCGTGCGAACGTCTCCGTGCTCGGCGCCCATGGGTGTGTTCACCCACCCACCTCCACCCATTGGGCCCGCGGCACCGTCCGTGTAACAACTGCTATAGACTCAGATTTGTCAGCTAAGACACTACTATATCCTTGTCTAGACAAGGCTTCAAAGATTTGAACAAATGGCTATAGTTTAAAGTATACTGGGGAAGTATAAAGGGAATCTAAGATATTAAACTGTAAACAACTTTCTTTTTCTCAAATGTACCTACCAAACGGAATTATGAAGCATGTAAATTATTTAGTTCCTTATTACGCAGTATTTTGAAGTTTATATTTGGAACAAATGCGTGACTTTCATGGACGTTACCACCTACACACAGTTTCAGCCATCATTAAGATTCTTAGCTTTAAAAATAGCAGCATTTTTCTCATCAAGGTTTTTACCAAGTGGCTACAGTACTCTAAGCCCTTTGCAAGATGCTGGAGTAGGTGTTGAATTTTATTATTAGGAGGAGCTTATTTTCACTACTAAAGTTTTATATATAATTTATATGTGAAAGGTGTGTGTAATGAAGTGCTTTGCTAGTGGAATTTACATTTGTTTCTGCAGGGAGTACTTGGGTTTATTTTGGCCGTGTAACCAATTAAACCACCACCGACCGTTAATAGCTAGAATGGTTACCAGGGGAAACAAAAGTCATTTCACCTAGTATTTGTACAGTAGCCGTTCTCAAGTTTTTTGCCGGTGTAACCCCACTAAGGACAAATATAATTCTGTGGCCCCAAACAGCAAAGACATGCTAGCATAAAAAAATCAGGTGTGACTGTGACCCCATCTACTGTGGGTATGGCCCATAGCTTGGGAACCTCTGGTTTACAGAGTAAAAGCAACTACAACAGCAACAGCTCCTATTTTGCTACCGCTGGGGAGGGGAAACCCCTTGAGCCCCGGGGACTGGTAACACTTCCCCCACCCTCTGTTGATGAGGGAGGGGGGGCGGGGCTAGGGATTCCCTCCCGGTGCAGGGAGCTGGAGAGAGACTTTAAGCAGCGTGACCTTGGGTAGTACCGCAGGCCGCACGCCTAAGAACCACGTCAAAGGTCCCTTGGGTGTGGTGCTTGGGGGGTGAGGGGAGAGAAGAGACAGAGGCCTTGGTTTTAAACTGGTGCAGTGGGTTTTGTGATCTCTAAGTCATGGGGTGATTTTTTTGGGTGGGGTTTTCAGTTGATTGGGGTATCTTTTTATTGCTTGGGGGTTTTGAAGCCCTCTCTCTACCATGAGAGAGTTGGGGCAGAGGGAGGGGGAGAAGGGTTATTTCTTCCCCCTGAGAGAGCAGGGGGGAGAGGACGGAGTGGGGTTTTCTAGCTGTTGAGAGTTGAATGGGGATAAGAGGAGATGTGACTGAGGTTGAGGGTAGTAGTAATTGTTCCACAGTGAGGTGGGGGTGGACGGGTTTGGAGAAGAGGATAAGAAGGGAGATGACTGGGGAGCAGGTCATGGGGCAGGAGTTGGACTGTTGGCAGCCCACCGGGGGGGGGGCAGCAGCAATGATCAGAGTGGTCATGGGGAAGGGGATCTATGGGCCAAGAGGGGGAAGATATCATTGAGAACCAAGGGGCTGGTGTTTGGTGCTGGCCCCTGTTCGGCCCCCTTGGTCTCAAGTGACCCTGGCCTGTCGCTGGTGTTGTTTAATGCAAAATCGGTGGCCAATAAATCATCAATCGTTCATGATTCCATTCCGGATTGGGCTGCCAATTTCGTATGTGTGACGGAGACCTGGCTGGATGAGTTGCCTGGGCCTATTTTGGCCGATGTCATTCCTGCTGAGTACTCTGTCCAACACCAGCCCAGGCTAGAGAGTCGGGTGTGTACCTGTTATTTTTAGGGATGGATTGGTCACTCAGAGGTTTTCAGTGCTGACCGAGTCTGGGATAGAGGGTCTCCATCTTGTGTTTGATTTGGCTGGAGATGGATGAGGGGGGTGGGTCTAGCCAGGGACATGATTGGGATTCTGCTGGTGTACCAAACACCCCACTGTGCAGCAAGTTCCCTGCCTGCTCTAGCTGCGCTGGTCCCGGACCTGGTCTTGAGGTCTCCTTCATTTATTGTCTTGGGAGACTTCAACATCCATGTTGAGACTAGATTGCTTGGGGTGGAGCAAGAATTCATGGCAACCATGGGGCTGTCCCAGGTGGTGGTGGGCCTGACACATGGCGGGGGGGGGGGGGGGG
>QEPC01008452.1:2613640-2637670 GCA_003113815.1 Sphenodon punctatus | reverse complement strand
AGTGTCTAATATTGGAACACAAGTGGGCTACAAGAGCCCTCAAGCTCTTGCGAACCCAGAGAGTAAAGAGTCTGGAAACGGGAAGGATCGGGCGCTTGGGTGACAAGAAGTTTCATTGTGGCAGACTTGAATTAGCCAGTAAAAGAAACTGATTCAAGAGGACTGTGCGCAAGGGAAACTGAGTCACTCAAACCCGGTAAAGTGGGGGGTGCGGACTCCCCAACCCGTGACAACTACATTAAACAGCACCGGTCCCAATACAGATCCCTGAGGCACACCACTTTTTACATCTCTCCATTGTGAAAACTGACCATTTAGTCCAACCCTTTGCTTTCTATCTTTTAACCATTTTCTGATCCGTAGTAAGATACTACCTCCTATCCCATGACTTTTTAATTTTCTCAAGAGTCTCTCATGAGGGACCTTAAACGCTTTCTGGAAATCCAGGTACACTATATCTACTGGGTCTCCCTTATCCACATGCTTATTTACACCCTCATTCATCACCCCGAGGCAAGACTATTGCAGTGCTTTCTACGTGAGGCTGCCCATAGTGACGATTCGGAAGCTGCAGCTGGTGTAAAATGCCACGGCCCATCTGCTGAATGGGACAGGCTGCAGGGAGCACATCACACCAGTGCTCCAGGCATTGCACTGGCTGCCTATTGTCTTTTGGGCCCGATTCAAGGTGCTGGTCTTAACCTTTAAATCCCTAAATGGTCTGGGCCCTGCTTACCTGAAGGATTGCCTCACCCCATGGTCGGCTCCTGCAGTCGTCCGGGAGTGCCCTCCTGGAGGCCCCACACGTTTGGCAGGTCCGAATGGACAGGCGGGCATTCTTGGCAGCTGCACTGTTGCTCTGGAATGCCCTCCCGGTGGAGATTCGTCTCGGCCCAAATCTCCTTGCCTTCCGATGAAGGTATAAGACCTGGCTCTTCCGTCAGGTGTTTGGCGGGGGGAGGGTGGGATGGGATGGGATTTTGTATTGATTACCCTGATTTTTATGCTCTTTTTACGATTTGTATTTATGTGTTTTGTATTGTAGTGGATTTTTTTATTATTACTGTTGTTAGCCACCCCGAGTCGCCTTGAGTAAGAAGGGTGGGATAAAAACAAACAAACAAACCTCTAATAGTGCTGGGAAGGTTCTATTACAAGAGTAGCAGGCTAGACTCCATGGAAAAATTCTACCATAGATTTTTATATTAAATTTTGTATTAACTTTAAACCCTTTTCGTTACATCTTCACATGTTTAAATCATACAGTTTAATCTGCTATGTTTTCCTGTCCCTCCCCCTCCCTCTCCCTTCCCTGTCCCCACGCCGGGTCCGGTGTCTCGTTTCTTATATATAAAAGTCAAACAAATATGCGTTTTCATCTTTTTTGACAGTTTCACGCTGCATTACTGTCATGCAGGGGTACCATGTTGTTTCAAAGTCTTTTCGTTGCTTTTGTCCTACCCCTCCCGCCATAATCTTTTCCATGGAAAACATGTACCAAAGATGGTTCATTCACTCTGCAAAGGTAGGTCCTTTTGTATCTTTCCATTTCCTTGCGATTAAGCTGATTGCCACTAGGCAAAGTTTTTTGCATGAGTCCATTCTGTTTTGTATATTCCTTGTCTTTGGGTATTTCCCCATCAGTCCTGTCTCTGGCTTAAAAGGCACCAGAGTTCCCGCAACTTTATTTACACATTCCCATATTTGTATCCAAAATGGCTTTATGGTACTACACGCCCACCAGCAGTGCATATATGTTCCCCTCTCCGCACACCCTCTCCAACACAGTCCACTTCCCTCCCTTCCCATTTTTTCTAGTCTAGTTGGGGTCAAGTAGTATCTCATCGTTTTATTTGTATTTCCCTGAATATCAAGGCCCTTGAACACTTGTGCATGTGGTTCCAGATTTCTTCCCTCTCGTTTGTTCATCTGTTTCTTTAAGTCCTTTTCCCAATTAGTGATATATTTATGTTCCTCTTTATACCATATGTGTTTTAATTGTTCATAGATTCTGGATATTCTGCCTTTATTGCCTGCATACTCATATAGGGTCTTCTCCAAATTTTGGGCAGGTCTTTTATAATGTTCCTCTTCCCCTTTTTTTGTGAACAAGCTTTTTAATTGCATGTATTGAAAGATATCTACTTCGCCCTGTATTAGTTCTTTACATTTATTTAGTGTTATGAATTTTTCCCCCTGAAATAATTGGCCCGCTCTCAATCTCTCTCTCTCTCTCAATTTTTTTTGCAGGTTTGATACTCTTCTTTCCCCCTCCACTCCATCTCTGAAAATGTCTGTGTACAGTGAGTACTCCTTCTTAGTTTTCATTTTCTTGACAATCTCTTCCCATTTTTTTATTGCCCTCCCTGCAAAGGGATGTTTTTTCCATATTGGCCCATTGATTTTCCCCTCGTCTGTCAGATATTTTTTTTAAATTGTAATTTCGAGTATGTCCCGTTCCATTCCCACCCATTGGGGGGCTTTATCCTCGTTATACAAATTAGGCAGTGCGTTCAGCACTGCTGCACTGTAATATCATTGGAGATCTGGTAAATTTACTCCTCCCTTTTCTTTGTGTCCATGTAATGAGTTCTTTCTAATTCTATTTCCCCACACATGTTCCATTAGGATTTTATTACATTGTTCAAAAAAAAATTTTGGTATTGCAATTGGTAATGCCATGAATTTATACAATATTTTGAGTATAATCATTTTAAAGATATTCATTTTTCCTAGCCATGACATTGCCAGGTTCGCCCATGTCTTTATTTCTTCTCTGATTTGAGTGATCAGAGGTGGGAAGTTTTCCTTGTATAGGTCTATACTTTTTCTAGTTATTTGTACTCCCAAATATTTTATACTAATTTCTTTCTCTGGAAAGGGGATGATTTGTTTTATTTGCATTCGCCTCCTTCCCTCTGTTCCTAAGATTAATGTGTTAGATTTCCTGTAATTTATCTTATATCCGGATATGTCTCCAAATTCCTCTATTTTTTTTATTAATATGGGGACTGATTTCTCTGGTTCTGTTATGAATAATATCATGTCATCCGCATAAAGGGCAAGTTTATGTTGCCTTTTGTTAATAGTTACCCCTTGTATTTCTTTTTCCTGTCTAATTGCTATTGCTAATATTTCCAGAGTGATATCAAACAGCAGTGGAGATAGTGGGCAGCCTTGTCTGACTCCTCTTTCCAATAAAAATGGTTCTGTCAATTCCCCGTTCACCAATAGTTGTGCTCTTGGTTTTAAATATATGGCCTTCATCCATTTTATAAAGTTCCCCTTAAATCCCATTTTCTCCAATGTTTTTATCAGGCATTGTCTTTCTATGGAATCAAAGGCCTTGTGTGCATCTGCTGAAACTATAATAGATGGGATTTTGTTTTCTTGAATATGATGGACCATGTTCACTACTCTGCGTATGTTGTCTGTTCCAAGTCTATTTGGTATAAAACCCACTTGGTCCTGGTGTATAATTTCTGTTATTATTGCTGCTAATCTGGTAGCTAATATTTTTGTAAAGATTTTACAATCTACATTAATTAATGAGATTGGTCTATAATTTTCACAGTATTCCTTTGGTCGGTCTTGTTTATGTATTAGGACCACTGTAGCATCATAGAATGTTTCTGGCATTGATCCCTTTGTTAGTATGTCGTTGTATGTTTCCATTAGAAATGGTGTCAAGATGCCCGTATATGCCTGATAAAATTCTGCCGGGTATCCATCCGGGCCCATTGCTTTATTTTTTGTTAATGATTTTATTGTTTTCTTTACCTCCTCTTTACTGATTGGGGCATTTAAATAATTGCATTGTGTGGGGTTTAATTTTGGTATGTCATATTTATCTAAAAATTGTTTTATTTTTTCAGGTTCTGGTTTCTTAGAAGCATACAGCTGGGCATAGAAGTCTGTGAAAGCTGCCTTTATTTCCTCTGTTTTTTTGGTCCTATTATTATTCTGTATTATTTCTGTGATGGTACTATTTTTCCTTTGCTTTTTAACTAAATTTGCCAGTGCCTTGCCTGTTTTATTTCCATGTTCAAAATAAAATGCTTTTATATATTTCAATTGGCTCATTGTTTTTTCTGTTTCATACGTGTTTATCAGTGCTTTGGTTTTATGAATCTCCCTGTGTATTTCCTCTAAGGGTGTTTTTTTGTTAATGTCTTCCCATTTTCTCAGCTGGTCCTATAATCCTGTTATGTATTTCCTTTCCCTTTTTTTTTGTGCTCTCAGCGAAATGCATGTCCCTCGTATTGTTGCTTTTGCAGCCTCCCATAAAATTTGGGGGGATGTGACTGAGTTTTTGTTAATTTCAAAGTATTCTTTTATAGATTCCTCTAAGATTTCCCTGGTCTCTTTGTCTTTAAGTAAGGTTTTATTTAGTTTCCATTTTTTAGGACCCCCTTGTTTCTGGGTGTTCCATGCTATTATTGTTGTGATGGCATAGTGATCTGATACCACATTTGGGCATATCTGTGTGTTTATGCATTTATGTATTGTTTGTGTGTCCACCCATACATGATCGATTCTGGAGTATGTTTTATGTACCTGTGAATAAAAGGTATATTCTCTGGCTGTAGGATTCCAGTATCTCCATGCGTCTATCCCGTTATTATCTCTTAATCACTTGTATGTTTCTGCCTGCCATTTTTTTAATCGCATGTTATTTGAATGGTCCTTACTTGTGAGTATTGTGTTGAAGTCCCCCTGAATTATAACTGCTCCATATGTATGGAGTGCAATTTTCTCCCATGTCTCTTTTAAAAATTCCCCTGTTGCTTCATTAGGTGCATATATATTCACTAGTGATATCTTTTCCCCTTCCAGAATCCCATTTACCATTAGAAATCTCCCTTCCTTATCTGTTATTGTCTTTTTGTGTTCAAAGTTTCTGTCTCCATTTACTCCAATCATGACCCCTGCTTTCTTTTTTGTTGCGCATGCTGCATATATGTATTTATATCTTTTCAATTGGAATCTAAATACATCTCCCCTTAGCAGGTGCGTTTCCTGCAAGCAGAAAACGTCTGCCCCCTTTTCCATTATCATATTTCTCACTCTTCGCCTTTTAATCGGGACATTCAGACCTTTTACATTCCATGATATAAATCTTATACTAGCCATAATCTTTTATTCTTATTCCTTTCATCCTATTTCCCGCATACTTTTTGGTTTGTTTTTTTCCAGTAATTCTGTTGTTCCTTCCCCGGCTAACATCCCGCCCTACCCCAACTTCCCTGTCAACAGGACAGGTTATAACTCTTGTCTCCCTTCCCTGTCTCTTTGCTCTTCTCTATAATCTCTGTCTTTCTCTTTTCCCATTATCCCTTCTGTTATTTTGCCTCTTTCTTTTTCCCCCTTTTTTGGAGAACCTAGTGGCGGTGGTCTTATCCTCCTCCCTCTTCTTTCTTTCCCTTTAATCTATTTTTTGCTCTGTTGTCGCCGAGCGGTCCCTTTTATTTTATTCTTGGGGGGGGTTCTTCTCCTCCTCCCTTCCCCCCCTTCTTTGTGTCTCCCCCCACCTTCCCTTCTTTCCCTTTAATTCAATTTTTATACTTCATTTTTATCTGGTGAATATCGATCTCTCATTCTATGTTTATCACAGTTCTCACCCCCCAGTCTTTTCTGTGTCTGTTCAGTCTTGCTGCTCCATCCCTTTTCTTTGGGGTCTGTTGCTATGTAAAAAACTTTCTAAGTCCTCTAGGTCTGTGAAGATCTTTCTCTTCCCTCTGTGGGTTACCACCACTTTCGTTGGCGGCCAAAGTTGAGGGGCCATGCCTTCCTCTTTCAGTGTTCCCATGTATTTTATCCAATTCCTTCTCTTTTGCATGGTCTCTTGGGCGTAGTCTGGAAAGATCTTTATCTTTGTGTTGTCGAATTCTAGTTCTGTTCTCTTCTGCCTGGCCATTTTTAGTATATTTTCTTTACCTTGGAAGTGTAAATTTGAATATTATCATTCATGCTGGCTGTGTTTCATTTCTTGGGGGGCGCCCTGTTCTGTGGGCCTGGTCTATTTGTGGCTTATGTAATCTAGGTGCTTCTGGGGAAATGGTTTCCAGGATCTTCCATACCAATTCAACCATGCCCTCAGTTTCCATGCCTTCTTTTACCCCCGCAATCCTTAAGTTAGAGCCTCTCGATCTATTTTCTAGAGCCTCTAATTTTTGTGAGATCCAGTCTATTTGTTTATGCGTGTTCTCTGCCAGGTCTGCTGTTTTAACTGTCTGAACTTCTGTTTCTGATATTCTTATCTCTGCTGCATCCAGTCTTTTTGTCATAGTTTCATTTTTTTTTCCCAGCCTCTATCTCTTTTTTCATTGTGGCCATATCTGAGAACAGTTTTTCCCTGTCTTTCTCTGCTTTTTTAAAATCTTTTTGAATGTCTTTAAGGATGCAGAGCATTTCACTATTATTTTTCTCTGTTCCTGGGGAGTCCGTTTGTGTGGCGCACGCCGCCATTTTGCTTTCTGTTCTTCCCTCCCCTTCACTTTGCTGGGGGTCCTGGGAAGCAAAACTCCTCAATGCCCCCTTTTTTGGGCCCTTTGAGTTCCCCCTTTTCTTCCCCGCCATATGGGTGAATGCTTTTATTTTGTTGGGGTGAGTCTTTTTTTGTTTTTTTCACCGTTTAGGGGGGGTTCTTTGCTGCTCCGGCAGAGCCCGAGCTAGCCACGACTCGCGCTATCGGCGCATGCGCAGTTCTCCTCCTACCATAGATTTTTGCAGACAAAGCAATGTGATCAATTTAAAGAGATTTAACAGTTGAAAAGGGAGAAGCCAAGAACATCTTCCCAACTAGGTCTCCAAGGCAGTTTCTCTGCAAAGCTTGGATTGCAAGTTTAAGAGCAAGCTTTGGGATGCACGGAAGACCTTCCCATTATCTGGATATTCAGTGAACAGCATAACAAGGCAAGATTCCCAAAAGAAACATATCATTTGTATTGCAGTAGGGCTGAGAGATATTCTAGCAAGAGAACAGGCAAAGTCTTCTGCTTAAAATGTTTTAGCATTTAATATGAAATTCCTTACCTTTAGCTAACAAAACGGTTCAAGAATGGTCCCAGGCTTGAGGATATACTGCACCTAGTCTTGATTCCTCTTAAAAATACAAGTGACCTAAGCGCTCCCCACCCCCTGCACATTATTTGCATGTTTCTCACAATTGGCCTAGTACCTAGCAGCCAATGATAGTACTGGTTTAGACAGTTTGTATTTTCTTTTATTTATATATTTTAAAAAGTCATCTGAGTTAGTCAACCAATGTTAAATAAATAAAAAATACCAGTGATATTTTTCACCGTCATGCTACTGCTTCCTACATTTGCAGAACTGCACAACGAAAGACTATACAAAACACTTTAAACATTCTTGTGCGCATACAGGGATGTTCATATTTTGGGGTGTTAGTAGAGATTTTATAAAGATACAAAAAAAACAACAACCCCACAACATGAAAGCAGGGCTAGAGAGCCAGAAGAATGCCATCAACCTTTCATCACACACTACCATCCTACCCAAACTTTACAAAAATATTCACAAAAGCCAAAATAAATTTCCTGAAGTCCACACCTCAGTTCCTACCCAAAGGATCCATTTAAAATCTCCCAATAATGAAATATTAAACTGCAAAAATGTATGACTTAATCACCCCTGCACTTGCTCCTCGCTTGTAAACAGATGCATCAAGCATGATCACAGAGATTATCAATCACTTTTAAAAACATCACAAGTTCCTTACTCATTTCACATTCTTCTTTGGCAATTGATGAAGCAGCATTGACACCTGGTGGCTAAGAGAAGAAGTTGAAGTGCTGTACATCCTTGTAGTCAGTGAAAGCTGCTGGGTATTTAGCCATTTAGAAAAATCAAGCCATTTATTTAGAGCCTAAATAAGGATGAAATGCCTAACTTTAGGTACCCCTTTTTAAAATGTTGACCACATTTCCCATTATTACTATTCACAAGCATCCATTTTTGTTTATCCAGTGAAGATGGATTGCAGCTTAAGCATCAGCATTGCTCCAATACAGGAACCATTATCTCATTTGACGGTTAGCTTATTCTTTGCATCTCCCCCAGTGTGTAATTCGCTGCACTCCAGCTACTAAGTACTTGTTTTTTAAACTTCTTTTACAACAATCTTGTAAAATTAAAGTTCTAAGACTCACTAACTCACTTAAGGAGATTTTCTTCTTCTACTTACAGGTAAGTACAATTATATTTTTCATTATTGGTCATAACAGTAGGAAGTGGGTTGACAGATATTATAGCTGGCTGGTACATCTTCTTGAGAATTATACAAACCTACTTACAAGAACAGGAAACTACCAAGAGAGAATGTGCCTAAATGTAAAGAACACATGCTTGCTCTAATGATTAGACATACTGAAAATTTCTACAGCATTGCAATTGTTACTCTCTCTTACGCAGAAACTCCATTTCTTTTTTACATAGACATACCTCTTTCCCACTATTAAAATTCCAAGTCAGCTATCCCCAGTTGATGCCACTGTGAAGGCAGCAAACATGAGAACATACAGTTTGGGCATTTCCACAATATACAGGCATGGCCATAAAAGCACACTTGCCAGAAGTGAGTAAACTGCTAGTCAGCAAGTGGAGTTTTATCCTGACTTGGGGCTGCGGCTCAGGTAGGAGAGGGCTCTCTTGCTCCCTGCTAATCAGGAAGGAGCAGAAGAGCCCCACCTGCAGTGCTGCGCCTGAGCCCTGGGACTCGGACACAGTGCTACGGCTGAAAAGCACTTTCACTGGCCATGTACTCTCTCAAATTAATTAAATATTCAATTCAGCATATTTAGAGGTACACCAATGGTAGGGAACCTGTGGTTCTCCACGGGGCACAGGACAAGGCATGGCCACCAGTATACTCTGGAGCCAGGGGGTGCAGGTGAAGGCCACGGAGCATGCTGGGGCTACTGGACTAGGGAGGCAGAGGCTGGCAGGCACAAGTGCTTAATCAGTGAGCGGGTTTTTCCCTATTCACTTGCACAGCAGTCTGGCAGGCCTCAACCCCTTGCATCCTAGCACTCCACACCCACTCAGCTGGGCTCTGCCCCTCCATCCCTTTGTATCCCAGCATGCCTCATCCACACCTGCCTCCCCTTCCCAACCCTAGCCAACTTGCCCTTGTAGCCCACCAAGCTCCACCCTAGAAATCAGCATCCCATCCAGCTCCCAGATCACTCCATGGGGCAGAACAAAAGTCAGCAGACTGGACGGAATGCAGGGGTCCCTCCACTCCTCACACTATAGCTTTCTTCCCACCCTTCCCTCAGGTTTCTCTTGTTTGCTTAGATAATATGCTCTTTAGGTGTTTGTACAGCCTCTAACCCAAGCTACTCGTAGGTGACATGGGCCACAGTGCTCATCTTTCTCTCTGCTCCTCTAGTTTTTTGAAGCAGAGAGAAAGTCTGACCTAATTTTTATCAGTTTTAATACTGCCCACAGGGTTTCCACCACCACCAATGAAAGTAAACAAATGGTGTTTCAAGTTTTTAATCTCTTGAATCTTAAGACAGCTTACGTAGCAGAGCTATTAGAACTGTCCATAGAGTTACGAAGCATTTTGCTGACAGTTACTACCCATTTTCCAGCACCACTATAAGTGCCAGCACAGAAGCAAAGGTGTTTTTACCACATTGTCATGAAAACATCACATTAGAATGCTCAAGCCCTGTATGCATTGGTACATACATCATTGCTAGAACAGGACGGCTACATCTGTATAGAAGAGGATGTACTAAATTTGCTACTGAAAATTAATCATCCAGTTTTATCTACACCACCAAAAAAACAAGTTTAGCTATCTACTAGCAGTTCGCAAGTGTTTAAAACTGCCTTGATAGTCATAGTTCAGATCTCTTTTTTGGACCAACTCCTGTAGACAAGTACGTGCAAGCTTTGGCACCACACAGGGCCCTTCCTCAGACTCGTCTTACCTGAGGAAGGGCCCTGTTTGGCTTAAACATTTATACGTTTTCATCAACAGAAGTTGGACCAATAAAAAATATCTGAACTACCTCATCCCAGCTGGGACTAATACAGCAACCATACTCCTGGCCAGACTAAAACTGCCTTGCTTTTTATAAGTTTTAATCTAGAGAGAGTGTGGTTGGTTGCCACGTTGGTTCCAAATGTAAGATATGGAGACAAAGTAGTTCAAATAATATATTTTATTGGACATAAGAACATACGAAGTGCCGTACTGGGTCAGACCAATGGTCCATCTAGCCCAGCATCCTGTCCACTGACAGTGGCCAATCACGGTGGCTTGAGAGAAGTACCCAACAGGTCACAATGGGGGGATCCCTTCCCTGTTGTTTTCCCCCAGCTCCCGTCATGTTCCCTGATCCTGTCTGGCTAATAGCTGCTAATGGACCTATCTTCCAGAAACCAATTATACACTGAGTGAAAGAATATTTTCTTTTATTTGTTTTAAACTTGCCACCCATGAGTTTCATGGAGTGTCCCCTGGTTCTAGTACTAGCAGAGAGGGTAAATAACGGCTCCTTGTGTATTAGTTCCACACCACTCATGATTTTATAGACCTCTATCATATCTCCTCTCAGTCATCTCTTCTCCAGACTGAAGAGCCCCAACCTACCACGCCTCTCCTCATATGGGAGCCCTACCATGCCCTTGATCATTTTTGTTGCCCTTCTCTGTACCTTTTCTAGTTCAGCTATGTCTTTTTTGAGATGAGGCCTCTGGTACAATGGCAGATTTTAGCAATAGGTTACAAATTACCAGTAGTAGGCCTGCAATTTCATATTTGAGTTCCTTCAGAACACTGGGGTGAATACCATCTGGTCCCGGTAGTTTATTATTTAGTTTGTCAATTTACTCTAGATCCTCTTTCAGAGTTACGTGGAACTGTGATAGTTCTTCTAATTCATCACCTACAAAGAACAGTTTCAGTGTGGTTATCTCCCCAACAACCTCTGCACTGAAGACTGAAGCAAAGAATTCTCTGCAATGGTCTTATCCTTCCTGAGCTCTCCTTTCATTCTCTCATCATCTAATGGGCCAACTGATACTCTAGCAGGCTTCTTGCTTCTGATGTACTTGAAAACGTTTATTATTATTAGTTTCTGCCTCTTTAGCGAGTCTCTCTTCAAATTCTCTCTTAGCCTGCCTTATTAACATCTAGTTTGCCAGTGCTTATGCTTATGCTCTTTCCTGTTTTCTTCATCAGGACTAGTTTTCCATTTTTTAAAGGATGCCCTTTTGGCTCTAATAGCGTCCTTCACCCCACCATTTAGCCATCTGGCAGAGATTTGGTTCTCTTCTTTTCTTTTTTAAATTGTGGAATACATTTAATCTGGGCTTCCAAGATCATATTTTTAAATAGTCTCCATGCATCTTGCAGACATTTAATCCTCACAACTGCTCCTTTTAGTTTCCTTCTAGCTAGCTTCCTCATTTTATCTACGAGACCGCCTCACCCCCCAGGTCTTGGATCGACCCATACAGTCATCCAGGGGGGTGGTTTTGGAGGTACCCCAGATGCTTTGGGTGGCCATTGACGATCGAGCTTTTTTGGTGGTTGCCCCTAAGCTATGGAAGGCCCTGCCAATGGGAATCAGAGTGTCATCTTCGTTAGCCTCCTTCCGCCAGGGTTGTAAGACCTGGCTGTTCAGTCAGGCTTTTGGCGAGGGAGAGTGGTAGGCTGGGTTTGGGGGGGGGAAGGGAGTTTTGTATTTTATTTGTACTTCCCAGGCTCTGCTTTTATTGTATGAACTTTTTATTAGACAGCTTTATGGATTTTATATTTGTTTGTTAATGATGTTGTTGTAAGCAGCCCCAGGTCGCCTGTGGCAAGAGGGGTGGGGTATTAAGTGGCTGGACAATTAATCGGGCCACATCTTGGCCGATCTTGTTCCAGCTGGGTTGTCTGTGCAGCATCAGCTTTGGCTGGAGGGATGGTGTAGTCATTGTTATCAAGGAGGCATTGTGTTTTAGGAGGTATCCGGTGCAGGCTCCACCAGGTGTTGAGTGCCTCCATCTTGTGTTGGATTTGGCCGGGGACAGATATGGGGTGCTGCTGGTGTACTATGCACCCAATTGCCCAGTGGCATCCCTACATGCTCTTGCTGATTTGGTGTCAAATGTGATCTTCCGGACCCCTAGATTAGAGGTCCTGGGAGATTTCAACATCCACACCGACACCGATCTTGGAGGAGCGAGGCATGAGTTCATAGCCTCCATGACAACCATGGGCCTGTCCCAAATCATCTGTGGCCCCACACATGAGGGACATACACTGAATTTGGTTTTCTTCACTGGCCTTGAGGCAGGGGGTCAGTTAGTAGAAGTCAGGGGGGGTAGAGCCTTTGTCATGGTCTGACCATTACCTCCTTAAGGCATGCATCCTTGTGCATGTCAGCCCCCAACAGAGTGCAGGACCTATTAGAGCTGTCCGTCCCCGGAGACTTATGGAACCGGATCGGTTCCAGAATGCTCTGAGGGAGTTTCCCCTAGACCTTGACATCCCCTCTGTTGATCTCGTAGCCTTCTCGAACACCTTGTTGGCAGAGACCATTGTCAGAGTGGCTCCCAGACATCCTCTGCCCTCCTGAATCTCCCACAGATCTCCTTGGTTTACTGAGAGCCTGCAGTGTTTGAAGCGGGAGAGCAGGCGGTTAGAGCGACGGAGGCACCAAACTCGCGACCAGTATGATCGACCGCAGCATAGGAGCAGTTTAAAGGCCTATGCAGTTCTTTGCTGCCCTTATTGCATCTGCAAAGTCACGTCCAGCGGAGCTTTTCCGGGTAGTGAAAGGCTTGGTCAGTCCTTCCTGCCTCCACCTGGGCCAATCCAGTGACCGGTTTATCAAGTACTTTGTAGATAAGATCGCTCGTATCCACCACAATTTCGGTACCAGTTATTGCAGAGGATCAGTTTGGGGCTATGGATGCCCTATCCTGTCCTATTTTGTGGGATCATTTTATTTCATTTCACTTTTTATTTATATCCCGCACTCCCCTTCACAAGAAGCTCAAGGCGGCTTACAATTAAGTGAAATACCATAAGGTCCACATCAGACCATAAATAATACATAATAACCAATCCAAAAAGACAATAACCCATTACAATTGAGAAAATGAACAAGGCAAGCCAACATTCTAAATAATACATATTAACCATCCATATGGATCAGTTTCAGATGGTGTCGCCTACCGACGTGGAGTCCTCGTTGGGATCTGTTCGTGCCACTTCTTGCGAACAAGATCCATGCCCGTCCTGGCTGGTGAAAGCCAGCCAGGAGACGTTACGGCCGTTGGTGGCTGGGGTGGTTAGTGCCTCCCTTCAGGAGGGCAGGGTGCCTAACTGCCTGAAGGCGGCTGTGGTTAGGCCCCTTTCCTGCCAGTCATCGGCTGGTTTCTAACCTTCCCTTTTTAGGGAAGGTTATTGAACGGGCTATGGCACGGTAGCTCCAGGAACATCTGGACTGCACCAGTTTCCTTGAGCCCTCTCAGTCTGGGTTTTGGCCTGGGTATGGTACAGAGACGGCACTGGTGGCCTTGGTTGACATCTCAGTCTGGCATTGGACCAGGGTCGTCAGACCTTACTGGTCCTGCTAGATTTTTCGGCTGCATTCGACACAGTCGATCATGAGGTGTTGGTGACTCGCCTGTGGGACTGTGCCAGGATTGGCAGAATGGTCGTGGACTGGTTTCGTTCCTTCCTGGTTGGGAGAACTTACCGGGTGGTCTTGGGGGAGCGTACATCTTCTCTCCGGGACCTCACGTGTGGAGTCCCGAAGGATGCTATTCTGTCCCCCCTCTTGTTTAACATCTATATGCAGTCGTTAGGGGAGATTGTGAGAGGGTTTCAGGGCATGCAATGTCATCAGTATGCTGATGACACTCAGCTGTACCACTCCTTTTCCATTGACCCAGGTCACGCAGTCTCCCTATTTTCCCAGTGCCTGTCAGCTGTGGGAGCTTGACTGAGGTTGAGCCATCTGCAATTGAATCCTGACAAGACAGAGGTGATGTTGGTGGGTGAGGACTTGGGGGACCTGGGGGTGGTTGAATCTCCTCTTGTTGGGGAGGTTCGCCCTATCATGGTCTCTCAAGTGCGGAGTCTGGGTGTGCTCTTCGATTCATGGCTCAGCCTGGAATCTCAGGTTGTGGCTGGGGCAGGAAGTGCATTTCGGCAGTTACATCTTGTCCGGCAGCTTCAGCCGTATCTCTCAGACTCCGACCTTACCACCGTCACCCATGCCTTCATCACCTCCAGGCTGGATTACTGCAACGCGCTCTATGTGGGGCTGCCTGAAAAGCTGATCCAGAAGCTGCAGTTGGTGCAGAATGCCGCGGCCTGTCTCCTTATGGGGGCGGGTCGCAGGGAGCACATGAGACCAGTGCTCCGGGCTCTGCACTGGCTGCCTATAAAGCACCGGGCCAGGTTTAAGGTGCTGGTTCTAACCTTCAAAGCCCTTCACAGCCTGGGCCCTGCTTATCTGCGGGACCGTCTCACTCCCCATGTGCCCGTGCGACCCTTGAGATCGCCCGTGGGAGCCTTTTTGGAGGCTCCCCGGGCGAGGTGGGTGGCCACTGATGTTAGATCTTTTTCGGTGGCCGCCCCTGTGCTGTGGAATTCGCTCCCAGAGGAAGCTCAGTTGGCTCCCACTCTCCTGTTATTTCGGTGTTTATGTAAGACTGGGCTGTTCCGCCAGGCCTTTGGCGAGGGGGAGGGGGATCTCTTTCTCTGCAACTTGTAAATTGTTAACATTTACAATTATTTTATTGTTATACTGTTGTTCGCTGCCCCGGGCTGCCCTGTGGGCAGGAGGGGCAGGATAAAAAATGTATATTAAAAATAAATAAATAAATAAATAAATTTGCATAGGTTCCCTTTTTAAATTGAAAAGTTACTGCAGTAGTTTTGTTTATCATTCTTCCTCCAGTAATTATGTCAAATTTGATTCTATTATGATCGTTATTGCCAAGCGGCTCCACCACCGTTACCCCTCTAGGGCTGAATTAAGAACCGTTCCCGATTCTCATGAGATTCTCGCAAGAATCGAGAAATATCACCAAGATCTCAGTAACGTTCTGAGATCTTGTGAGAATCTTGAGAAAATTCAAAAACAGTTCTGTGCATGCACAAAATGGCTGCCGTGGCCATTTTGCACATGAGCATTTTTTTTTTTATTATTCATTGTGAGGCTGCAGCCTCCTTAGTGAACTCACCTCCTTGTCTGCCCCCACAGAGAGGAGTCTCAGAGCAGTCCCAGACTCAGAGAGAGGCATCCAGGTTTTGTAACAAGTGTGGGGGGAGGGTAAGATTCTTGATTTTCTCAGCCAGAGTCAGGGCAATTCTTGACTCATTCTTGTTTCCAAGAACGAACCAAGAATCCTAATTCTGATAAGAGAAAAACGAGAATCCAAGGAGCAATTATCAGCCCTACCTTGCACCAGATCCTGCACTCCACTTAGGACTTGATCTAAAAAACAGCTCCTCCTCTCACTGGTTCCAGGGACAGCTGCTCCAAGAAGCAGTCATGTTATATCGGTTTCATCTGAGAATGGGATACACAAGTTCTGAAGGGCTGTATATGGTGGGAACAAGGTTGATGGATGCAGGATTTGTACAGGGAGATCAGACTGTGGCAGCCGGGCATATCAGGAGGGGGTAGCCAGGTGGTGGGAGGAGTGTTTATGGGGGGCACGGGTGAGAAATGGATGTGTATGCAGTATGCACGGACGAGGCTGAGGGACATGCAGAGGCGGGGGGGGTGGAGATGTATTTGCAACTGTTAGATACGTGCTGGGAGGGGTGTATATTGGGGGAGAAGGCTGAGAGATGGATGATGTGTATCAATGGACTAGTCTGAGGGGTAGCACAGGTGGGGAGAAGTTTTCTGCATCCTGGGGGGGTATATATAGGGAGTAAGTTAGGATCAGAAGTTTTTAGCACAGCAGTCTACAGGCTGTAATGTGCCAAACAAGAGACATCAGGGGTTGACCAAAAACATCCCCAGGGTCCATACGGAGACACCACCATAAGAGTGAAAGGAGAAAAAAAAAAAAACAGGACAGGAAAACAGAAAGTTAGGTAAAGAACATGCATCCATTGAGCACCATAGGTTCCAGCGTGAAAAGCGGTACAACCGTAGATGAGCATACAAAAGCATAACAGAGAGTGCAGGAGGGCAACGTGGAGATTAGAACAGGTAAAACTACTGAATGGCTTTTAGAAAAACAAAGAGGCCAGGGAGGTATACATCATCCCCTAAAAAGATAGTAAGCATGATCAGTTCCCTAACATCTGCTTGACTTTGGAAGAAGGCTTGACACTCAGCAGAAAAGTATGAACTATGCAGCAAAATATGGTCCACCATCAAATAGTGCCCGCTTCTTCATGACAATTCTGGCAAAAAGAATATCTATGGGGGAAGAAGGCTGAGAGACAGGTGATGCGTATTCAGGGACAAGGTTCGGGAGACACCCAGGGAGGTGGGGGCAAAGTATTGGTACGTTTTTCATATGTGCCTTCAGTTGAGTTGGGGACAACAGGACATCCAAGTACTGGGGAGTGTATATGGGAGAATAAGCTTGATGGGCACAGGATGTGTACTGGCAAACAAGACTGGTGGCAGTCAGGGGTGGGGAACAGCGTGTGTATGGGCAACAGATAGCCAGATGCTGGAAGGGTATATATGGAGAGACAAGGCTCAGAGTCAGGGGTGAGGAGCAGTGTATTTATGAAGAGGAAGCGCTGAGGTCTTTGGAGGGGTGTATATGGGGGGAGGGAAGGCTGAGGGATGGATGATGTGTATTCAAGGACAAGGTTTGGGGGACAGCTCCTACCTGAGAGGGGAGTTATAAACGAAGAGGAAATTGGGGCTACAGTGGAGACAGGAATCAAGTCCATAATACTGGGGTCAGTGGGACAAAGAGGAGCTTGATTTACCCAGCTTCCATGTTGCTCCCACCCTGCAGAGGAAGAGGATTGGGAGTGAAAGACCAAGACAAAGTGTGGATGCATAGAGCCTTGTGGGTACAATATGCAAGACTTGTACAACGTCTTTACTGCTTCCATGGCGTGCAAGTTAAGTCGGGAGCCTTAACTTCCAATTTCCATGCTTTTTGGAACGTAGCTGAATTTGTAAGCACCTTAACTCCTCTCTGAAACGGAAGGGTTTTTGATCCAATAATGTATAAATAAAAGGTTATTCACATACATTATGTGGATGAGGGTGCTTAGCGTGAAATTGACTCCACTGAAGTCAGTAACAAAATGTACATTTACTTCAAATGGAGCCAGTTTCACCCTGAGTCTTTTAGTCAGATCAGGCTACATTGTAAATTCTTTAGAGCAGGGTCTCTCTTCCTCACTCTTTCAGTGTGTATTTAATATTACATCTATCATCCTGGAATTCTGATGCAATAGCAACATCTGAGCACTATTTTAGAACAAATATAAAGTTATAACCCAATCAGTCTGATTTGTGCATCAGAATTTTTTTTTTACATTATGGCTATGCATTTTAAAGCTATTTATACCTATGTACAACTTTTCATCAAGAATAAAATCGAAAGATGCTTTACAGATCAGCTATATAAGATACTATTACGATATTTAAATCACCTTTGCACCTCAGCAAAATAATAACCCACCTGCCCACCCAAATTTCAGGTCTGGCTCTAGTAAAAGAAGGGGGCAGGGTATCAAACTTATTTATTCATATAAAATGTTACCTGCTTGGTGCAAGTCGAGAGATGAAAATCTGCACCGTTGATCTAAAGAATTTGGATTTCCCAGTATAGAAAAGATACTTCCTCAGCACATATAGCTGGGATGGGCAAAGTTTCCTAATCCTGAGAGCTGCATTCCTTTACCACAATGAAGCCAAAGAGTCACAAGTGGCTCTACAACCACAGTTTGCCCACTTCTGCCATATAGTCACTACAAACATACAATGTATTCAAGCATCAAAACGCAAAATTGCTTTCGACTATTTGATGGCAGCACAATGATAAATCCAGGTTATTTAATCGAGCAGTTCCAACCCTACAGTTGTTTCATAGATATTTGATAATTCTGAGAGAATCTAGATGAATTCCACAATACACATTTTTAGAAAACCTGAAAAATAAGAACTGTTCTGCCAACAGCTCATAACATTGTATACAGTCTCCAGCTTTTCAGTAGTGCCCATCAATATCTATTAGCTAAACAATGGATTTCTTGTAGGATTAGTACTTTTGCTGAGTACTCCTCTTGGTTTACTATGAGCCCCTTGTGAACATATCTAGCGACACAGAGCAAATGGAGTCGCATATATTTTATGTTCCATTTTATCTCACTCACAATACCTTTATATAGTATACATACCATAAAGCACATTACAAACTGTGTACAAGGACTACTTTGCTCCCCTCTCTCTTATACTGAAGGCAAAAATAAGTTTTTTATCAGTTATGCAAACTCACGTTAAAACTGTAGGAAAGACAAGTCAGTGGTAGTATTTAAGAAAACCCTAAGTTCCCCCAAAGTCCTTATGCTGGCTGGTTTTAAAACTATGGCCACCTTGATTTCACTAGAATTTCAATATGGGCTGGTTTAACACTGGCTAAACACATTCCTTCTCGTTTTGTAGGCAAGGCTTTAGGAAATTTGCTTGCAATTCACCCGTAGTATTTCAAAGCTCCCCTTATTGTGAAGAGGAAACGTTAGAAAAACAAGCAATTTAGAGGAGCAAGCAATGTTTTATGCACACACGCAGATAGCAGGGTGAGGAGAGGCATGTGAAAAGTACAGGGGCTTGCTAACTACTGGCAATCACAGGGAGTGGGGCACACCAGCGAGGAATAGCAGACTATAGGGGAAGGGCAAAAAAGGAGGGATCAACAGAGGCGGCTGCCGTCGAATAGTGGGGGGCGTATGTTGGGGCACGTGGAAGCAGAAGGGGAAAGCTGAGCGAATGTCCCTCCATAGCAGGGAGTAGAGCAGAAACTTGGTAATAGAGAACTTCTACGGGTGGGAAAAGGCAGAAAAAGATACAGGAGGATTATGAAGGAAGGGGGGAGACTTAATCAAGGAAAGCGGAGTAGAGGCAGAAAGGAAGATGTCTGCGCGAAAGGGGCAATTCAAGGGGTAGGGGGTACTTGGCCAGAGCGCTATGGTGAAGAAGGAGACTCTGAAGAGAAACTATGATCGGGGCATGAAGGGCTAGGGAGGGGGCATCTCCGGGNCAATTCAAGGGGTAGGGGGTACTTGGCCAGAGCGCTATGGTGAAGAAGGAGACTCTGAAGAGAAACTATGATCGGGGCATGAAGGGCTAGGGAGGAGGCTTCCCCGAGGAAGAGGTGGAGGAGGAGCCCAAGGCGGGAGGAAGCTCCACGCACCACGGCTCCGCCTCGCCGTCTCTTTCCTTCCCTACAGCCCGGTGGGCTCCCTCACCATCAGTACTTTGGCCGCGTTCTCCAGCTGGGCGATCACCTCAGAGGCCCCCACGGCCGCCGCAATCATGGTCTCTCTTCAATGACGCGCCATGCGCTGCATTCTGGGACGAAGCGCCCGTCTAGCCAATCCCAATCCCAGGGTCGGCAGGGAAGCGCTGCTGGGAGCGGAGCGGGCTGGCCGAGCAGTCGCCCCGGTTCGGGAAGCTGCAGTGGTAGTAGTCCCGGCACTGGCCGGCGGTGCGAGCGGGACACGGCAGCTATCGCCACTGCTCCCCTCCCGCGGGGCGGGCTCAGGGCACGCGGTGGCCGCACAGGCGGCTCGGGCAGCCCCCGGGGCGGGACTAGCTAACACAGAGTCGGGCTGAGAAGAGAGATGGGACAGCGCCGCCCTGCGCGGGAGCTTGGCACAAGTCTTATGGGGCCGTTCCGAGCGCACACCTAGCTACTCCCCATACTCGCCCCGCATCCGCGGCTCTCTCACGCGCCCCCCCCCCCCCCAACAGCCCCCAGCACCACTGGGCTCGGCTCTCCTCGCACTAACAACTGGGGAAATGGGGTTCCACTCTCCCAGGGTAGCCAACCACCCCTCGCCTGTGGGGTAGCAGGCTCAGCTCCTCGCTCAAACTGGGGTTGGGCTAGCCTCTCAGTGCACACCCCAACACCACTGTGGTCTAGGGTCCAGATTCCGCCCCCACCCAGTAACAACTGTGTCGCTCAGGGTTCAACTACTCTGCATACAAATACACACCCCAAGGTTTGTGGAATAGACAATTGGGCTGAAATCCTTTCACACACCAAGAACTGCGTTTGAGCGTTTCAGCTACCTCCCCCATGGGAATAGTGGACTCAGTTTCTCACACAGAATAAGTGGGATCCCCTCACGCATAGCACAGGTGGAATAATAGAATATCCTTTTATCACCCCAAAAATGGAGGTTTGAGATTCAGCAACCCTTCCCCATACTCTTAACAATGAGGGGTTACTATCCCTCCCAGACACACACACCTGTGGGGTACTTGTCTTAGATCCTCTACGCACAAAGACACATCCCGAGAACTGGAACCTTGAGGTTCTGCTTTCCTCTCTCACCCTTGAAGCCCAGATCCCTTCCCACATACACTTCAGCAACCACACCTTGGTGCTTAGCTCTTCTTTCAAATCCCACTTCTAACTAGGGTTCAGCAGGCTGAGTTCCACACATGCGAAAGCTGCTGGGAGTTAGGGCTCCTAGGTAGATAAGGGTATGCAGAATATTGGTGTTAACCCTTAAACAACTAATAATAGTATTGTCAGCTGCAAACATTCAGAAGTTTTAAAACTGGATTTATCTTTCTTTTCCTTTCACTTTCAAAGAAAATTGGGGTTCTTTTTCTTTGCACTTCCTAAGTGTTTAATGGGGAGGAAGGGGGCTGATGTTTACCTGCATATGGGTCAGGTCTCAGAAAGAACAAACAATAATAGTGTTGTGCCCAGCCCTATTAAAACTTCCATTCTAGTAATATAGCTCATGAGAGCCCTGATTTTCTGAGCCAGGCTCAACCTCAAAACACAATACTGCAGTTAGAAGTCAGACAGAGTCTCAGATAACTTCTCATAAACCAACCCTCTGGCTCTCTCCTTGGGAATGAGTAAACACAGCCTCCTGCTGAAGAGGTTGTGATTAGCCAAGGGGGAAAAGTAAATTTAAAACTAACAGAATAATGGACAAAAAGAGAAAAATGGCAGTGGACTTCTGAAATCTTGTGACTGACTTCTAATGCCAAATGACCCTTCTAGTGCTGCTGTTGACCCAATAGTGCTGCCATTGAAAGTCTTTTACTGCTTTATCTGGTTAATAGTTGCATTAGCTACATTATAGTAAACTTTCCTGTAGTCATCATTGTACTCTCTAGACATGTTTAATTCTTCTATGGCTTTCCTCTTTTACTGGCCACTCTATGCATTTGAGCAAAGGGGCATCTGAGGCAAGTGCAATAAAATCTTCACTAGGTTTAGACGCATCGACCTTCAAACTTATCTTTAGGATTTTGCAGCTGGTTGACTAATATGAATTGCAGAAAGCTTCCATTTAGGAATTTATGTGCAGTAGCATTCAGTAAGTATTTGAAAAACTTGTTTTTGTTTTCCCTGCACATAACCTCTGTACTTACTGCAAAGTGGACTCCAGAAATTTTAAGTTGCTTATGTATTGTGTGTGATAGGCTGGTGACTTATGACTGACAAGTTGCAATAATGCTTAATTTAAAAACAAGCAAACAAAACAAACCCCAAAATAATTTGTCCAGTACTTTAATGTCAAACTTGACAACCCAAAATTTCAAATATTCTCCAAACATTGCCATCAAAGACCCAGTAAAGCTCAAATGAAGACTGGTAAGTGGGGGGTACACACACTGATCCAGCTACTGTCATTTCATACTGTATGTGTCTTAGTCCAGGGCCCTTCAGCCTGTGAAACTTAAATGTTTCTTGTCCACAAGCCTCTAAATTGTGTCCTCTAAGGGTAATTGTGTTAAAAAGAAAATGTATAATTGATTAGGAACTGCAAATGTGTTTCCTGTGTTAGTCTGTGATTTTTGCTACTCCCTCAGCTATTTTCGTGGTACCTCTTACATGAGCTGAGAGCACTCTGAGCACTTCTTCACTGACTGCTTCATGCAGTGCAGAGTAGCTCCGGGTTGACTCATTGCCTCTTTCTTGCAAGGCTTTGAGAGCATCAGGCAAACAAGATAGTAGTTCAGCTGTCTGTGCCAGGGCATAAATATTATCAAGCACAGAATGGCTCTCTTCCTGATAGATGTAAAAATTGAGGGAGCTGTGTGAGGTTGGAGGAATACTCCCAAGATCTGGCTCCCAGTTTTGGATGTGGACAGTCAGGAATCACTCCTTTCCCTCCCTTCTACTTTGGTTGTAACAAGTGATGTCATGGTCACTAACTTTGAAAAGGCTCTGGGATGCCTCAAAGTTTATTGGCTCATAGTGGGAAGCAGTGGTGTGACACTGTGGAGGCAACCTGGCAGGAGAGAAGCTTCTCTAGAACCACAGCACAAAGTGACAGCCATGCAACTACCAGAGAGCTATGGTCTGCAGTGAGCGAGGTAGCCTGTTGGTTTCTTGTATGTCGCCATCTGTACGGTTCCATTTCTTATGATGCCTACGATGTCTAGGAAGTTGATGCTGGTATGAGAATGCTCCAGAGATGATTTGATGGAAAGGTGTTGGTTGTTACAGTGGAATTCTAAGAGAGAGTCTAAGTTTTCCAATTATAGTGATGATGTCATTGATATATATCATGTATATCAAAAGTTTGACAATGGTTTCTTTTTTCTAGGTATTCTTTTTCAAAGTAAACCAGTGTGAGTCTGGCATATTGGGAGGTCATCCGGTACTCATAGTTGCCCTCTCCATTTGAATATAATATTTGTTATTTAATTTAAAAATTCAATAACAAATAGTATTGTTATTGAATTATTAGTATTGTTATTGGATTAAGCAAAGGTAAGTCATGCTTCACTAATCTGTTGGAATTCTTTGAGGGTGTATAATGTTTGATATTGAATTTAAAGTTGATATGTGTGAGTAAAAATGAGGAAACTATGTAAAAATGAGGAAACTAGTTAGAGGGAAACTTAAAGGAGCAGTTGCAAGAATTAAATGTCTACAGGCAGCGTGGAGACTGTTTAAAAACACCGCATGAAAGCTCAGATTCAATGTATTCCACAAATTAAAAAAGGTAGGAAGAGGACCAAATGTCTGCTTGTGTGGCTAAATGATCAGCCATTTGGCTATTGGAGCCAAAAAGGCATCCTTTAAAAAATAGAAAGAGAGTCCCAATGAGGTAAATGAGAAGAGTATAAGCACTGCCAGAGTAGATGTAAAAAGTTAATAAGGCAGGCCAAAAAAGAATTTGAGGAGCAACTTGCTAAAGATGCTAAAACTAATAAAAACCTTTTTCAAGTACATCAGAAGCAGGAAGCCTGCTAGAGAGTCAGTTGGATCATTAGATGACCAGGGGGAGAAGGGTGCTTAGGGAGGAAAAGGACATTGCAGAGAAGCTGAATGAGTTCTTTGCTTCGGTCTTCACTGTAGAGGATGTTGGGGAGACACCCACACCGGAACCTTACTTTGTAGGTGATGAATTAGAAGAGCTGTCACAAATCAACATGACTCTAGAGTAGGTTCTAGAGCAAATTGACAAACTAAATACTAACAAATCACCAGGGTCAGATGGTATTCACCCCAAAGTTTGGAAGGAACTCAAATATGAAATTGCAGACCTACTGTTAGTAATTTGTAACCTATCACTAAAATCTGCCACTGTACCTGAGGACTGGAGGGTGGCAAAGGTAACCCCAATATTTAAAAAGGGATCCAGAGGTGATCCTGGAAACTACAGACCAGTAAGCTTGACGTCTGTGCTGGGCAAAATGGTGGAAACTATCATTAAGAACAGAATCGCTGGGCATGTTGATAAACATGGCTTAATGGGGAAGAGTCAGCATGGATTTAGCAAAGGTAAGTCATGCCTCACTAATCTGTTGGAATTCTTTGAGGGTGTAAATAAGCATGTGGACAAGGGAGACC
>QEPC01008452.1:2594534-2609351 GCA_003113815.1 Sphenodon punctatus | reverse complement strand
GGGTGGCCACCGATGTTAGATCTTTTTCGGTGGCCACCCCTGTGCTGTGGAATTTGCTCCCAGAGGAGGCTCGGCTGGCTCCCACTCTCCTGCTGTTTCGGTGTATATGTAAGACCTGGCTGTTCTGTCAGGCTTTTGGCGAGGGGGTGGGGTGGGGGTGAGGTTTTTCCCCACATATTGTATTTTTAGCAGGAGGGGTGGGATATAAATTTTAAATAAATAAATAAATGTTGACTTTGGGTAACTCATCTTACTTTTTGAAGAAGTTGAACTGTTATTTTAATTAATTTGAAAGGGACGCTAAATGGGACTTTGATTAATTTGAATAGAACACTCCCAGGCTACTCTTTCCATACCCTTAATCAGTTTTAAATTCCTAGCCCTCTGGTTAACCCTGAACCCCCAAAATGGTATGGAAAAACCATCCTACAGGTAGGCCGCATCCTCCCTGTTGGGGTATCCACCAAGGAGCATGGCCAACGCATCCAGCTTAATTGGTGTTCAAGCCAGTTGTGGGTCCCATGCCTCCATGACCCTGCTTAGCAGCCCCAAACCTTTTGTGTCTGGCTCCTCCCTGAAAGAGCGTTGCTCGAAAGTTCCCACTAATCCCTTTGTGACAGGAGATAGAGGTGTGCAAACCTCCACACTTGTCACATGAGTGGCTGAATTTGCAACTACACTCCCCCCTGTTGTGAAAGCCCAGCAAATATTCTTACCCACAACCCGCCTTTGGGTCCCTGTGAGAAGCAACCCACTCCCCATGTACGTTCCCCCCCTCCCCCCAAACCGGCTTACGAGGGGCCATAATCTTGGAATGCATGTTATAGTGTATTACATTCCAGCGCATATGGGAATTAGACACTGCCTTGTGCCTGAACTGTTCATCATATTCCAACCAGGCAGTGCCTTCAAAATTCATGTAAGCCCCCTGAATTGTTGCAGCATACTATAACAGGAGGGGCGGGGTAGCAAATAACCTGCCACACCCTTATGGGGTATCTGTAGGCCACCACCCCAGTGTATATATAGAACCCTGCTGACCAGTAGTCCCACATCTTGAGTACCTGTGGCTTCTTGGCCTTGGAGCCCTTCTCAACTTCATCCCCGAATTCCTCCCCATGCAGTAGCATAAAGATATCAGTAAACTCCCCTTGCCAAATCTTAACTCTGGTGGACTGAGACAGATGCTCACCCAGCAGGGAGATTGGGGTAGCATAGTTGTATGCGGATGGGTCCATCCTGTAGGCACCTGTGGTGGGTTGCGCCTCTGCCCTAAGTGACCCCATATCCCACACAGGAGTTGCAGCATCTGCCACCAGCCAAAGGCCAGCTTATGTGTCCCAGTACCCCACACTGCCTTTGGAAACTCCATTGTCACTGTTACCATCTCCTGTTGCCGGGACCGAACCACCAGCAGCGTCTGAGGCCACCGTGCTCCCAGCCCTTTTACTGTTCACTGATTTGCTCCTGTGAAGGGGTCCTGCTGAGGCTCCACTTGCTGTGACTTAGCTGTTTTGCCACCCAACGATTCCGGGCGCCAAGTCCTGGCACCGGATCTTTTCCCTATGCTCCTGTTTCCTGTAAGTGGGGCTGTTTGGGAGATGGATCCTGCCCCCTCCCCCCCATCCTGTTGGTTGGACTGCCTGCTGTGCAGCACCTCAGTCAGCATAGACACAAAATCCTGGAGGCCGAACTGTGGCTGCTCCATCTGCCCCACCCCTGTAGTGGGGTTTTGCAGGCTTGAAGCGGCCTTGGCCCTCTTAGGCCTGCGAGGGGCTCCTGCCCTGTAGCGAAATACTCCTGCCAGCCATAGCCATGCTCACCGGGTATAAATAAGACAATAAATAATAAATTCATAAATAAATAATTAATAGAACCATAAAATAAATTAACTAATAAATTCAGAAATAATCCCATATGATCCCAGTTCATAAATAAATAACCATAAATCTACCAGTGTGATCGTTCAATTCCTTATGACCCCCATCTCCTTAATTTTGTTTTAATCCACGTGTCCCAGCCATCAGTTTTGATCCTTCTATTCTAATTCATTTAATTTATTTAATTTGTTTATTTAATTTCATTCATTTAGTTTCATTCATTCAACCCACGTGGCCCTGCTGCATGCTGATGTCCCCCTGCCCCAGCGGGGCTGGGTTTATACATTTAAAGGGGGCCAATTTAAAAAGAAAAGCCCCCCCATGGCCAGGGCCCCGAGGGAAACGCGGGGCTGCGATTCGCAGATTTCCCGCGGAATTCCCCTCCCCCCGCGGAATCTCCTGCCCCGCTTACCCCAGCGCAGAATTTCCAGCCTGCGCTGCGGGGACGTGGGGCAGGAGATTTCACGGGGGAAGGGGAATGAACAAACCCTCGGGGCTTCCCCTCCCCAGTTGCCAGGGCTTGCCTCCCCCCCGTTTAGATACTTAATTAACGTACCAGTGATGGCAGCAACAGCTGCTCCGTCCAGCGCGCTCGTACTTCCTGGCCCCTCCCGACGGGGCCTCTCAGGGCGACGCAGCCGGATGACGTCATCCGGCTGCGTCGCCCTGAGAGACCCCGTCGGGAGGGGCCAGGAAGTACGAGCGTGCTGGACGGAGCAGCTACTGCTGCTGTCACTGGTAAGACAATTCCTTTTCTAAAAGGGAGGAAGGGAGGGGGGGGGGAGTAAAGCAAGCCCCGGCAGCTAGGGAGGGGAAACCCCGGCAGCTGGGAAGCCCTGAAGGTTTGACCAGTGCGGGGGGAGGAGGCAAGCCAAGCCCCCCCCCCGGCATGGTAAATCGCGCCGAGGCGCAGAATTGAGCCCTGACTCCCGCTGAATTTTTTTTTAAATTCCGCGGAAGAATCGGGGCCCTGCCCATGGCCCAGTAACCTAGTGGAGGTAAAGGCAGCCACTACACGGGTTGCGTCGGGGCTTGTGCCACCCAGGAAGGCTGCTCCGATTAAGGAGCCCAGAAGTTTAAAGGAATTTAATGGAGGGGTGGCTGCAACAGGTGCCAAGTGGGGGAGGGAGCCGCAGTGCTGCTTGCCCTCCACAGGCCGATAGAGGAATCTGGCCACCCCATGTGGCCCATTAACCCAGTGGAGGCAATACCAGCGGCCACCACAGGGGCCGAGCAGGAGAGGGAGTTTGCCCACAGCAGGCGATGGAGGAGGTGGGGGACCTGCACTCCCTGCTGCTTAGAAGAGCTCCCGGATGTTTCCAGAGCCAGACACGCACGCAGCCCAGCAATGCCGGTGGCTGCACCATGAAGAAAGCTGCAGCACCGTTTGCCTTCCTCAGACACAGGAAAACCCCCAGACCCATGTGCCATAGCAAAAACCCTCATCCAGTGCTCTCTCCCTGGCCTGAGGACGGCGAACGGCACTTCTGCTCCCTCTCTGGTGCAGCCCCTGTAGCGACCACTGGTGGTAATAGCCCCGCCAGAGTGGGAACTGCAGCACTGTTTGCCCTCCTCCGGCCGGGGAGGGAGCACCGGATGAGGAGTCTGAGGTGACTAGCCTGCAGAGCTGGCAGCCCCAGGAGAAGGAGCAGCCACGTGGGAGCAGAGCTGGCAGACCATACAGCCGACAAGCCAGGGAGCCAGCAGCCCAGGGGTACCAAGGAGGGAGCCGCAGCACTGGAGACCTTCCAACCAGTGTGAGCAACCCAGGGGGAAGGCCCACTCGCGGTGAGGAGCTGGCAGCCCAGGAAAAGGTGTGGCTACCCACGTGGAGCCGGCAGAGCCTGGAGCTCAAGGCCACTGGTGTGCCGCTGCTATGCCCCAGCACACCTGAACAGGCAGGGGTGGGGGGATGCACCTACCTCAGTAGCACAAAACAATGATTGCAAACCTGCCTGCCTGTTCACTGGATACCTGGGGTCAACCAAGAGGAGCTGCCAGCCCTGCGCACCACCTTTACAGTGCAGCCGTGCTGGTCAGCTCCACCCCTGGGCCAATCCCCTCTCACCTGGGCTGGTCTACCTGGCCAGGGCATATCAGCCCCTTGGCCAACCCAAGCCCAGTTCCTGGAATGGGCGTGCGCAAAAATACCCCCACCTAGGGCAGAAGCATCTTGATTTTAAACAAAACTAAATGAAGTTGAATCAGACTAAACAAATAGGATTAGTCAAGTTTTGCAGGAACATTCAAAGTAGTGTAAATTTGAAGGTGAGTATTAGTTAGGGGAAACAAATACATTTGATTTACAGATTGAGACAGTTGTATTAGTTTCAGCTCTAACTGCTACTATTTCACTTTTCCTGAGCCTCCCATAGCCAAGCCAGAAAGAGCTACTCTGCACTGCATAAGGCACTTGCCAAGGTAGTAATAATAATAATATAATATAATTAATTAATTAATTATACAGGGATTTTGGTGTTCATAGTGCTTTTCAGTCCTTATCTAGTTCTCCCTCACAACAACTCTGTGAGGTTAGGTAAATTATTATCATTCCCATTTTGTAGGTGGGGAACTGAGGCCCGGAGCAACTTGTTCAAGGCCACCCAATAGGTTCATGGTTCAGACAGAATTTGAACACTGATCTCTCAAGTCCAAGACCTTATCCACTAGGCCAGGAGTGGGCAAAGTTTCCTAACCCCAAGAGCCGCATCCATTTACCACAGTGGGGCCAAAGAGCCGCACGTGGCTCTAGAGCCACCTACGGGTTACCCACTTCTGCACTAGGCTACATGCTGGTTTGAGAGAGAAGTATCATGGAAGCTGCTGGGAACCAGCAGGATATATTGCTCCCATCAATTCCCCACAGCGACAGTGATAATTCAAACACTTCAACCTGGAGGGAGTTGGGAGGACTATGGCAGGGGAAGCTGGAGAGAAACTGGTGCAGGCTATGGGAAAGTAGTGAGGAATTTGGACTGAGAGAGGAATTTGGGGGGGCAGTAGAAGGTGAACAGTAGGGGAAACATAAGAACATGAGTAGTGTGTAGAAGGGTGGCTGGGGCCAGCCTTCCTTCAGGGGAGTGGCCCCTTTAAGAGTTGTTGTTGTTGTTTATATCCTGCCCTTCTCCAGAAGGATTCAGACGGTTTGCAAAAAAATAATAATATAATATTACAAACAGAAATATCACAAACCTAAATACTAAGAAACCTATGACAGGAACACAAAAAAGTAAACACAATTTTAAAAACCCTAACACACATTTCTCCCCCCCCCCCCTTAATCCTCTCTCTAACCCCTCCACCGCATACCACACAACCCCATTCCCACCCCTGCCTATATCCCCTCTCACCAGGGAGTTGTGGCATAACCCTCAGCCCCTCCACCCCTGCCCCTACCCCCTAACAATATTTCCCAATCTCATACACACATAAAAGATCTATAACACCAGGGCTTCTCATCTGCTGCTCAACGACTGGTTAACAGCCAGCGCCCTTATGCGTCACCCTACGGCCATTGCCTCCAGGTCTCCTGGGCTTCTTATATAGGTGTACCTGAGCAATGAGCTGTTCAATCCCCTTTAAGGAGAACTCCCTTTAGAAAAGTTATCTTTAAGAAGAAGTCTCAGGGTCAGCGGGGCAGAAGGTCATCGCAGGACACATTTGCAGGGTGGCTAGGTGCGTTTTGAGGCCACCGCAGTCCACAGAGCTGTTCTGGACCTGGAGAGTGCTTACTAGCAGCGAGAGGGAAGGTTGTAGAGCTGAGCGTCACAGCCGCTTTGAAATTAACAAGCATTGCGGCCAGTGAAACTGACACCCAGCTTCTCCTCAGAGGAACAGGGAGCTGCAGGGCTGTGAGGGAGCACCAGAGACAACCTGGGAGATACTCACCTGGATGCGTGTTCAAGGATAGCCAGGGGTGAGACCTCTGACTGAATCCTGTTGGTATGGGACGCAGAGAGACCTGGAAAGACGAAGGGATCAGCAGCTGAGACTAACCCAGCAGAGGGACTTAAGACTGGGCTGGGAGCTGAGAGCTTACCTGCAAAGGTACCTTGGGGACACTTGGGGTGACACTAATAGTGGGACAGCAGGTAAGACACTGGAGCCAGGCTGGACACACTGTTACATAGTGCCATACTGGACCTCTTGCTCCCACTGTCGCGCACCACCCCACCATCACTTCTACATGCCATCAATCTCTCCCTTTCCACAGGCTCCTTCCCCTCTGCCTTCAAGCATGCCACTGTCTCCCCCATTCTCAAAAAGCCCACCCTGAACCCATCTGACCCCTCTAGTTACCGGCCAGTCTCCCTCCTTCCCTTTGCCTCAAAGCTTCTGGAACGTATCGTCTACCCCCGTTGCCTGGACCTCCTCTCTGCCAACTCCTCCCTGTACCCTCTCCAATCCGGCTTCCGCCCCCTCCACTCTACTGAAACTGCCCTGGCCAAGATCACCAATGATCTACTTGTCGCTCAATCTAAGCGCTTCTACTCCATTCTTGTCCTCCTTGACCTCTCTGCTGCCTTTGACACTGTTGACCACTTGCTTCTATTGGACTCGCTTTACTCTTTGGGCTTCCGTGGCTCTGTCCTTGACTGGTTCTCCTCCTACCTCTCTGACTGCTCCTTTAAAGTCTCGCTCCCCGAGTCGAGCTCCTCCTCCCTCCCCGTTTCGGTTGGTGTCCCCCAAGGCTCTGTCCTTGGCCCTCTCCTCTTCTCTATTTACACCCTGTCCCTTGGCAAAATTATTGCCTCCTACAGATTCCAGTATCATCTCTACGCTGATGACACCCAACTCTACCTTTCTACCCCCTCTCTCTCCTGTTCACTCACACCTCGTCAACTGCCTCTCTGATATCTCCGCTGGATGTCCCGACGTCAACTCAAGCTCAACATGGCCAAGACTGAACTCCTCATTTTTCCTCCCTCCCCTTCCTCTCCCTCTAACCTGACCATCTGCATCAATGGGGTCACCATCCATCCTGTTCTCCAAGCCCATAGCTTGGGCTTCATCTTTGACAAGCACCTTTCTTTTAAACCTTACATTGACTCTGTTGCCAAATCCTGCCGATTCGCCCTCCATAACATTGCTTGGATCCGCCCCTTTCTCTCTACCTCCTCGACTAAAACCCTTGTTCATGCCATGGTTATCTCTCGCCTCGATTACTGCAACCTCCTCCTTGCTGGCCTCCGTCGCTCTCACCAGTCCCCCCTTATCACAATCCAAAACTCTGCTGCCAAGGTCATTCACTCTGCCCATCGCGTCGACCATGTGCAGCCTCTCCTCTTCTCTCTTCACTGGCTCCCCCTTCCTGAACGTATTCTGTTTAAACTCCTGGTATTCACGTTCAAAACACTTCACGACCAAGCTCCCCCTTACCTCTCGGACCTAATCTCCCTACGCACTCCTGCACACGCTCTCCGCTCTTCCTCTGTCCCCTCCCTCGCTCTCCCTCATTTCTCCTGCTCACCTAACCGCCTTCGACCATTCTCCCTTGCTGCCCCTCATGTCTGGAACTCCCTCCCTGCCCACATCCGCCTTGCCCCCTCCCTCCGCTCCTTCAAATCCCTCCTCAAGTCCCATTTTTTCCTTGCCGCGTTTCCCAATGCCTGCTAGTTGTTCCCCATATACTTACTGTCTGCCCTCCTCTGCAGACTGCCACAAACAACCTGATTGTAACAAAGCCAAGCACATGCACCTGAGACTTCGCATCCGCTTGAATGTTTGTTTGTCTTCTCCCCGTCTCTCCCACTGTCCCCTCTCCCTGTCTCCCCCTCCTTGTCTTTTAGATTGTAAGCCACAGGCAGGGACCGGACATATGTCTATGTTCTGTACAGCGCCAGGTACATGACCGGCACTATATAAATGTTTATAATAATAACAGTTGAACGGTTCGTCAAGCCCAGCATCCTATCTCCCTACAGTGGCCAACTTTGGCCACTTGGGAGAAGTACCCAACAGGTGCCAGTGGACAATCCATACCCTGTTGCTTACTCCAGGCTCCTGACTAAGAAATTACATCCCCTAAACCTATTTAGCGAATAGCTGTTAATGGACCTACTTTCCAAGAACTTATCCAAGCCCTTTTTAAACCCAGCTATATGAGGGCCAATCAAAAAGTTCGTATTTTGACTGCTAAGGAATTTAGATATTGGCTTGAGATTTTTTCTGCATTTAATATAGATCTTCTGAGGAATGTGTACCAAATGTTATGGTTTGCTTATTGTTCCTTTCTTTTTTACAAGCATTTGTGTGAAGCATGTCAACAGAGGACCAGAAGATGGAGAAAACTGAACTGCGTGCTGTCATCAAATACCTTCATTTGAAAGGCATGACCCCTCAGGAAGTGCATGCAGATGTGCAAATTTATGTTCATTTTTTAACATGAAAAATTGTGATTCTTTGTATGCAGGCTTGTTTTACATGCACATGACATACAAATTAGGGGTTGGGCCACTTGTGGCCCAGGGTTGGGTTCAAACAAAATTTTCCGACCCTCAGGATGAATCAAATTTAGCACCCCTGATGTAAGGGAAGCTGTAAACTTAATGCACCACATCATTCAGACAGGTCAGGAAGCCATGGTGATACCCATGGATGGTGAAAAAGCATTTGATTGGACGGAGTGCTCCTTTTTTTTTTTTTTATTTTTTTTATTTTTGAGGCCATTGGCTTCCAGGGTAATTTCCTTAGGTGGATTAGAGATATACACAAACCCAGTATCGCATCTTATTGTTAATGGGGCACTCTCACCTCCTGTTGCGCTGGGACGTGGTACTAGCAGGGGTGCCCCCTCTTATTCATTATTGCCCTGGAGCCCTTGGCAATTGCCGTCAGAGAAGATGAAGACATAAGCGGTATCCAAATTGGTAAAACTGATCACAAATTAGCGCTCTACGCCAATGATACGTTGGTGTTTTTGTCAGACTTAGAGAAATCTAACCCTAAATTGAGTCCGTTAATTTCTCATTTTGGCCTCCTGCCAGGCTACAAAATAAATTAGTAAAGCTGAGGCTACGCCCCTCACAGAGAGGTCATGGCTAAACTATGAGAACTTCCCACCTCACCCCCACCCACTTCCCCATCTCACATCTGGGGAAGAGAGCCTAGCCTTTCCACTAACATCTCAGCCTCCCTCCAAACATAAGATCAATCTCTCTACTCCTCCATCCACGAGGGGAGTGGCAGTCCCCTATGGATATGGCATGTCCCATGCAGTCCCATATCCACCTTACAAACATTAAAAATGTATTTCTGTAAAAAGTTAACTAAACCAGGCCAGTCCTCAGACCACAAAATGGCTGGCAGCCACCTGTAAGGGCTGAAGGATAAATGAGGAAGCCAGGGAAGGGACAGCCCCACAGGTTGCTAGTCCATTCCCCCACCAGCAGCTCCATCAAACCCTCTTCGCCCTGCGAGGACTGGAGGATAAATGAGAAATCTGGGAAGAGGGGGCACGGGGACATCCCCAGGTGGTGCTTGTCCAGACAACGGCTCCAGCAAACTGCTGTGCTGGGTGCTTATCTTAGCCCAGAGCGTTCCAAATTATAGGTGGAGATGCCAAGTGACGTCATGCCATTGGCAGATGGGGTGCCAGGGCTGCGTCTTTAACTCCTAGCCCTGGGGGTATGTGCTTCCCACCTCCTGGGCTGCTGCTGCAGTAAAGGGTATGGGATGTTTATTTGTTTTCTGGCCCACTCCCATCTGGCTTCCTGGTTGGCTCCCAGACTTGCATACTGGAAGCAACAGAAAGCTGGTAGAGCATCTGCTTCCTCGCTCCACTCTGCTGGCTCCTTGCCAGTGTTGTCAGGGTGTACCTATTCATGTTGATCTAGCTGCCTAATCCTTCCCTTTCCCCTCACCTTTTGGAATTTTTCTTTCCTTGTGTTTGTGTAGCTGTGGTTGTCTTGTAGTTTTGGGTAGCCCCAGCCCCCACTTCCCTTGAATATGTTTATTGTTTAAACCTTGCCTCTTACTCTCGTGTTGATCTGCTACTCTGCTGAGTTCCTTCTCCTTGCTGCTTTGAGTGCCTAGTTACTATGACTGTTGTTATAGTCTCTTAGCCTTTAACCCTGAGCATCTGCTTGCCCCCTTCGTTCCCCAATCTGAGTATTTGCAGTATCTTGTTCATTGAGTGCCTGGTCTAACCTATGATTCCCTGCTTACCTGGTGATACCTTTCTTTTACGTAGTCTCAAGTCCTTCTTGCTTTTCCCTTCCCACCTCACCTGTACTCCTTCTACTTGTACCTGCATTGTCTGACATTGCTTCCTTATAGTCTGGAATCTTGCCTTGTCACCTTTTCCTCTCCTTCGAATGCTTGTTGTCTATTGAGTCTGTGCCTTCTTTCTTGTCCCTTCTCACCTGACATTACTTCCTTCATGATAGCTGTATAGTTGGTTTGTTTTTTTGCCTTCCTGGTTGAGGGTTTGTGTATACTGGATTTGGTATGGCCTTCTGCATATAGTCTTGCTTAGTTTCCCTCCACACTGTTCTTCCTGCTCTTGTTCTCTCTCCCCCCCTCCTGAGTGTTCTAAGAATATTGTCTAGTTATGGGGGTTTTCCCTTTTCTCCCCTCTATCCTGCCTTACCTCTGCTAGGGTGACTCCCCTACTGAAATTCTATTGCCTTAATTATCTTCCTGTCTTCCCATATAATTGTGAGTCTTGGGATTTGGGGTTTGGTATTACTCTTACATTGTTCTCTGGATATTGGGGTGTGGGTTTGGGGGTCCTTGTGTAGGTGTTGCCTAGCATGCAGTTTAGCCGCGCCTGGTAGACTGGTAGCCTGGAGGCTCGCCCCTTTGTGCCCCCCCCCCTTCCTGCTACCTGCCGCCTGTTGCTGACCATCTGGCTGCCGGTGAGGGTAAGGATCTCTGAGCTCCTGTTTGGAATATCTCCTCCCCCCCCCACCCCTTGTTTGAGAGGGAAAGGGGGTGGGCGGGGATTCCCTCCCGGCCTGGGGGAGGAGCCAGAAGAGACTTTAGGGGGCATGCCTCTCGGCACTGCTGCATACAGTGCACCAAAGGGCCCTTGGCAGGGTCGGGGAACATTTTACTTAACTGAGTTTGTACAGTGGCTATTTTAAGTTCTCTGCTGGGAAGGGTTGGTTACTGGAGGTGGGTGGGTTAGGTGGTGTTAGTTTGAGTGTATTTTGGGTTTGTTTTGTTTTTTAGGATGGTTGGAGGAGGGAAGGTTGCTCACACTGGTAAGGACGGTGGGTTGGGAGAGGAGTGGGAGGTCTCTTTGACTGGTGAGACCAGCTGGGTTACCCCCCTTGAGCTGTTTTCAGGAGGGGTGGAGTATAAATTCAGAAAATAAATAAATAAATAAATTATGGGTAGGTAGTCATCCCTCGGTGAGAGGGGGGGATGAGGAGGGGGTGGGGCTACCCCATGAGGGTGAGTTGGGATATGTTTGGGAATAGGAAGAGTTGGTTAGGCCACCAAGTTGGTTGTTCAGGGGGTGGGGGAGATCAATGGGGGAGTTTCCTCCCCTGCTGGCCTGGTGGGAAAGTAGCTGGAGGGCAGGAACCAGGCTGGGGTGATCGTGATCTGCTGGGTGGAAGGAACAGCAGCAATTGGAGTTGTCTTGGACCAGGAGAATTATGGTCCGGGGGTGTGTGTCATCTTGAGCAGAGTGACCGATGCTTAGTGCCCGTTCCCCGCTCGGCCATCCCCAGTTCGGATAATTGGGAGTTCGTGGTCTCAGGTGACCCTGGCCTGTCACTGGTACTGTTTAATGTGAGATCAGTAGTTAATAAATCATCCACTATCCATAATTCCATCTTGGAGTGGGCGGCCGACTTTGTATGTGTGACAGAGACCTGGCTGGACAAGTTGTTGGGGCTGACTTTGGCAGACCTCATTTCAGCCAGGTCAAGCACCAGTCCAGGTTGGAGGGGGAGGCATAGTCATTATGCCTCTCCCCCTTCCCCCCCCCGCCCCATTATGCCTCACTCCGGGAGGAGGCTCGGTTGGCCCCCACCCTCCTGTCATTTCAGTGTCTGTGTAAGACCTGGCTGTTCCGCCAGGCTTTTGGCGAGGGGGGCGGTACGGTTGGGGGGGTAGGGTTTGGGAGGGAGGGTGAGTTTTTATGATTTGTTTTAAAATTCGTTGATTTATTTTAAAATGTTTTATTGTTACATTTTTTGTGTTGTTCGCCACCCCCAGCTGCCTTTGGGCAGGAGGGGCGGGATATAAGTTTTAAATAAATAAATAAATATTTTTAAGGAAACCTTGACCACTTGGAGGTTCTCGGTGCACACCGAGTCTGGGATAGAAGACTTCCATCTTGTGTCCGATTTGGCCAGTAATGGACCAGGGGATCCGGCCTGGGACATGTTGTGGATTCTGCTAGTGTACCATGCACCCCACTGCACTGCAGCATCCCTGGCTGCTCTAGCTACTCTGGTCTTGGATTTGGTCTTGCGGTTGGCTTATTGTCTTGGGGTACTCCGATATCCATGGGGCTGTCCCAGGTGGTGGATGGCCTGAAACATGAGAGGGGGCATACTGTAGACTTGTTGTTCTGCAACAACCTTCAGGTGTGTGTGTGTGTGTGGGGTCCATTGATTGGGGGTGTTGTTTGTACACCCTTGTCGTGGTCGAACCATTACCTCCTGCGGGCTTGCATTCTGATGTGCCTACCTAACTGTGGAGACAAGGGACTGATTAGGATGGTCCGCCACCAGAGACTTATGGAACCAGATGGATTCCAGAATGCTCTGGGGGATATTCCTGTTGACCTCAATGGCCGCTCCATCGATGACCTCGTGGCTTTCTGGAACGGTTGGCTAATGGAGGCCATTGATCAGGTGGCTCCCAGGCATCCGCTTCAAGCAGGTCTCCATGGTTTACGGAGAATCTGGGGCGGTTGAAGCACAAGGGGAGGCAGTTGGAGCAACAGTGGAGCTCTTCACGTGCCCAAGACTATTGTTTTCAGCACAGAGCATTTTTGAGGACCTATGCGGTACCTGTTTGAGCAGCAAAAAAGCGGTTCTTAGCTGCCCTTATAGCATCTGCTCAGTCGTGTCTGGCGGAGCTGTTCCGGGTGGTGAGGGGTCTGGTCAGTTCCAGCTTGTCTCCACCTGGAACTGGATTCATCCAAAGCCCGCTGTGACATGTTTTTAGCATACTTTGTGGATAAAATTGATTGCATTGAGCATGATTTCGACTACCCTTTTGGAGGCAGTGTGGAGCCAGAGATTAGGAATGCCCTGTCTGGTCAGAGTTTGTAGAATGACTTTCAATTAGTGACGCCTGCTGACGCGGTGGATGTACTGAGGTCTGTTTGGGCCACAACTTGTGAATTAGATCCTTGCCCGTTCTGGTTGGTAAAGGCCAACAGGAAGACATTGGGACCAGTGATGGTGGGAGTTATCAACGTCTCCCTTTGGGGAGGGGGAGGGCTCCGGACTGCCTCAAGGGGACTGTGGTCCAGCCACTCCTCAAAAAACCCATCAGTTGACACTGATGTCCCAGCAAATTACCAACCAGGTGCCGTGCGCAGCCGAAGATATCGGGCAATGCCCCTCCTGTGCCCTGCTCCTATACCCCCCTGCATTCTGCTGCTCTGCAGGGGGGCACAGGAGCAGGGCATAGCTAATAACTAAATTTGCCCAGGTCCAGCGCTGCCACTCTGCTTCTTTGGGGGCCCCCAGCAGCAGTCGCTGCTTATTTTCAGTGAGGAGGGGACCCCATGAGGGAGGAGAAGCACTGGAGTCCTGTAAGGAGTCCCATAAGGGACAAACCAACATGGAACGTGCTTGGGGAAACCGTCCAAGCGCATAGAATGTGAAACTGTAGTTTCCCATTCTATCCACCGCAGGGCGAGGAGCTCAGTGAGCCCATAGTGCTCTATGATAGAGCCCTACAGGCTCACTTTTTAGATGGTACCTGGGCGCCCGCATAGGCGCCCAGGCGAGATGTGCAGTGGGGAGAGTGCACCCGCTCACCCCATCCGTCCTTTGGAACAGGGAAACGCCAAGAGCCGGGGGAACGGGGGGACCTCCCGGTAAATGGTTGTAATTCCCTCCTGTGGTCTAGTAACGCCTCTCCGGCGGAGCCCCAACTCTTTGTACCATTAACACTCCAATGGACGAACCGCCGATCCTTGGTTGTTCGAGCCCTGGTGGAGTCCGGAGCATCCGGAAACTTCATGGATAGGGCATTTGCCCTTCACCACGGGGTCCCACAACAGACCCGGAAATCAGTGGAATTAATCCAAACAATAGACGGGTCTCCCCTTAGCTCCGGCCCATTGCAAACTTGCTCACGTCCATTAACATGTACCGTAGGAACTCATTGTGAGTTACTCCAATTCGACCTCATTTCCTCTCCCCTCTTCTCCCTAGTCTTGGGGTTACCCTGGCTCCAACACCATAACCCTACTATAGATTGGGCTACCCATACCCTTTCCTTCCTATCCCCACTTTGCCAACCCCACCGGGTGTCCCCTCTGCGGGGTCAACCTCTTGAACCCGCTAAACTCAGTAACCCCACTAATTCACTTATTCCCCCCTTATACCATGATCTCATTCAAGTGTTTAGTGAACAGGAAGCCTCCGAACTTCCCCCACATCGGAATTATGATTGCCCCATTGAACTTATCCCGAATAGCGAACCTCCTTTCGGGAGGATTTATAATTTATCCCCAAGGGAGACTGAAACGTTAAGGATGTATATTCATGACAACCTAGCTAAGGGGTTCATTCGCCACTCCACTTCCCCTGCTGGGACTCCCCTTTTCTTTGTACCAAAAAAGGAGGGGGATCTTCGCCCATGTATCGATTATCGGGGGCTCAATCAAATTACTATCAAAAATCGATACCCCCTTCCCCTTATTTCAGAGCTCCTTGGGAAACTTCAAGGAGCTACTATTTTCACTAAGTTAGACTTGAGGGGTGCCTACAATCTGGTACGAATTAGGGAGGGTGAC